>OY856410.1:924681834-925271834 GCA_963693085.1 Alisma plantago-aquatica | reverse complement strand
GTTTTGAGCCCATTTGGATGAGTGTAAGTCACTCATCCGAGGGCAACAAAAATGACGCATGAAACTAATCTGAAATGCATAATTTTCTGGTCTTCATAACATGATCTATACATGTCCAAATGGGCTCAAATTTTATATATGACATATTCACAAGATGTTTAAGAAGATCAATGGATTAGATTTTAGAAAAAATATTACATCATGAAAACTTACTTGAGTATATTCTGCTCTGAATACACTCGAGTGTATTCTATACCTGACTCTCTCTCTTTCTCTCTCTCTATATATATATATGTATATATATAAAGAGAGAGAGAGAGAGAGAGTCAGGCTAGAATACACTCCAGGCTAGAATACACTCATCACATGCGTTTGATGAAGTCAAAGGGTACCCAATGACATGTGATGAGTGCAATGATTTCAGGTCTAGGTACTACAACCACCACCATCATTGTGAGAGCTGACTATGACTTCCATGATGATAGCTTCCATGTGTCAGTCTCATGGTGGGTGTGTTCGATACACTATCCTCTAAAATGTATCTGTGTGATTGGTTTGATATTTCCATATCATGACTAATGAGATTCTCAACCAACTCACACTCTGATTTTATGTGTTATTGTTATCTATCAACCTTCCACAATAACAACCAATCAGGGACATAATGAGAATATATATATTTACTCTTAACATCCATATGATCACATTTCTTTCGAGTCACATACTTGAAGACATGCATCGTTGAGTAATATTATTATCTAGACATTTATAATGTTATATCATTATTTCATAACTGAAATAAACAAAATAAATTGGAAGCTTGCCTTTCTGTTAATAATCCAATCATTTTCATTTATGCCAATACAATAATCACATGATTGGCTCTCTGGGCATACATACCAACAATAAGGAGATAATAAAGTACATAATATGTATCTAGATTTTATGGCATTACATATCCAAAATTGTTTCTATCAGTTCTATTCTTTGCCAAGGCTAACATCCATGCTTGTATTATTTTTGAAAATGCATTTGTTTTAGGTAAAAGTATCATAATATTATCATGCTTGTAGTTTCATTAGAGTGTTTGGTTCTATTTCATGTCAATATGTACATATAACATACTCATATATATACATGTTTTATATATATACATATATGTATGTGTATATGCATATATGTATATATAATTATATAAATGTCAATGTATATATAGATATATAAATGAGTATGTATATATATATATGTTTATGTATATGTATATGTATACATATACATATATATACATACACATATACATACATACACACACACACACACATATATATATATATATATATATATATATATATATATATATATATATATATATATATATATATCGAGTCTTTGTATTACAAAATGAATCTGTCTATTACAATTTGGACCGTCTCATTAAAAATGCATGCCTTCATATTACAAAACTGATACACGGATAGCGCATCTTAGCTACCCACACGGGTAGCGAAGTATATATATATATATATATATATATATATATATATATATATATATATATATATATATATATATATATATATATATATATATATATATATATATATATATATATATATATATATATATATATATATATATATAGTTATATATATATTTGTGTGTGTGTGTCTGTATACATATATGTGTGTGTGTTTCTTTATGTCTTTATGGATATACTCATATTTTAATGTTCTTCTCACACAATTTTATATTTCTATTGATGGTATTCATGTAGCATAAACAATGTAATTGTTGTGGACATCTTGAATCAGAGTATTGGACAACTGTCTTAAGCAAAATTCCTTGTGCACTCAATACTATCAAGTGGTGTAGTTACTTCTTACCCCAAGAAATCAATGACTATGGATTTATAAAGTTCTTCTACCATAGAGGGATACAACTTGTTATTGGAGAACCTAAAAAGTCACTTGGAAGTGTTCATGGTTTGTCTGTTAGGATAGACTTTTCATGAGAAATTTTTACTTTCTTCCTTTAAGTTGTAATGCACATAGAAACATGTATTTCAAGGTCAGATTTAAATACTTGTTCAATTTGATAATTTCTTTCTTTCACATTATTACATTAGTTAATTAGATATTCTTTTTGATATTATGATCAGAATGTGTATATGCACATTTATCTACTCATATGAATAATATGTTTGTTAGAAATGAAAAGTATTCTTTTATATTTAGATTAGCACCACTCAATAGTAAATTGAATTCACAAGATCAAATTTTCAATTTTGTATATCATTTGGATCACTACAGAACAAGCTAAGTTTCAAGTACTAAATGATAAATTATTGACATCAATATAGAAGGTATAACATTGTTGGTTGAGGTTAGGACCATGTATTAGAAGTAGGGGTGGAAGCCATGTATACAAATTAAAAATTGATCTATAAATTGCATCATAGATACACATTAATAATCACATCATATGGATTCCATATGAATATAGTTAGCTATGTCATAAAAAATGTTTTTAGTATTATATTTTGGGTAATAAAATCAACGTAAAAATAAAAATTGATTTTTATTTTTTTAGGATTCATCAATCAACAACAACATCTATGTCTTTAAGCCAACCATGTTGGGTCAATTACATGGATATCTCTTAATCATGTACCTGTTGGGAGTTTTAGAAAGAAAGATCTCAACTCACTAATCACCTGTAAGTGTACTGCGTCAATGTAGTCGAGTGTCGAATACAAGGAGCTAGGCTAGTAAGGAGGAAATTTGTTAACTTATATAAATCCAAGTCGGGTTACAAAGTTTGGATTGATTACAGATTTAAGAGGCGAGAAAAAGAAAAAATCTCAAAGTTAAAGGGTTGATTAAAAAATTAAAGGCTTGGGCTTTAGATTTCACTACCATACCATCTCATCATATGCAGTTACAAAATTAAGATTATCATTAACATGCAAGGAGGTTGTCATCATCGTGCATTTCCCAATGTCACAAGATGGTTCTCAGTGTCGTATAATGCTCCGCCTATATGCTTAGTGTCAAGCACAACGTTAAACCTCAATATTCTCAAGCCACTTTTGTTGTCAAGAGAATATTGCCATGGATGCTACTCCTTAATCCCTCATACATTCTCCCGAAGCACAAGGAAAGCATGAAATATGTACAAAAGGTGGCCAACCAAACATACAAGTAAGAAACACCGCAGGAATCCATGGAAAAGAAAATTAACTAGCAATAAACATAGATTTTGAGTTTACATGAACAATAGCATGGGCGTTACTCTCCCATGCCCAAGAAAAGAATTCTACTCATCCATAATGGAAATGTACAGACACAATGCAGAAATTTCAGAGTTTTGCATGTTTAAGAGAAGAAAAAGCTAAAGGAACCAAAGATGTAGCCAAAGGGAAGTAGAACTCTGGGTAGAGGACAAAATTCCACCCTTGGAGCTGCTACAACTCGGACAATCTTCCCTCTCAGAAAGCTTGAGTGAGAGAAGTAAGCTCTGCTGCACCTTTAGAGAATAAATAGAGAAGAAATGAAGTAGAGTGGAGGTTCTTTACCAAGAAACCACCTTCTTCCACCCTAAAATCCTCCTCCTTAGCTCTAGAGCTTCTGTTGGGTGTAAAAAACTTCCAAAATGATGAGAGATAACCGCCCAAAACGTTGCTTCGGTCTTTAAAAATGAGGAGCGGTTGCTCTCATTTCAGAAAAAATTGATAACGACACAACATGTCTTTTAGAGGACATGCTGTGTCTCGTCGTGTAATCTCACTAGATAATGTTACTGCTATGAGGTACACGGTGTGTTCTCTAAGGTGACACGTTGTGTGAAAATCTTCAGGAGTCACTTTAGGAGAAAGGAACATGGCATGTTCAATTAAACACACGCCGTGTGCGTTGGTAGCAAGTTGTAGCCGACCTTCAGGTCTCGAGGACATGACGTGTCCTAGTGAGGACATGTCATGTCATGTTCTTTGTGTTTTGGTACTGAGGCTACTGGAGACACACACGCCATGTATTAAATATCACATGACGTGTTCTTCATTCAGTGAACGTTTCTATGAAAGAACACGTCATGTCTCAAATAAGGCACGTGTGTGCAATGTTGTTTCTTCAAAAATAAACTCTGAATCAGTGACATGTCAAGGAGAAGTCCCACTGGGGTCAGATGTTAGTTGGGCTATCTCCAATTTGGCACTTTGGACGCGTGTCTGCAATCAACATCATGTGGCAAGTAAAATAACTAAAATGTGTCAAGATAAATATGAATAGAGCCTACAGGGAAGGAAAAATGAATTGAATTTGTGTGTGAGATTGTACAAAAAGTAGATATAAAATGCACACATCAAATCCCCCTAAGCTTGAACTATTGGCTGTCCTCAAGAAAAAAAGGACATAGAACACAAATTAAGGGATTGCAAATCTCTTGTATAGATCAAATGAAAATCAAGATGAATATAAGACCACATCAACCATGATCAACATGTTCATACTCATAGCCATCAAATCAAATTAAACACCCACGAAAGAGATTCTTAGTTCAGCAGGGGTGGTCACAATTAAATGAATCAATCAATTAGACAACACTAAGTAGAATTTGGATGACCAAGCCAAAAAACTAGTGGATGTGCAACACGAACTCTCAGCTATTAAGGATACAATTGATGAAATCTTAGTTAACATTAAGAGTCTTAGTTGTACTCTTCTTCTTTCCCAAAAATGATTTGACAATGGATTAAGGGTTCTTGCACTCGGATGCTAATGTAGGCTTATGCACACGTGGAATGTCGGTTGGGGTGTTTTACCCTCTTTTGAGACATACCACATAACCATCATTGCCAGATCAGATAGACTAGCATGATATGTGGGCAGTTAGCCATCTTTTATGGGGTATGAGGGTGAAACAAGGCAATCGAAATTTTGAAAATTTTTCAACAACATAAGAGAGTCAACTAAATTGTAAGATTAGCTAGATTTTGTTCACTAAAAGAACAGTTGTATATGCACTAAGAGTTTGGCTAGGGCATCCCACATTCTAATTGATTTTGTAAAGTTGATTCACTCATAAAAATTTAGGCCATTACATGTTTTAGGCAATCAGAGATGTGAAAGATGAACATTCAAGCTACAAGTATAAACCAGAATTAAGCACATGTTGATGGCCAAAGGGTTTCTTTTGATTCATGCATGATCTTTAACAATTCCTTCAAATGATAAATTTAGTGAAAGAGGACAAGATGGTTCAAACTTGTGAAGAAAAACAATTCATTACACAAAGTGAGCCTCACATCATATTGAACTTTTCATAGGAAAAAGAAAAGAAGAACTTAAGAACAACATTGAACTAAAGAACTAAACATGAAAAACAACAAAAGCAACTACGTTACTGGCTGGTTACATCCCTCATAAGCTTGAAATTTTTAATTTCCTCACTGTCTCAATCAAACTCAAAGAAAATGCAACTAGGTACCTGCCATGAAATGACATCAGTAGGAGGGACCTGCCCCCCATGAACAGAAGGGAAGTACTGACTGATAAGATCATCATCATCTGGAATGTCGACTCACATAGGCTGTGGAGTAGGCTCAGACTGTGGTGGCTGAGGTGTAGGGTGGTGCGGCTGAGGCATTGGATAGTGGCTCTGAGAGATGGGCCACATATCCATGCACTAGACCATGTCATGCATCATGGAATACTATTGCCCCATGAGATCAAGGTGGCTATCCAGTTGGTCAAACCACTGCTAAACATAGCCATGTAGAAACCTAACATTAGGCATCGCCCATGAGTACTCTGTCTGAGTGCTAGGGAGGGCGGATGTGTTGTATGCAGCTGAGCAGATGGAGTAGCTTGATCACCAGATGCATTGTCTTCATCGTCTTGGCAGCTAAGATCCACCTTCCAATTGTCTTTGTTGCTCAAGGTGGTGTTTTCCCAATCAGGCAAGTCTATGCAGTCACCATTTTTTAAGTATTGTCTAAACTTGGCATTGCTGTTGGGGATCCTACTGATCAGTCCTGTAGAAATCATATACTGAATGTGCACCAAGTTCTTTCCTTGAGCAACTTCTAGGTCCGTCAGGTCCACCTCAAGCTTGGTGGCTAGAAGTGTACTCAGACCTCCACACATGATGTCCCCAGATTCTCTCTTCTTGATTTTGTTCATGTCCAAGAATCGAGAGAGGATGAAAAAACCCGCGTTGATTTTAAAATCATAGATACCTAATAAGAAGAATAAATCATGTCTCCCGCATACGCCTTGTGTCTCTTTTTTGGCGAGCATGCATGTGTTGAGCAGACGATGGAGGTAACGGAAAATGGGATTGTGGATGGAAGTAGCTTTGGCCTTAGCGGCGTTGTGATGATCATCATCTGTTAATTCGTTCCAGAAAATGTCACTTTCAAACACGGGAGGCAATGGGTATAGCACCTTCGTAGTGGCATTCTAAAAGTTGACAAAAGTCCTCAAAAGTGATTCTATGACTCTGTCCTAGCCGACGGAAACTAATAAAGGCATATGGCTTGAACCTGTGCTTCGGGTTTTCCTTGACCTTATGAGTAGTAAGGAATTTTTAGACAAGGTGGGGGTACATTTTCATTACCAAAAAGCACACAAACTCAAGGTTGATGTCTTTGAGGTTGTCCTTGATGTCATACTTGAATCCCAGATCTTTCATGATATCTTCGCAGGAGAAATGGGCAGGGAGGACCCTACGTGAGATGAGGAATTTATAGGTGGGGTCCTCCTCGCCTGTCACCCTGAAACGGGTGGAAGAGATGTAGCTAGAGGTGGAGGAGGAGGCCACGTCACACTTGTGGTTGGAGGTTTGCTTCAAGGGTGCCATTGTTGTTGAGAATGTTGCTCAAATGACCTAGAACACGGCGTGTCTTAAAAAGGAAACGGTGTGTTGCGAGACATTAGGGCTTGCAAACTGGGGTAAATTACATGTCGTGTCTTTATTGAAACACGGCATGTACCTGGGGATTTTCCGCAGTCGGAGGTTGAAGATAACTTCTTTACACAGTGGTGACTTTTGCTTTCGGTGCCTTCAGGGCAGAATGAAGAAGAAGGAAAAGGAGGGCGGCGACATCACTTTTCTCCTTGCTTGCTAAGAGGCCGCGTGAAATGGCGATAGCGTGGTTGCTTCTTGGTGTCGACAACGGCAGTGTTGTTTCTTGATGCTCATATGGAGACGACGACGACCTTACTTCTTGGTGTCGGGTCACATGGAGACACGGAATGAGGGGAGAAAGAGGGTAAGGCACTGGGGCACTGTGTTGCAGCTGTGATGGTTGGGCTTTGATGGTGGCTATACGACAGCAAGGCTTCTTGGTGTTGGCTGAGAAGAACAACGACGGGGAAGCTTGCTCTGGAGGACGACAATGCACACGATCGTTGGCTTGCACACGGCTGGATCACACGGCTGCCCGATGGTAAAGAGAGAGTGACGACTTGGAGTTAGGGTTAAAAACCCATTTTGTCGTCACTTTACATGACGTGTCTTTTTAAGGACATGATGTGCATATTTATAGAGAAGACATGTTTGTTTTTGAATGAGCCTTTACTGCCGATCACACGGAGTGTAAAAATTACAACATGTTGTGTGGAATTCTAGAGGTCAGGATTGATGTCACCTTTGGTGATGCTGACACACTGTGTTCAAGTAAAGACATGACATATTAGTTTCCAAAAAGATAGCTTATTTGAATCAATAGAAGACACGCCGTGTTATGTTTCTAGATAATTCGTCACGACCTTCAACCTGATAACGATACACTGTGTGCAAATAAAGACACGACGTGTAACCTTCAAGTTAGAATTTGCATTCTTTTATTTGATACCAAACGTCGTGTGTATTAAGGACACACCGTGTGATTTTTCAAAAAATCCTAAAGGTTTTGAGAGGTCTATCGGATACGTCATGTTTGATTTAAAACACACAATGTCGGGTTTTCAGCGAGCTTGTCTGTGATAGTACACGTCGTGTGAGAAATAATACACATCATGCGAGAAATAATACATGTCGTGTAACTTTTAGAATCTTTATAATGGTCCCTCTGCGGTTGATGACACGTCGTGTAAATAATTAGACACGTTGCATCTTTGTAGATTTCTATAGAAATTTGTTGTCTTTTCTTGTACCTACAGAGATGATGATGCATATCTATAAGGGTCTACATTATTACATTCATCCATGACAAGTTTATTTGGGGAAATTGAAAAACGTTCTTGACTGGAAAAGATTAATGAAATCTATCCTAATGTGGGTCAACTCCCACAAGCTCCTCTATTTAAAGTCCGGAGTAAGACTCTTCAGTTGGTTTATCAAGCGTCTTGAAGGGAGAAAGAGGCTCCCTTGTCAATTTCCTCTCTTGCGGTGTACAACTTTCATCTTTGTGCATTGACTTTGAAGTTTGATTGCTTCCTTTCCATCTCCACAGTCCCATATGGAAATACTTGTAAGACTAAGAATGGTCTAGACAACTTGGATCTCAATTTTCCTAGAAAGAATTTGAGTTTAGAACTTGCTCTCCTTCTTTGAAGTCCTTGACCTTAATTCTGTTGTCATGTCATCTCTTTGTCTTTTCTTTGTAGATGTTGTCATTCTCATACACATTCATTCTTAGTTCTTCTAGATCTTGGAGTTCTTACAATCTTTTCTCTCCTACCTTATTGAGGTCATAGTTTAAGAATTTGATTGCCCATAGTGCCTTGTGCTCCAATTCTATGGGTAAATGACATGATTTGTCAAAGACAAGTTTGAAGGAAATTGTTCCAATAGGAGTCTTAAAATCTATCTTGTACGCCTATAATGCATTGTTTAACTTTAGTGCCCAATCCTTCCTTGAACTGGAGATCTCCAGTCTTTTCTAGGATAGCCTTTAGTTTCCTATTTGAGATCTCCACCTGACCTGATGTTTGAGGATGATAAGGTGTAGACACATTATTCTTCACTCCATACTTGCTAAGCAGGTTGTTGAAGTTACTTTCATTCAAATGGCTGCCACTGTCTTATATAATTCCTCTTGGAACTCCAAATTTGGGAAAGATGATCTTCTGTAACAGTTTTATGACTGACTTTGCATCTGGTGCTTGAGTGGGGATTGCCTCCACCCATTTGGAGACATAATCACAAACCACTAAGATGAACTTCTAGCTGGATGAGGATGGAAAAGGTCCCATATAATCTATTCTCCATACATCGAAGACTTCTATTTCTAGAATTGAGTTCAATGGCATTTCATCCCACTTTGAAATTCCCCCAGCTCTTTGCCAATTGTCACAAGCCTTGACAAATGAGTACACATCACGGAATAGACTTGGCCAACAAAAACCGGATTGAAGGTTTTTTGTTGGTTTTGTCCGCTCCAAAGTGTCCACCGTAGGGAGAGGAATGGAAATGTGAAATCACACTAAAAATTTCCTCATTTGGGATACATCTCCTGATGAGACCATCCGCGCACTGATTGAACAATAGAGGGTCGTCCCAATAATAGAATTTTACATCATGAAGGAATTTCTTCATTTGCTGGTAAGTGAAATCAGGTGGAAGACATCCGGTGGAAAGGTAATTTGCAAAATCAATGAACCATGGCAAAGCAAGAAAGTTTACCACATACATCTTCTCAATGGGCTACTTCTCATCAATAGGAACATGTTCTTCAATGCTAGTAGAAAGACATGAGACATGGTCAGCTACACGGTTCTCAGTTCCTTTTTTCTTCAATGCTAGTAGAAAGACATGAGAGATGGTCAGCTACACGGTTCTCGGTTCCTTTCTTTCTTTGATTTCTAAGTCAAACTCATGTAGTAGAAATATCCAGCGGATGAGGCGAGGTTTAGTGTCTTTCTTGCTCATACAACATCTTATTGCAGCATGATCTATATACATAATGACATTATAACCCACTAGATATTGTCTCAATTTATCAAATGCATAAACAATGACAAGCATCTCCTTCTCCATTGTAGCATAGTTAATTTGTGCTTTATCAAGGGTCTTACTTGTGTAGTGTATATCATGGAGCTTGTTATCTTCTCTTTGTCCCAAGACTGCTCCTATGGCGTAGTCGTTGGCATCACACATTACTTCAAAAGGAGCACTCCAATCTAGTGGTTGGATAATAGGATCTGAAACTAAGGTGTCCTTTAACTTTTGGAAGGCGATTTGGCAATCATCATTGAATACAAACTCGACATCTTTTGCTAACAAGGAGCATAGAGGCTTTTCAATCTTTGAGAAATCCTTAATGAATCTCATGTAGAAACCCACATGGCCCAAAAAGATGCAAATTTCCTTCACATTCGTTGGAGCCGACATCTTTTCAATAGACTCCACTTTAGCTTTATCCACTTCAATCCCTTTATTTGAAATAACATGTCCTAGAACGACACCTGTCTGCACCATAAAGTGGCATTTCTACTAATTTAGCATGAGGTTGACCTGTTGGCATCTTTGCAAAACTTTAGTTAGATTCAACAAACAATCATCAAATGAATGTTTGTAGAAACTGAAGTCATCCATGAATATTTGCATAATATTTTCAATGTAATCTAGAAAAATGGCCATCATACACCTTTGAAAAGTGACAGGAGCATTGCAAAGCCGAAAGGGCATCCACCTATAAGCGTAAGTTCCGTAGGTGCAAGTAAATGTGGTCTTTTCTTGATCAGGTTGATAGATGGGAATCTTAATGAACCCCTTATACCCGTCAAGATAGCAAAAATAGGAGTGGTGAGAAATTCTTTCAATAATCAAATCAATAAAAGGTAAAGGGAAATGATCTTTTCTGGTGGCTTTATTCAATTTTCTATAATCAATGCACATTTGCCATCCGGTAACGATTCTTGTTTGTGTTAATTCATCATTTTCTCCTTTAATTACCATTGTTCCTCCTTTCGTAGGAACAACATGTATAGGACTCACCCAAGGGCTATCAGTGATTGGATAAATAATTCTGGCATCTTTATGTTTTAAAATTTCCTTTTTTACAACTTCCATCATGTTTTGGTTTAGTCTCCTTGGGGGGTCTATGCATGGTTTGACATTCTCTTCCAAAGCTATCCTATGCATACAAATGGATGTGTTAATTCATTTAAGGTCATATATAGAATAACCTATCACATCTTTATAGCTTCTAAGTTCATTCAAAAGTTTTTCTTCTTGATCATTGTTAAGTTCAACATTTATAATGACTGGAGTGGAAGAGTTTGGGCCTAAGAAAGCATACCTTAACTCCGGTGGGAGGGGTTTTAATTCTACCTATTTTCTTGTAGCTATGGTATTGCTTCCTTCGTTCTTCTTTGAGTCTTCTTCACTTGGTGTAATCTCCAAAGTTTTAGGACTTTCCTCATTGAGAGTAGCACTTGCGTCATCTTCTTCAAGATCATCTAATGCAATTTCAACGGAATTCTTTTCTTCCTCAAGCAGTGTATCAATAGTATCAATGAGACAAAGGTACTCCTTGGATATGGGTGCCTTCATGGCATCATAGACGGATAATACTATCTCTTCATCTCCCACTCTGATGTTGAGCTTTCCCTCTCTAACATCAATTAAATAGCCTGCAGTTTGCAAGAAGGGTCTACCAAAAAAGACTAGATTGGTTGGGTCTTCATGAATGTCTAAGACGACAAAATAACATGGAATAAAGAACTTTCCTATCTAAATAGGGACATCTTCAATCACTCCTCTTGGGTGCTTAATTGAGAGGTTAGCTAGCTAAATTGTCATAGGTGTTGGCTTCAAGTCTCCCAAGTCTAGCTTTTCTCATAAAGAGATGTGGATCAAGATAATGCTAGCTCTAAGGTCAACAAGGCCTTTATCAAAAGTAGAGTCTTCTATCTTGCAAGGGAGAGTAAAGACACCTTGGTCATCTAATTTCTCAGGCATACAGTTCTGGATCATGGAGCTTAGCCTTTCAGAAAGCATAACAGTTTCTACCTATCCAGATCTCCTCTTCTTTGTTAAGATATCCTTTAAGAACTTGGCGTAAGAGGGCATTTCGGCTATGATTTCAACTAGGGGTAGATTTACATACAAATTGATCAGAATGTCCATAAATTTTTTGAATTTCACATCAACTTTGGTGTTAGAAAACCCATGGGAAAAAGGGCATTTGTCTTGCTACAAGAATCAACTTGATGTAGATTTCTAGCATATTTCTTCCTTTGATTTTTAATAGTATCTTCAATAGTAGTGTCAGCAATCTCTCCATATTTCCTCTTGGATGGCAGTGTGGATCCTCCTATGACTTCTCCACTCATCAAGGTCATAGATTTACAAGTCTCCTTGGGATTCATAACAGGTTGACCGGGCAAAGAACCTGAAGATGTTCCTTGTTTGACTAATGCTTGTTGAGCTATCTAATTCTCCAACATTTTGGTGTGAGTGACAATCCCATCAACTTTGGAAAAAAGCTATGTGATAGAATCTTTCAATATGTTGCCATGTGCCCTGAACTCATCGTTCTGCTAGATTTGTGTGGTGATAAAGGTCTCAAGTAGGCTTTCCAAGCTTGATTTTTGCGATGGAGGAGTCACTTGGTGAAATTGATTGAGGCTCCTGTTGTTGCTAGTATTGTACCCTAATGGTTGTTGAGGGTTGGCATTCATTGGTTGACAGTTACTCATAGGTTGTTGACCTTGAGCTTAACCTTGCTACTAGTTCTGTGAATTGTTGTTCATGTAAGAGAAATTTGGATGGTCTCTCCATTCTAGGTTATAGGTTTTAGAAAAGGGATTGTAGGCTTGTCTGATACTGAAATTTCCTACTGCATTGACTTGTTCTGGTGCTTCATTGGAATTCATCTATGGTTCCAAACAAGAAGCAGAGTTATGCTCGGATGTTCCACAAGCCTCACATACTTTCTCAACCACATGCATAGAGTGGCTGGTTGTCCTTACAAACTTCTGAGTCAAGGCGTCAAGTTTGGCTGAAATCAAGTCCACAACATCAACAGTATGCTTCACACTGGAGTTCTCACTTGAGCTAGTGGAAGAGAAGGGCTGGTTGGTTCTTTCAGAACTCCACTGGCTGTGGTTGAGCACCATGTCTTCAATGACAGTGAAAGCTTGACTATATGACTTGCTCATCAAGGATCCATTTGTAGCGACATCAATGGTCATACGAGTATTGTAGAATAAACTATTGTAGAAAGTTTGTAGAAGCAGCCAGTTTGTCAAACCATAGTGAGGGCATATGCCTTGGAGGTCCTTAAATGTATCCTAAGTCTCATAAAGTGTTTCACCTTCTTGTTGCTTGAAGTTTGTGATTTGATTCCTCAGTCGGGCCGTATTGCTAGGAGGAAAATACTTAGCTAGAAAAGCATTCAGTAGATCATCCCAGCTCTTGATGGAACATTTAGGAAATGATGAGAGCCACAGCTTGGCTCGATCTCATAAAGTGAATGGGAGCAGGAGTAAGTTTACTCCTTCAGTTGGAACACCACTAAACTTAAAAGTGTTCATAAACTGTAGAAACTCCGCTATGTGAAGATTTGGATATTCCATAGGAGTTCCCCCGAAGTGATTGTATTGGATTATCTGCATGATCGTAGGGTTGATGGAGAAATTGTTTGCCTCTATTGTAGGATGATCTATGTGTTGGGTTTGAGGTGAGAGAGAAGGCAGCGGAAACAAAAATTTTCTCTCACCATGAAACCATAACCACATATCGCATCAACGACTATAAAATAGGAAGGATGGCTTTGGTGAGGTGAACCTGGTCCTGAGGCTTTCTTAGTGACAATACCTCACAACTAGTGTGGTCCTCAACTACCTTATCTTTGACGGCGTCTGTGTAGCTCATGGTCCTAATCCGGACTACGGTTGACCATCATCCTCTTGAGCGGAAGAAACCTCCCGCCTCTATAGATAATCCACAAAGACCACCAGGAACTCTAGTCATCCTATCCTATGGGATACTAGAAGGAGTCGTCCCCTTCTGTCGGTGTACTAGTCACCAACACACTCTCCCACAACCATTTGCTGTCTTGTAGTTGTCTTTCCCTCGCTGTTCCTCCCTGGACGGGTAGAACTTGCTTGGGCTCTCTCGTTACCACAACCAGAGAGGACAAAAAATTTACAAAGCTACCGATGTTCTGAGTTGTGTTGTCTGAGAAGCCCCCAGTACCCCTCTATATATAGGAGGGGTCAGGGTCAGGTTTCTCATCCCCGTGCAATGTGGGACTAAAGTGGGAGTAGAAGGGTCCAAAATTTCCATGAGCTGATTGCACTGCGGTAGCTGAGCCGGTTGTTTCACAAACAAACCGATTGATTGGGAGTGTGAGCCGGTCGGTTCGCATCCCAGACTTGCCTCCATTTGACTTTCCTTGTTTGTTTCTAATTATTACTAAGATCAATTCTTGTCCCAATCGAATTGTACAAGTGAAACGAAAATCTTTTTCTCCCAAATCGGGACAACCCAACACTGCTCGTTTGGACACATGAACCGATCAGTTCACCAGAGTGAACCGGTCGTCTCAGTGGCCATGAGCCGATCGGTTCACCCAATGAACCAGTCGGTTGGTGGTCCAGATTTTGCAGAACACAGTCAATGCAGTTATCAATCAATCTGACACTCAAATCAGTTAGTTCAACACTTGAATTTGATGATTCTGAGTCAAGTCAATTGATTGAATGTTTGATTGAGTACCTAAATCCCTTTAGAGTAATCCATACAAACATCATTCGTGGATAAACTCCTCTTCCAGGTAAATCATTTGTGTGTGACCCTATAGGTCCCATTTCACGTTGGCAGTGAATGTCCATAACTAGCTTATGACATCACAAGCAAAGAGAGGTGCCTAGTCGCACATCAGTGCTACCCAAGTGAAAAGGAAAGTGTGAGAAAAATTTTCAATCCTATAGTCTGTGATTGGTGTTCCAGTGAATGTATAATTCCTTTGTCTCTGATATACTGAACGAACTCGAGGCATGGAGTTGTCACCCTTTCAACGTTCATTCATGTTCCTTGATCTAAAGCAGACTGTATGAGATATGTGTGCCATCAATATCACATATTGACTCACACATACTTGTGCATGCCTTTCTCAGTCTCTATTATCAAGTTGCCATGGACATCATACTCCCTCAGGAGGGACAAATCCCATATCTATCACTCACAGTCAAAACCCCATGTGTCAAAGTCACCCAATCATCACCTTTATATTAATCCATATTTTAGGACCGTGTTTGATGATGTCAAAGTTTACCCAATGACATGTGATGAGTGTAGTGATTTTAGGTCTAAGAATAACAGTCACCACCATCACTGTAATGACCACATTTGTGCTTAATTGGTACACTAGGGTTTACCCGAATGATTACATGCTTGATTAGATTGAACATCGTTTAGATTTGATTAATGATAGTAGATCAATTGTGATATTTCAAACCTAAGAAGAAACTCTAACTATGAATTTAGTTTGAAGAATTAGGGTTTGAGAAATGTAAACCCTAATCGGCAAAAATTAGGGTTTGGATAGTACATGTATATGGAATTTGATCAGAATAACAATGTGGTAAATGATTTTTCATATTTTCTATAAATTTTGTATTTAATTGAATAATGCATACGATATGTATAACTCAATTATGTATATTGGAGAAAAATTTCTGAATTTTTTAGTGTTCTTTGAATGTGGTTCTCGTCCAAACTATACTTCAACCAAAATGATGACAGAGTACTTTTCAGCAATGTAGTGTTTTATTTTAATTATTTATTAGTAACTCCAAATGATTTGAAATTTTAACTACATATCTGAAACTCAATCATAAACAACATGTACAATTTTCATAATTTTTGGATGCATTTAGACCTTATCAGTAGACGAATTACAGTAATATTTTTATGACAGAAAATTCAGCTGAAATAAGAGAAAGTATAGTGAGGGGTCAATGTGTGATTGACCCAAGCATCTCAATTTCTCTATATGGTCAACCTAACACACAAGGTTCTCTCATAATTCATGATTCAATCCAGAGAAATGAAATCCTAGAGAGAGAGGGAGAGTTAGGGTTTGAGAGGAGAATGTGATGGAGATGCTGACCTAGGGTTTTGTGGTCTGAGGAATGATGAAATTATGTAAGTTTAGCTTCTTTGGATATACTTTCATGGTGAATCTTCTCTCAGACGTCAAGAATCCATCCCTCCCCTGATTTGATTCAAAATCATATCAAATCAAGTCCTTTTCTCACTCTTTCTCTCCTAATATTAAATTCTTGGGTTTCCAAGTTGAAAGGAAGAAGAAAGTGATGATTGCTAGGGTTTTGATATGGATTTGAGATTTTCAGATATGGGATACGTTTTTAAGGTGTTTTCACACATTAGGGTGAGTGGGAACTTCGTTTAAACAGTATATTGCATGAAAATTGATTAAATCATCCATAATCCTTAATTGCTTAGTATGCAACTACAAACCCTGAATTGTCTGTTTGATCTAAGTTGTTGCAAAATGATATGAAATGGAATCTTCCTCTATTTGGATGATTTTCATATGTTAAAATCATATTAGAAATGTATGCAATACATCCTAATGAGAATTCCCTAAGTATTTGCAGAGGTTATAAGAGTAAACTGAAATGTAGGGAATTTGTCTATGACTGAAATTGATGTATAATTAAATAGGGAAATTTGTTTATCTGGATCCCCTTGGTTATGAATGACTGTTTATCTGAATGTGTAATACATATATGCCAGATACTATCTTGGATTTCATTTAAGGTGAATAGTGTTTGTTTGATATCTCAGTAAAGAGGGTGAAACCCTAGATGCGAGGAAAGTTGGATATTTATGAATAGATATCATGAAATCCATTTGAAGGGATTTTCTTGACATGATAGACTTTATTTATACAATTTTATTCTTGATGAATGATATCTCAGTGAATGGCATGGAAACCCAAATTTAGCTCAGTTCCAAGGTTTCATATATATGTATATTGATTGTATATGATTTGTTGAAAGCGGTCTTTATTCAGTAAATGTTTATGTCTTATGAAATCCTTATGAGATCCATGTGATAAGTGAATGAGGTAAATGAAACCCTAAGGATAGGGTGTTCAATGAATCAAGTATTGTCATATCAATGTTCTTAGTATGAGATGTGGTGATGCTTAACAGTTCAATTGCATGATTCTAGTGTATAAAGTGCAAAGTTGACATGTATTCTGTTTATTTAAGAATTTCAGTCTGCCTGTATGTATAGTTTGATGATTACTCAGAATATTATAATGTTTTGAATATACTACTCTGCCAAGTTAAGTAAGAAAGTTCATGCCGTATTTATAAGCTTCGGGGTTGAATAGACTCAGTACCATAGAGATACCAGAGTCAAGAATAAGTAATAGAGAGATACAATATAGTAAGAGCTTTCCAAGAATAATAAAATAATAGACACAGGTGCCCTGAACACCGTAGATTCCCTACATATGTCTGCACTGTAGGGAGGAAATGATCCACCCTAGCAGCGACTAGTATACGAGCATCAGAACGCACCCATAGAGCGTGCGGGGAGACGAAGCCCTTGAGGAAGTCTCCTAAGAGAAGATAGGTTACCCAATATGAACCAAAGATCCCGGTGGTAACCCAGAGGTACCCACAGAGCGTACCAAGTTGAGGCCCACAGAGCGTCTCAGACCCTCCGCCTATGTACTCAGCCTAGAAGGAGAGGTCCAGTTAAAGGCCAGCTGTTTAGCTGCCTTAGTTAGACGTGACGGTTCGAGTCAAGCAGAACCAGATTTAGTTCTAGACTTAGCTTCCCAGGTTTTAAGTTAAGTCTTGTACGGTGAGATCGTAGTTCGCTACGATTCTTCATATGTAGAGTACACTGCATATGATCAGGGCATAATAAGATGAATGAGAGGTAAAACAAGTGTGTGCAATTGTTTAATTACTCTTTGTATGTTTCTGAATTATTAGTTGTCTTTATGATCAATCAAGCATTTCATATATTGATTCACTCTTGTAGATATCTAGAGTATTTTTCCATATTTATGATTGTCAATGATTAGACTCTTTAAAGCTTACTACTGTAATAATTGATATCAGTTTCTCAAAAGTATATCTGTAATTATATCAGTGCTTTAGATTGTTTCTTTGAAGTGCTCATTCACTGAGCGAGTAGGCTCACTCCTCTACTCACAATTTTTAGGGAAATCACATGGGCTTGAAGAAGGTCAAAGCATCAGAGTAGATCTACCACAACAGTTAAGTATAAGATTAGTTAAGTTCAGTCGGTCCCTGTCACTCTAGATCCTTGTATAGAGTTGAGAGAGAGCTGTAAATGATAAAGTGTAACTTTTCTTCTATAATAATAGAGTACATATCTAGTTATCGTGTAGTATGTACATGGAAGTATTAGAAACAAAATGAATGTATGTATGCATATCACAAATGTTGACATCATATTATGGTAATCAAGGTTTAATTCTCTTGTAAAGTTTGTTTATGTGATTCAATGCGAGAAAACAAAGAGTTTGAAAAAAAAGGGTTGGGAGTGAACTTTGTATTAAGTATAATCCTCAAACTCATGCCCTAATCTCATGATTAGTGGTAATCATGGGATGTGGTTATGACAATCACTGTGAGAGATGACTGTGACTACCATGTCATGGTTCCATGTGTCACTCTCATGATGGGTCTGTCTGATACACTGTTCTCCAACATGTATCTATGTGCTTGGTTTGATATCACATATCATGACTAATGAGACTCTATCATCAACCAACACACACACTAGTCTTGATGTGTCATTGTTGTCTATCAACCTTCCACAATGACATTCGACTATGGACAAAACAAGAATGTACAAACTCTTAGCATCCATATGATCTCATTCTTCAGGTCCTCAACCTGAAGACATACATCATTGAGTACTACCATTCTTTAGACATTCATTATGTTCTATCATTATCTCATAACTGATTGAATCAGAAGCTTGCCTTTGATATTTATCAAATCAATCATAATGTATCCCAATCCAATCATCATATGATTGACTCTCAGGGCATACATATCAACACTATGGCCCCATATATATTAATGGAGGCTGGTATAGCCAAATCCTTGAGTGGATGGCTGTCCTCCATCTCTGACTCTTGAGGAGGATCGGGTGATGGCGGTGGTGAAGGTGAAGATTGTGTTGAAGAAGGACATGATTCCCCCAGACATAAAGAGTTCTCACTCCTCCTTGCTCACATACGACTACTAAAAGTTTCCTCTATTTCTGGGTCTAGAAAGATTGATGTCTGTAGACCCCTCTTAGAATGATGCATGCAACCTGAAAAGCAAAAATGGAGTAAGATTTACAAAAGCTAAGATGTACTACAATATGAAATACTGAAATGATGACCTAGTCTCAATTAGTAGTTAACTCTTCTACTCTAACTAAAAGTTGTTGTAGCTCCCCAACAATGGCGCCAAAAACTTGTTGGGAGTTTTAGAAAGAAAGATCTCAACTCACTAATCACCCGCAAGTGTACGAGGTCAATGCAGTTGAGTGTCGAACACAAGGAACTGGGCTAGTTCAACAAAAATTTGTTAACTTTCATTAATCCAAGTTGATTTACAAAAGTTCAGATCGATTATAGATTTAAGAGGTGAGTAAAAGTAAAAAGCTCAAAGTTGAAGGGTTGATTAAGAAACTAAAGGCTTGGGCATTAGATTTCACTACCATACCATCATATCATATGCACTTACAAAATTAAGATTACCCTTAAAATGCAAGGAGGTTGTCATTGTCGTGCATTTCCTATTGTCACGAGATGGTTCTCAATGTTGCATTATGCTCCCACATATATGCTTAGTGTTAAACAAAACCTTAACCTGAATATTCACAAGACAATCCCATGGTTAAGAGCATACTTCCATGGATCCTACTCCTTACTCCCTCATACATTCTAATGAAGCACAAGGTAAGCATGAAACATGTACAAAAGGTGGCCATCCAAAGATACAAGCAAGAAACACCATAGGCATCCATGGAAAAGAAAATTAACTATCAATTAACATAGATTTTGAGTTCACATGAACAATAGAATGGGAGTTACTATCCCATGCCCAAGCAAAGAGTTCTACTCATCCATGATGGAAAGGTACATACACAATGCCAAAATTTCAGAGTTTTGCATGTTTAAGAGAAGAAAAAGCTAAAAGAACCCAAGATGTAGCCAAAGGGAAGTTGAACTTTGTCTATAGGAAAAAATGCCACCATTGGAGCTGCTCCAACTTGGACAATCCTCCCTCCTGGAAAGCTTGAGTGAGAGAAGTAAGCTTTGCTGCACCTTTGGGGAAGAAATAGAGAATAAATGAAGTAGAATGGAGGTTCTTTTCCAAGAAACCACCTTCTTACACCCCAAAATAGCCCTCCTTAACTCTAGAACTTCTCTTGGATAAAAAAAACTTTCAAAATGATGAGAGATAACTGCTCAAAAATGTTCCCTTGGTCAATATGAGGGGCAGTTGCTCTCATTTCTGCAGAAATTGATAACGACACGACATGTCTTTTAGAGGACAGGTTGTGTCTCGTCGTGTAATCTCACTAGATAATGCTGCTACTACAAAGTACACGTTGTGTCCACTACAGTGACACACCGTGTGAAAATCTTCAGGAGTCGATTTAGGTGAAAGGCACACGACATGTTCAATTAAACACATATCATGTGCGTTGGCAGCAAGTTGTAGCCAGCCTTCAGGTCTCGAGGACATGCCTTGTCCTAATGAGGACACATCATGTCATGTTCTCTGTGTTTTGGTGTTGAGGCCACTGGAGACACACACATGTCATGTATTAAATATCACACAACGTGTTCTTTATCCTGTGAAGGAATACGTCGTGTCTCAAATAAGACATGTCGTGTGCAATGTTGTTTATTCAAGAATAAACTCTGAATCAGTTTCAAGTCGAGGATAAGTCCCAGTGGGGGCGGATTTGAGTTGGGCTATCTCCAATTTGGCACTTTGGATGCATTTTTGTAATCAAAATCATGCAACAAGTAGAATAACTAAAATGTGGCAAGATAAATATGAATAGAG
This sequence comes from Alisma plantago-aquatica, assembly GCA_963693085.1. NCBI lineage: Eukaryota > Viridiplantae > Streptophyta > Magnoliopsida > Alismatales > Alismataceae > Alisma > Alisma plantago-aquatica. The sequence continues at coordinate 925,250,784 of OY856410.1, read as the reverse complement.
GCTAAATGGAATGCAAAATGAACTGAATTTGTGTGTGAGATTGTACAAAAAGTAGATATAAAATTCACACATCAGTACCTCTTATGGGATATATATTGATCACAATCTAAAAATTTGAAACATGCTCTTGTAATTTCTTCCGAAGTTAATTTAGGTTAGCATCTTCTTATCTTAATTGTACTTGACTAGAACCATGGATATAAATTACTAGATTTCTCACTCTACATTGAACATGTCTATACCTTTTTAGGGGAGATTTATATAACCTATGCTTGATATTTGCCATACCTTCTTATTCCTAGATAAAGTAAGTTCTAAAGAGATTGTTATTTGTATTCCCACACATCCATCCTATGTCACATACTTCAAAATATTATTAAGAGATTGCTTTCACCCAAACAATATATACTTTGATAAAACATGGTTCGTCTTATATTTATTTCGATAACAACTATAATCTAACTAGGATCACTTGGTCACATGATTCCAGTTACACTCTTGCACTTTATTCACCATGTTGTGATCATAATACATAGATCATCTTCATATCTCCATCCAAATAATACTTATAACATTTTGGGGCATGCACGCCATGTAGTTTGTCATTACCATTCACAAGTCTGGATTGGTTGATATTGCATTGCATATACTCTTATTTTCTCATATTTATCACAAATTCCTTTAGATTATGATGAATCACTCCAAAGTTTAACATAAAAAAAATCATCATGGGTTATTAAAATATCATAAAAATTATTATACACTAATAGGTATCAACCTAACTTTGCTAACTCATTCACAACAAGAACGTACATATTTTGTCTCACTGCTAATTGTTTACGTACACCAATTTTTATACTAGTGATTATATTTTCACCCTTATTTGCTCTAACTCGTGTATAATTCATATATATACTCAGTTAAATCTTTTGGATTGGTAATCCATTTTTCTTCAAAACTAATCACAGGACTTCCCATCACACTTGATAGAAGCCTTTTCTAAAGCAATATGAACCCCTTGAAGATATGTTTTGTATTCTTTATACATCATTACAAGCTCCCTATCATAATAATATTTCCCTTTATAAAACTTCGAATATCATCTTCACCACCACCACCGCCATCATTATCTAAGCCTCAATCCCAACCATTTTGGGGCCAACCACATGGATCCTTCTTTCCACTTAGCTCTATTATCGGTCGTATTCTCATCAAGATGTAAAGTTTCACAATCTCTCAAAATATCTTCAAAAGGTTAATTTAGGCCTACGTCTTCTTCTTTTGATTGTGCTTGCATCGTTTGCCTTGTATAATCACATTACTCAGTATGTGTTGCAGATGTTTGTATTATCTAGTTTCTTCTCATATAACTTGCCCTCATTGCTTTCTACCCCCACTTTGTTCCTCATGTAGTCATTTCTCAAGTTATCTTTTCTAGTATCCCCATTAACCATCTCAAGACAGGCATTTCAGACACACTCATATTGATGAGATCTTGTTTCTTCATCATCCATCATTCCCTCCCTTATAGCATGGTTGGTTGTGTAGTTATTCTATAAATCTTACTATTTAATCTGAGACGGACCTTCCACTTATGTAATACTCCAATTTCTCTCATCCATTTTAACCATTCCATAGCGATCATGTGACAAAGATCATCTTGAACATTCCCATCTTTCTGAATAATGAAGTAATGATAATTGTCACATTTTGGTATATCCACTCTAATTTGCAATTCTATATTGGCTGAAATTGCAATGCATGTATTGATTTTTTCTCCTACTAATCATAGATTCATTTGATTCCAACACATTTCACCAAAGTTCAACTTTATAATTCTATCCATCTTTAGTTTCATCAACCAACACAATATCATCAAGGAATATAACCATGATCATAATTTGTTAACTCATCTATAAAAAGAATGAGTAGATATTGGATGAGTGTGAATCCTTAATGTACCCCAATCGTGATAGGAAATGTTGGCATCCCTCCAACCAGGGACGAGTCTTCACACTAGTAGCTGACCTCTCATACATTTATGTAATCAAGTGTTATAAGGATCCATGTAATAAAAAGAAGATCTTCTAAGAATGTAATAAGATGTGTTATAGGACACATGTCATAGATCTTAGTATGTACTCAATAGACCTACATTTTTGCTTCATAGTATGACTAATCAACTTGATTCCTTTATACTTTGCAAATGTTTGAATATTTTCCTCTTATTATTGTAGATGGCTACTGTGTCATTATTGTTCCACTCCTAGAATTTTGTTGGACTTCACAATCTTATTGATAAAAATTATTGATCACATACAAAAAGATCCTTCCTCTCCCATATTCTTTCATACATCCACATGGATATTGATTGTCCTACAATTCTTCTTGACTTTGATATATTTCAAAGAAAAGGAGGTTAATAGATTTGGAAACATATATAACAAAGAAATATTTTTCTTGTATATTAATTGCAATTTCATATGCTCACACTCTTCTATGACACATCACTCTAAAGTGTCATGCAGTTAATTATACCTTTTATTTTTTTAGTTTTTTAATTTTGTATATTGCAATAGAGGTTTGTTCGTCTAGGAAGAGGTATAATTCTAACGTTAATCGTGATTGTTCCATATCCATTAACAGAGTGTAAAGAAGTGAAACAAATCCACCTCTCTACTAATTAAAATGGTAAACAAAATCCAATTTGGAATAGCAGCGGAAGATAAAAAATTTCTGACTAAAGTTCTTATTTAATCATTTAACTTTTTCTCTTTTCCTATTTGAGGGTGCAAACGACTTCCAAAATTAACCAAAATTGACATCTTGACTGATTTTGACGTTTAGAATCCAAATATGGAATTAGTTTTGCATTTTGAGAATCTTTAATATGTTAAATACTTTAAAACACATTTTCTCTTTCCTCCTTTATTTATGATTCTATGATTATCCAAAAATTATAAAACTTGACCCACAAGTCTTATAAAGTATGTTAGACACGAATTTGATATTATTTCCATTTTTTGAAGTTGTTTATTATTTTAAATAATGATTTGAAAGTTTTGTACACTTTCTCTCTCCTTAATTTATCTTCTCAACAAATATTTTCCAAATTGGGTCAAAATTTATCCAAAGGTCTATTGTAACATGTAGAACACGAATTTGGCATTAATATTTTTTTTGAAGATTTATTATTTTATTTAATTCATTTAAATTTTATCACTTATTTAACATTTTAATTTATTAGAGACATCTATAAACTTCTTAAAAATATAAAACTTGGTCTACAAGTAATAATAAACGTTAGGAACACGTTTTTGGCATTAATTAATTTTTTTCAACATATATTTAATATTTTTGGTCTTTAAGTCATTTTCTCTCTCCAGATTGAAATAAAATATTAAACATTGACCAAATTAATTGCAAATTTGCCCAAAGGCTTATGTTTATGTTTATATTAAGAATTTGGAGTTATTTTTCTGATTTGAGAGCATTAAGTATTTTATTTCACTTTATTGGCCTATTACCTATTTTCTTTTGTTAATGACGTTACTATTTGCATTTATGTTCCACTTTAAATGATACTTGGCCCTTAAGCTGCTTTTTGGTCAAGAAAACGAAATTGATATATTTATTATCCAAATTATCTTCTTGGGTTTCTATTTAGGATTTTTGGAACAATATATTCCTCATTATCTTCTTTTATCCAAAATATTCTATATTATCCCCAATTATTGCATTTATCATCTCCTTTATTTATGTTTTGGGATTTTCTTTATTTTCAATATTCTAAAAAGCACTAGAAAGTTTTAGGACAAATTTCTTTATTCTTTTTATCACTTAAGTGGGCATTTTATGTATGAAGCCCATTTCTAAACTTTTACTTAGGTATTGGTGCATAAACCCAAATATTGGAATAAAAGGTGAACAAATGTTCATTAAACCATCATATTCTCTAAAAATTAAAAAGAAAGGCCAAAGAGGATATAAATGAAAGGAAAAGATGGAAAAGAGGACAAAAAGACAAAAAGCCCAGATTTCGATATGTTACACCACTCCACCCCTTAAAGAGGATTTCGTCCCCAAAATCACTAGCAATTAGGGAAGGGTGAGTGTGCAACTTCTCATCACTAAACATCAGGTTGTTCCTCCAACCATAAAACTTCCACCAAAACTTATACTTCAACTACTCCTAAGGGTTCATAAACTTCACATACATCAACTAATCATAGCTCAGGTTCTCATAGATCACCTAGGGTTCCACTATTAAGATATTCTTTTTAGGAGATTTAACTTTATTTACATTTTTGGCTCATTAAAATTATATTCATTATGATAACACATTGTCATCATTCATGTCACATTCACTTAGTTGCCAAAAAGAATTATATTTCATTATTATGCACAATTAGAGGTTACTCAATTATCTCAACATTCATTATTATATTTGATCATTGTCCTTAATAATTCGGATTTATACTTCCTTATCCTCATATTATCACTTTATTAATTATAACAAATTATTTTACATGAAATAAGACATTCCATTCAATTCGTGGTTAAGCATATAAGTAGTTCAATTAATGTCACATTAGTTACTTATATTCATATTAAACATTATCACATTGTCACATTATATTTATTGCTCATGTTAATGTCATCATTAATGATTTCCTTATATTTATTCGTTTATATTATTGATTTTGTACATATATGTGGATTCAATCATTTCATATTCATATGGAAGCCATTACATGTATTTTAATGATCAAGGTGAGACATATTACTTATCAATGAATTGATTCACATTAAGTGACTAATCACATGTGTATTAGATAACAAGGTAACTTGCATTTTATATTGATGACTTGATTCATATGTGATTAGATGATTATATATATATCATTTATGTGTATCAATGTAGGTTAACAGATTATGGCACTTAACATCATTAATGTATCATGAAAGGCATTCAGGGTGTATATGTTAAGGTTAGATGATTACAACTTTAGGGTTTAGTTCAGCATGACCATTATATTTCACTTATTCATCCTTAGCATGCATTAATTAAGAATTATAACCTTACTCGTCATATCATAAGGGTTTATTGGTTCATGACATTATTAACATCTTACTTATTGACAATTAGCATTGATATTCATATTATGTATGTTGGATGTACATTAGGGTTCAAGAACATGATTTATTCCTTAGATTATAATTATGTGTTCATTAATATATAAACAAGCACGTTAAGGTTACAACTATTAACTTGTTTGGTCAAAACTAAGGATTCAAGCACACTAACCACCTAAGTATGAGGTTAGGGTTTCTAAAGATATATTAGATAGACTTCAAGATATTATAGGGTTCCATCCCCCTAAAGAGGATTTCATCCTCGAAATCTAACCAATCAAACATCATCAACTAATCGTACTCCACCCCTTAAAGGGTTCAACCTACTACACTAGGGTTAAAGGTTAAGTCTAACTAAACCATTATCAAGATCCATCATGCTTCCACTACGCACTCTGATATCTTCCAAAACACCCAAACTCTAAGGTCTATGTTCTAAGGATAAACTTATCCAAACATGTGGTCCTAAGGGACATAAGGAAACTATCTTGGTATCCATCCTCAAACAAATCAACTTAGGGTTCCCAAAGATATACTTCATAGAATCTAAGGTCACTATTGCCTAAAAGCAAACTATTTCGGGAAAATCGTATCAGCGCAGGCCAGGCCGATATCATATGGGCACGGGAGTCCTCGTATACCAAGCTAGTGGTGCGGAGGAAAATTTTACCAGCCCCCGAAACCTTGATCCTTTCTAGACACCTTTGCTTCAACTTCATGCCCTAATAGTTGCCTAAAGGCAAACCTAAACAACATCAAGTTATGCATATTTTATTTATAAGTATTTTAGGATTTTATTCATCAGGGTTCTAATGTGGAACCATTGGTTCCTAAGTCAACCTATCATCAAGGTAGATCAAATCTAGGGTAACCATGTCACTTAAAGGAAACTATGCAAGTCTAGGGTTCTAATTAGGGAGACACACTGAAATAGTCAAAGATCCGACTACCATTGGCTCTGATACCATATTGTAAAGAAGTGAAATAAATCCACCTCTCTACTAATAACAATGGTAAACAAAATCCAATTTGGAATAGCAGTGGAAGATAAAAAAATTCTGATTAAAGTTCTTATTTAATCATTTAACTTTTTCTCTTTTCCTATTTGAGGGTGCAAACGACTTCCAAAATTAACCAAAATTCACATCTTGACTGATTTTGACGTGTAGAATCCAAATATGGAATTAGTTTTGCATTTTGAGAATTTTTAATATGTTAAATAATTCAAAACACATTTTCTCTTTCCTCCTTTATTTATGACTCTATGATTATCCAAAAATTATAAAACTTGACCAACAAGTCATATAAAGTATGTTAGACATGAATTTGGTATTATTTTCATTTGTTGAAGTTGTTTATTATTTTAAATAATGATTTAAAGTTTTGTACACTTTCTATCTCCTTAATTTATCTTCTCAACAAATATTTTCCAAATTGGGTCAAAATTTATCCAAAGGTCTATTTTAACATGTAGAACACGAATTTGGCATTAATATTTTTTTTTGAAGACATTTATTATTTTATTTAATTCATTTAAATTTTATCACTTATTTAACCTTTTAATTTATTAGAGGCATCTAGAAACTTCTTAAAAATATAAACTTGATCTACAAGTAATAATAAATGTTAATAACAGGTTTTGGCATTAATTAAATTTTTTCAACATATATTTAATATTTTTGGTCTTTAAGCCATTTTCTCTCTCCAGAAAATAAAATATTTAACATTGACCAAATTAAATGCAAATTTGCCCAAAGGCTTATTTTTATGTTTATATTACGAATCTAGAGTTATTTTTCTGATTTGAAAGCATGAAGTATTTTATTTCACTTTATTGGCCTATTACCTATTTTCTTTTGATAATGACATTACTATTTGCATTTATGTTCCACTTTAAATGATACTTGGCCCTTAAGTTGCTTTTTGGTCAAGAAAACGAAATTGATATATTTATTATCCAAATTATCTTCTTGGGTTTCTATTTAGGATTTTTAGAACAATATATTCCTCATTATCTTCTTTTATCCAAAATATTCCATATGATCCCCAATTATTGCATTTATCATCTCCTTTATTTATATTTCGGGATTTTCTTTCTTTTTCATATTCTAAAAAGCACTAGAAAGTTCTAGGACGAATTTCTTTATTCTTTTTATCACTTAAGTGGACATTTTACATATTAAGCCCATTTCTAAACTTTTACTGAGGTATTGGTCCATAAACCCAAATATTGGAATAAAAGGTGAACAAATGTTCATTACACCATCATATTCTCTACAAATTAAATAGAAAGGCCAAAGAGGATATAAACGAAAGGAAAAGATGGAAAAGAGGACCAAAAAGGCAAAATGCCCAGATATCAGTATGTTACACAGAGTTATCCACATTATAATACATGTAATATCTACACATTTTAATACTCTTTAAGATGTATTATAAGATGATATGTACATGCCACCAAATTGCTACATATATTGAAAGCGTCGATGCTTATGTCTTATTATAGCTTGTAATGTCATCCTTCGCTTTGTATGCAAATATTTGACAAAAATAATTAACCGATTGATCATAATGGAAATTTAAATAGATTTGTATGTAACTTCTTCCTAAAATGCATCAAAATTAAAATATAGATGACAAATAGTATTTTTGTATATTCTTAGTCTAGCAAGGACACCTACAAAATTCATATATACTAATAACAAAAATGGATGTTTGACAAACATAATATCATATCCATATTGTTATTAGAGAGACCATCTTATGTTGGTGTTATGGGTACCGCATGTCAATAAAAAATCTAGCTGTACCATATTGTCAAATTATGGGACTAAACTTTAGTGGAAATAAAAAAAAGTGTCACTTTGAGTATATAAAGAGGTTGACATTTTAAAAGTAGGCTGGTTACTAGAACAAGTATTATGTATGAATGCTATGAAATAATGTCTTGTATGAGATTTCTATCACACACTATGTTATCAAGATAGGATGAGCCATATATTAATGAAGAGAATCTTCCACTAGAATATCATAATGGGAATATTTTCCTCCACACGTTTATCAATCCACAGATGCATGGAAACTTTTTTTCTAAGATAGAAAGTGCATACATCATCCACAATTTACACCATGGAGGAGCTCCATTATGGTAAAAATATGGATAAGGACATTCATTCACCCTGGATTTGCAGTAGCCATGTCAATACATAGCATTGGTGAGGATTCCTGTGATGTCCCCGGATTTTCACCTTCTCCAAACCCTATTGGGAATGAGATGTCAGAATCCGAAAACATCATTCAATCATATCAGAAAGCGATGCGGAAGCATAATACGCATACATGAACATACAACCATAACATTCTCAACATTTAACATGTAAATCTATACAACATGAATTGTTACACAATGATTTACAATTACATATTGAATGAAAATTCTACAAGTCTATACATGTATGCTAATAGGATCTTAGACAATAGGTACAACCTGAACACTGCTCACTTCACATCTTTTATCCCACGCTATCTCTGAACCTAAAACATACGTGAAACAAAGAATCAACACACAAGGTGTTGTGCACGTGGGCAGAAAGATACATATATTCATGGCTTGCATAATTTTTGAAAAAGATTTGCAGAAAGAAAGAAAATCATAGAAAACACTTCTTTATTAAGCAAAATACGCCAATTTAAGTCATTTTCCTAGATGAATTGCATTATCAAGGTGGACTAGTACCAAAACATAAATATTGGGCCCATCCCCGTGTACCAAGTACTCTAGGGAAACTCCCTGTACACCGTGTGCTCTAGGGAGGTGTACTAGCCAACATTAATCCATTCCCTCGTAAGGGGGATAATGAGCACCTTAAATAACTACAAAACATCTACTCATAATTTATGTTTTCAAGTGACAAAACAACGAGTACTACATAGCAATACTACATCCAATATGTGCAAATAGAAGAGAGCATACATACATAACATGATTGCAAGCAAGAAAACCATAGTCATATAATTAAATAAAACCCACGTACCTGAGTTCAGAGATTCTTATATATATATTCTGGATCATCTACATATCTGGTCATCACCTGATTAATAACAAAATCATATACTAGCATCAGATTCTCATCATCTTAACCCTAGTTGTGTTCATTAGGGTTTATATTATCTCCTTAGGATATTCCAACGTTTACTTGCATTAATGTCTTATATTTATCTTACTGATGTCATTTTCCAGATTATGATTCATTATCTGAATATTAGGTTCCATATCCTTTTTGTTGCACATCATAACCCTAGGTTACATCATTAACCTAGATTAGGGTTTTATAACCTATATTAAGATTCATCTTCATATAACAGGGATCTTGTTTATCATTATGATCTCATAATTAAAACAGAAGTTTCATATACTGATATAAGCCTACTCTGTGAATTTCATCATTTATTGAGCATGTGTGCATTAATTGCATAATCTTTAGTATTATTAGCCCTAATTGGACATATTAATTAAATTACATGATTTCATACCTCAACGTGATCATAACTGACATCATATGCATTATAAACATAATTATGAAGTTACTGACATTTTTCATAATTTTAGAACATCATTTGATATTTATTATCCATTATAAGAGCATTACACATCTTTCATGATATCACTATCATTTGAGCATCAAAAGCCTGATATTATAGTTCCAGGTTGTTCTACGCATTTTTCTGAGAATTTTGGTATATATATTGTATTTTTCTGATCAACGGGCTATTTACTGTGAATTATACAAGGTCTGGGCATTTACCTTTTTCTGGCCAATCGTGAGTTGACACGTGGCCCGGCGCGCCTCTCTTTAGTCCAGCCCGATCCGGATCTTTCTCAGCATCCGTGGATCTGATGATTCGATAACCCGATCGGTTCTTTCTCTGGTCCTCGCGTTCAGCGCAGACAATGCAGACTCTTCTTCCGCAAGGCGCCGTCGCACAGGGGCACTCCGGTGAGCAAGCAACCAAGATCTAGGCCTCCAAGTAAGCTCCCATGGCCGCCATAAACTCCGACGGAGTTCTTTGATTCTCCACGGCTGGTCAGCTCCAGCGTTTTGTCTCTGGAGCTCCGGATCGCTAAGATCTCCGGCCATGGCAGCCGCCATGACGCCAGAAAAGGGGAAAGCTACCCTGCGCACGCCCAGACTTCACAAATTTGAGTCCAAAAGCTCCGCGAGATCACCGTAGACTCATCTACAATCTTGATTTGGTGTGGTAAGGTCTGAGGAGCCCTGTCGATCTTGCTCCCCCTCTGCCATCCGTTCGGGCTTCGTCCTCCATGAATTCTGCCATGAGGGTCCGCGAAAGAAGCTTGGTTGGACTCCCCTGACGCCGATCTTCGTTTTCCCTTTCTCGATTCTTCTCCGTGAATACTATGGCTCGGTTCTATTTCCTCGGCCACCACCTGCTCTCTGCGGTGGAGAGGCGCTGGCAACGGAGGGCTCATCCTCTCTGATCCGAGGGCGAGGGGGTTTGAGTGAGGGCTAGCTAGGTTTGGTTTGGGGAGACGAGGTCGTCTAGAGGGATGAATCTCCGAGATTTGGTGTGAGGTGGTGCCTCGCTGAAGAATGGACTTGTTCTCACCTCCCCGCCCTTTGCGGGAGGTTGAAGACGCATTCCCAACCCTTGGATCAGGGCGGGAAGCTGTGGCCTTGGATCAGACGGCTGAGGGTTGGCCCTCCATCAAACGGTCCGCGCCCAGCCTGAACATGGGCCGCGTGACACATTTATTTGACCAATTAAACCAAAAACTTAGGTCATAAGGTTGAGAACAAGGCAAAAATACACATAATTTCAAATGCTTATATCTCCTAATTGGGTGGTCCAATTGACACAAAATTTTAGGTGTAGCTTTATGATGTCATGATGTAGATGTGGCATAAATTTGGAAGTGAAATTCGAAGGTTAGGCAGGGTTATTTACTAAGAACATTAATACCTAAAGTTCACCTTCATGTGACACTTAGGGTTTTACATTATGTGAAAACGATATGCCATTTAATCCAAGTTGACTCCAAAACTTCAACATTGTTTCATATGTATATGATTCTTCAAAAGAAATTAGTTCACTTACTCACTGGATCACTAAATGAATGATTGGTCTCATGAGGACTTAATTAATCAAAAAGGGTATTCATTCACAATTGAATTCGATTAGGCATCATAGTCCTCTATCATATCTCAAATCACCTAATTTGGGTGAAGGAAATCCATTTTTGCATTACCAATTCCCCAATTGGTATTTGACATCTTACGTAGAATGCATGTCTCTCAATTATTGTATTAGTTATCAAAACTCAAAAAGCTAGGTTATCACATTCACCCCACCTTACTTGGAATTTCGTCCTCGAAATTCAGCTATGTCATCCTTAAGAGGCTATTTAGGATTTCAACTTCATATACATCATCATTGCTTAGGTTCTAAGACCACCATAGTTATATGCACTCTAAGTTGTCATCTTAGGGTCTAGAGATTCTTGGGTGTGTCCACCCTACCATATATATATGGAAGCATCACTTAAAGTCTTAGCCATAACATGACATTATGATATCTTAGGATTACATCACCCCTAAGGATACGGGTTATGTTCCTACTTTTAAAGTTTAGGAGGAATTCACTTATATGCCATGGTATTCAGATTGTTCAAATTCGAACATCATTAATATGTTTTATGATCAACATTTTACAATGATTTCAGCAATAGAGGAGATTTATCTTCATCCTTGGTACTAGAAATTTTTTTTTTTTTTGCTCATGATTTCAAACTTATATCATTCATGCATGATATAAAGAGAAAGAGAATATCCTAAGTCGAACTTATCATGATTTCAAAATTAGATATTTAATGTATGATATAGGAAGGGAATATAGAACAGGTCAAGCTTATCTAAGTGACCCTTCGTACATAATCATCCAAATAGCTCAAGTAAGGTTTCTAGCATCATATATAGAGAAAGAGAAGTGGAAGGAACAACATTTATGAGTATCGTATGCACAAAGCATTTTACTCTTAGAACCAGAGTTCATATATCACCTCACTTGCAGCTAACGATGAGATTCACAACATATGTCACTCAAGCTAAGACCAAATTCAATCAAGAGGATTAGATTTCTCATTATGAGTCTCCTACCCATCATTTTCTTTTACCCAATTCTCACATATAGATTTGAATCATGCATAAGGACTCAACTCAACACTCAAGAGTAATCTAGTGTAGGACATTTTTTTTTTAACACATATCTCATATATTGGAGGCTAGGTCCTATGACCTTCTCCCTGTGGGTCTTACTCTCTCTAGAGTTCACCACATATCTCATCCTACCACTAGACATCCTCCTTGTATAAGAGCTTGAGGCTCATGCACACTCATCTCTATCTTAACTTAGTTTATCTTAAGTAGGAAAAGGGAATGTACTTTCATCATCAAGATTTTGCTTAAATTCTGCAAAATTGAATTCAACTAATATGCAACTTAAACCTATATAAGGAAACTTATACCATCAGAGATCAAACTTAAACAAGATTTCACAGGCTTATTTCAACTATCATTCTATCATATGCTCTATGTATCACATATCTTGATAAGGCTCTAGACATCTAATATAGACTACTCTCTCTTCTAGACTGATGTCACTCCCTTTCACTTAGATTGCATGAATACTAACTACTCTCCAGTGTGAGGGACACATTTTTATATTTACATATAGGTAATAAAATATTATATAGTTTTTCTCCGAGAAGGCAGACGTCAGAGAAAACTGTCGAGGTGCGAGCCGATTGGGAAACAAAACCAAACCAGCAAACTCGAGTGTCCCACACACAGTAGATAGTCTGGTGTCATGTAACCTAGTGAAATGGTGAGAACATGGTGTAGACTAGTGTAGCTACCCAATACATATGAGCTCTATATGGAAAGGGTCTCAGACACTTGTCTAAACCTAGTTCTCGAACATCTAGGTTCTAACCTAGAGGCTAAGTCAAACCTTATTCCTATAGAACAACTTACTAAGTTTCTAAGGTTTAAAGTGAAAGGTGAGATTTCGGTTTAATATTTCATGGTGAGCAATTGTTAGGTGTAGCTATTGTTCATGCTCTGATACCAACTGTGACGTCCCCGGATTTTCACCTTCTCCAAACCCTATTGGGAATGAGATGTCAGAATCTGAAAACATCATTCAATCATATCAGAAAGCGATGCGGAAGCATAATACGCATACATGAACATACAACCATAACATTCTCAACATTTAACATGTAAATCTATACAACATGAATTGTTACACAATGATTTACAATTACATATTGAATGAAAATTCTACAAGTCTATACATGTATGCTAATAGGATCTTAGACAATAGGTACAACCTGAACACTGCTCACTTCACATCTTTTATCCCACGCTATCTCTGAACCTAAAACATACGTGAAACAACGAATCAACACACAAGGTGTTGTGCACGTGGGCAGAAAGATACATATATTCATGGCTTGCATAATTTTTGAAAAAGATTTGCAGAAAGAAAGAAAATCATAGAAAACACTTCTTTATTAAGCGAAATACGCCAATTTAAGTCATTTTCCTAGATGAATTGCATTATCAAGGTGGACTAGTACCAAAACATAAATATTGGGCCCATCCCCGTGTACCAAGTACTCTAGGGAAACTCCCTGTACACCGTGTGCTCTAGGGAGGTGTACTAGCCAACATTAATCCATTCCCTCGTAAGGGGGATACTGAGCACCTTAAATAACTACAAAACATCTACTCATAATTTATGTTTTCAAGTGACAAAACAACGAGTACTACATAGCAATACTACATCCAATATGTGCAAATAGAAGAGAGCATACATACATAACATGATTGCAAGCAAGAAAACCATAGTCATATAATTAAATAAAACCCACGTACCTGAGTTCAGAGATTCTTATATATATATTCTGGATCATCTACATATCTGGTCATCACCTGATTAATAACAAAATCATATACTAGCATCAGATTCTCATCATCTTAACCCTAGTTGTGTTCATTAGGGTTTATATTATCTCCTTAGGATATTCCAACGTTTACTTGCATTAATGTCTTATATTTATCTTACTGATGTCATTTTCCAGATTATGATTCATTATCTGAATATTAGGTTCCATATCCTTTTTGTTGCACATCATAACCCTAGGTTACATCATTAACCTAGATTAGGGTTTTATAACCTGTATTAAGATTCATCTTCATATAACAGGGATCTTGTTTATCATTATGATCTCATAATTAAAACAGAAGTTTCATATACTGATATAAGCCTACTCTGTGAATTTCATCATTTATTGAGCATGTGTGCATTAATTGCATAATCTTTAGTATTATTAGCCCTAATTGGACATATTAATTAAATTACATGATTTCATACCTCAACGTGATCATAACTGACATCATATGCATTATAAACATAATTATGAAGTTACTGACATTTTTCATAATTTTAGAACATCATTTGATATTTATTATCCATTATAAGAGCATTACACATCTTTCATGATATCACTATCATTTGAGCATCAAAAGCCTGATATTATAGTTCCAGGTTGTTCTACGCATTTTTCTGAGAATTTTGGTATATAGATTGTATTTTTCTGATCAACGGGCTATTTACTGTGAATTATACAAGGTCTGGGCATTTACCTTTTTCTGGCCAATCGTGAGTTGACACGTGGCCCGGCGCGCCTCTCTTTAGTCCAGCCCGATCCGGATCTTTCTCAGCATCCGTGGATCTGATGATTCGATAACCCGATCGGTTCTTTCTCTGGTCCTCGCGTTCAACGCAGACAATGCGGACTCTGCTTCCGCAAGGCGCCGTCGCACAGGGGCACTCCGGTGAGCAAGCAGCCAAGATCTAGGCCTCCAAGTAAGCTCCCATGGCCGCCATAAACTCCGACGGAGTTCTTTGATTCTCCACGGCTGGTCAGCTCCAGCGTTTTGTCTCTGGAGCTCCGGATCGCTAAGATCTCCGGCCATGGCAGCCGCCATGACGCCAGAAAAGGGGAAAGCTACCCTGCGCACGCCCAGACTTCACGGATTTGAGTCCAAAAGCTCCGCGAGATCACCGCAGACTCATCTACAATCTTGATTTGGTGTGGTAAGGTCTGAGGAGCCCTGTCGATCTTGCTCCCCCTCTGCCAGCCGTTCGGGCTTCGTCCTCCATGAATTCTGCCATGAGGGTCCGCGAAAGAAGCTTGGTTGGACTCCCCTGACGCCGATCTTCGTTTTCCCTTTCTCGATTCTTCTCTGTGAATACTATGGCTCGGTTCTATTTCCTCGGCCACCACCTGCTCTCTGCGGTGGAGAGGCGCTGGCAACGGAGGGCTCATCCTCTCTGATCCGAGGGCGAGGGGGTTTGAGTGAGGGCTAGCTAGGTTTGGTTTGGGGAGACGAGGTCGTCTAGAGGGATGAATCTCCGAGATTTGGTGTGAGGTGGTGCCTCGCTGAAGAATGGACTTGTTCTCACCTCCCCGCCCTTTGCGGGAGGTTGAAGACGCATTCCCAGCCCTTGGATCAGGGCGGGAAGCCGTGGCCTTGGATCAGACGGCTGAGGGTTGGCCCTCCATCAAACGGTCCGCGCCCAGCCTGAACATGGGCCGCGTGACACATTTATTTGACCAATTAAACCAAAAACTTAGGTCATAAGGTTGAGAACAAGGCAAAAATACACATAATTTCAAATGCTTATATCTCCTAATTGGGTGGTCCAATTGACACAAAATTTTAGGTGTAGCTTTATGATGTCATGATGTAGATGTGGCATAAATTTGGAAGTGAAATTCGAAGGTTAGGCAGGGTTATTTACTAAGAACATTAATACCTAAAGTTCACCTTCATGTGACACTTAGGGTTTTACATTATGTGAAAACGATATGCCATTTAATCCAAGTTGACTCCAAAACTTCAACATTGTTTCATATGTATATGATTCTTCAAAAGAAATTAGTTCACTTACTCACTGGATCACTAAATGAATGATTGGTCTCATGAGGACTTAATTAATCAAAAAGAGTATTCATTCACAATTGAATTCGATTAGGCATCATAGTCCTCTATCATATCTCAAATCACCTAATTTGGGTGAAGGAAATCCATTTTTGCATTACCAATTCCCCAATTGGTATTTGACATCTTACGTAGAATGCATGTCTCTCACTTATTGTATTAGTTATCAAAACTCAAAAAGCTAGGTTATCACAATTCCGATAATGATATCATCTCTACCGTGTCTTTATATACATTCAATATATGTAACAAAAAAATTATATCAAAAAGGATACCCATAACTCTAAATCATAAAACCAGATAAGGGATAACTTATCAGAAAAATGGACCTAAGACTGAAGGGTCAAATCTATTATTTGAAGGCCCAATAGTTCACAAAACTAACCTCACCTATACTGTACTAACATTTCATATCCTTATCTTGGAAACCCTAATTACATTGAAAATTATATATAAGGACCTAGTTCACAAGTTAAACACTAGACATATCATAAGATATATTGTATTGAACCTATGTTGAGTCATTGGAAGCAAACTATATCCATGTCATGCACATATGATGAACCTAGTTTGTGTAATGCATTACCATATGTTGCAATGACTTTAGTAACCTCCGATGACTTAAATGACATGTTAGGTTTCATTTGGTGAGAATGATAACCTTTGTTCTTCATTATTATATGGTGTGATTCTCAAACACACACCCAAATCAATTGAATCTTGATTGGATACACATCCAAAGAAACATATGGGGATCTTTCGAATTTATAAAAGGACCTACTCCAACGTAATCACTTAAATCAATCGCACATTATCTGCAAGTGCACTGGGTCATGTTGTGGTATAGGCAAGTGGTAAGAAAAGGGTTGATCCACATGGAGAGAGGGGGGATTAGATCTAGGCTAGAGTAAGCTATGTTCCTAAAGTGGAGTGTAGGGATTTTACGATTTGTTAGTGGTTTTGATTGATGACTCTAAAGATGCAAGAAATTAAAAGAAAGAAAGGAAACTAGATTATCAGAAACCCTAAGTTAACCCTAAACAAGTTAAGTGTAGTTAACAAAGAAAACAACTACTTAAGCAAGAGGAAGGGATTACACTATACTGGAAATTAGGGGACTAGATAAATTGAATATCTAGATAACTACTAACTAGACTAATCAAGAAGTAAGGATGAACTAACTACCCTATCAAGATTGACTAATAAAGAACTAAGAAATTAACTAAGAAGCAATTTGACGCAAGCAACTAACTACCATAAGCAACCTAAACAAACAAGATGGATTTTAGCAATTAATGGGATGAGTGGGCCATTTGGGGAAATTCTACAAGAATCCAAGTTGGGGGTCATTATGAAATGCAAATCTTATATTTTCATTCTAGATTGCAAAACCAAACAATATAGTCAAATGCAATGGAATAACCCTATACTACTGGTTGGCATGGATAAAATAGAGTGTGGTAGGGGAACTACACCGTTTCACCTCTTATGTATCCTTACAAGGCTCAATTAGACCCAGGTCTAGGTGATATTTCTATTGGATTCAACTAATCTAGGTGTCTAGGGTAAGGGGTATTAAGGTAATTGAGAGCCAAGGGTAGGAAGGGAGAGTAGAGATGAGGGTTTATCACCTCATGTTATTCACCATCTAGCCTTTAAAAAGCTCTAAGCAACTGCACCAATCACCCTTACACTAGCTACTTAAATATTACACTTAGTTGTAGGAGAAGAGGATTGTATGTAGGAAGATAGGGTGATAGCTTGGGATCCACTAATTGGACCTCCGAGCAATCCCTAAAATAGCCACATACACTTCATTTTACCCTAGAGTCTAACTGTCATCAAACATAACACAACAAACAATCTATATTTTGAGACACAAATCACTAGTAGCATAATGGGAAAAAAGATGAAGGCATCAGGCAATCATTCTAAATGAAAATATGTTCAATACAAAGTACATCCCCCAACATGGTATCACAGTAACATTTTTACTCCAAACAACCTACCACAAGGGCTTAGCTACTCATAGAACAAGAAAGGGAAAAGAAAAAAAAATGAGTACAGGAGTGAGGATCCATAGAACGTGGTGAAAATTCCTCCTGACAAAGCATCTCCCTCTAAGGTCGGAAATGGCATGTATGGATGGGGTTTGGTGGTGAAAACCCTAGAAAACTAGGGTTTTTGGGTTGAAATGAGGTGGATATGGAAGGAGGTAGGTGGAGCTATTCAATTCTCTAGGAGGAGAAATAAAAGCTCTAAGGGAGGCTAAGGAGAAGCGAACCTAGTGTTGTGGTCACGATCTTAGCTTATATATGTGGTGGGGAAGCACTAGGATAAGTGGGGGTAAAATTGGGAATGCAATGGAAAATTTAGGTACGCTTGAGAGGTCACTACGGTCATAGTTAGTACCATGACATGTAGTGGACATGACCGTGGCAGGTGCCATAGTCGTGTTGGGTGGATGGCACCATGACTGTAATGCAAAGCACGACCGTGTTGTAGGGGAGGTGCCTCAGTCGTTCTTCATTACTTCCAGTCATGTCTTCTACATGCCACAGTTGTGATAGTTTCTACGGTCGTGATGATCTTCAGATGGCAATGTCATTGTGGTGGCCAGGACCGTGATTTGTCCTTTGTATTTGATGCATTTTTCCAGGATGTTTTTGCATCTTCGCCATAGTTGTGGCATTATGCCATGCGGGTGATGGTGAACTTCAGCCACAACCATTTTGATTGTCGTGGTCATGGGAGACTCAGTGCACCATGATTGTTTTGGAAGTTACGATTGTGGTATTTGACGTTCAAAAAGTTGATGTACCTATGGATTTGAACATCTTGACATGGCCGTGGCGGAGTACCACGGCCCATGGTGAGGGCCCAACTGCTTGACTATGCTTCAAACTCCTTCAAATGGCTTCCAATTGCTTTGGAGAAATTTTTGTCTATTCAAGGGATGCTTGGGTATGATTTTAGATCCAGTCTCAGGGTGTAGAAACCCAAGGATCCTTGAAAAACACACAAAATCAATGATAAGTGCATTTGGCATAAAATCACACATTGGGGGAATAATTTGCAATCTAAAATATTTGAATGTGATATAAGTGCAAAAAGACACAAGCCTAAAATAGGTTTGCATCACCACCCCAAACTCAAAATAGACTTCTCATCAAGTATGATCGAACTTAATCTCTCTTTCAATTCAATCAAGGATTTCATGAATAATGCAATCATTGTAGTGTTTGTTGGCTAAAATAAGTTCACATGATGAATTAGGCATGCAATCCACTACTCTCTACTCATTTTCAATTTTCAAGTGTGAATCAAGCACAAAGAACAATAACTTAGAATATAGGATACTATACACATATGCAAGTGATGCAATTCCTATAAAGCTCTGGGCAGTCTGTATCTTGCACAAAATACAACTAAATAGATAAAATTAGTGTTTCACTTGCTTGAGATACCTCATAAACTTCATTTCACTTCTCATTGCCCACTTGGATTGTGTAGGGGAACAAGGGCTAGAGTTGATTTACCCAATCCCTACTAGGCATACAAGGAGAAGAAAGGGTTATGGAAGGGAGTGGAGTGATATTAAATAGAACACTAACTTCTTTTCTTTTCTTGAGAGGCTATTTACATAGAGTCGTCCCTTATTTCTTTTTTTTTTTCATTTTCTTTGCCCCATGTGTAAGGAGGGCATATGGTGACAAGAGTGAACTGGGGAAGTGTGACATCCAACTCATAACAACAATATTAACTATGCAGAAGCATTTGGTTAGCAGCGGAAATACTGAAAATCACTAAAAATTAAAACCTTTTATAAAAAGATCCATTACTAAAGATTTTTAAACAAGAACCACAATAGTATATTTACATATTGGTCCACATTGGACATTCCATGTATCATCAAACCAAAATCTCAGGTTAATAATAAAAACACCATCTACTGACTCCTAGGACCTGAGAGTATAGAGACAACACATAGGACTTTATGTACAAAGCCTGACAACCAGTATCCCCACTTGGGATATTGCTGTTGTCCTTAATGTTGCTGCTGCTGCTCTTCCTCTACTATAGAGGTTCTGCCTCTTTGTCTGCGTCTACCTAAAACGTTGAATCCCACGGGGGTGAGATAATTATACAATTGCCCCAACGAGAGATATAACTCTCCACCGTAACCATTATTATTGCAGTTTAATAGAAATAAACTGAGCAGTGGGATATTATAATTCAATAGCAGACAATCACTATCTATGCAGGTTAGAGCAACATTCCTATTCAAGTATTTCAGTTATAACTTGACAAGGTAGCATGTCTCTTATTTAATAAAGAATTAAAGAACATAAATAACATTTATGTATTAAGAACATGCTAAGCAGGATAACATCAACCAATGATTCTCGTATTTCAATCTTATGCAAATACGCTACATGGCTAATTATATTTTACAAACATTCTTAAGCTCTGAGGAGATGAGATATACCGCTCGTACTCCAACCGATCACTGCGAAGTCAATATCGGTACCATACAAAGTCAAATGGAAGAGCCGGCTTCCGTGACTTCCCACATCTCGGTTAGTGCGAGATCACATTAAGGACATCTTGTGTCTCTGCTTACATAGCTTGCCAGGGTATAGTGGCATCTAGCTATAGAGTTACAATGGCGGCTGCACTCTCTTCATAATCAAGAGATCTCGTGTTTACCTCCATCGATCCAGCATTAACATCATCAGGAGATTAGTGGTACATCCATCCCGGAAGGATGAAGGATTGAGAGGTTTAATGTTTACCTTCTATCAATTCTCTCACAAGGACGTAAGGATATTTTCACCCATCGACCCCCACATATTCAAAATATACGAACTCCAGGAGATCTTGTAAGAAAAACTGTTTCACCATCACCTGCTCCTGACGATGATGGATCTATGGTCAGAGCACTACATGAATAAATTTCACTTGATTAATTAAGTATGTTATCATATTCTTTTAGCATCAGTCAAGTTTTCAAACATAACTTATTAGGACAAAATGCTATAAAGAAACATGTACTGTTTATATCACTTACTTTTTAGTCTCTTAAAGACATTGGGATCTCAGTCCCTCACATAACATATAGTTCTGGGTATTCAAACCCTCAGCTCATCACTGAGCACTGTTACCACTTTTTCAGGTAATCATCACCTTCAGGTCTTTTGACCAAGGTACACATGACACTTGCTACACAAGCATCTTATCTGGCACTTGAGGCCCATTGACTCTCTTGTCACCTCTTAATAGGCAATTAAGGCATATCATAGCACACAAGGCCTAATAAATAATTTTAATAAATAAAGCATCATATCTCATACCTGGCTATGTTCGTCATCTCATGATACCTGCATGGTTAGTACAGATGATAACAAATATATCAATCATATTTCAGTTCCATGCTAATCCAGGGTAACACCACTATTCCCATACTAGGGTTAGGGTTTCCCTTTTTATTTCAATCAAGGTTACACACCCCCTTTGTTTAATCAGGACCAATGATTCATCATTTCATTGTCCAAGATTAGGGTTTCATACAACTTCACCCTATTTAGAAATTAGGGTTTACTATTCACATCACATCACCCTAGATTAGGGTTTATATTCGAGAACCCATGATTAGGGTTTACTATTCATCCCAATTAGGGTTTTATATCAAAATACCATGAATTAGGGTTACTCATGTCATTACCCTAAATTCATATCACATGAACTTCCTAGATTAGGGTTTCATTCAGAATTGCCCTAATTTAGGGTTTGAGTTCATCAATTAACTCAATTAGGATTTCATGATCTCTTTAGCAAGGATCATACCCTAATTTTTCATCACATTTATTTTGAATGTGTTAATCTTGATTGCTACATGATTATCTTACATGTATAAATCTCTCTCTCTCATCCTCTTCTAGTATGTCCAGAAGATTTGATCAATTGACCCTTCAATCAGATGAGTATTCAAACGCATTGACCAATTGAATCTTCAATAAATGATATATCCAAATGGATTAACCATTTTGAACGTCAAACGGTCTTACCTACTTAGACCTCAAATGGTCTTGGGTTCTCAAGGTTCAAACGGTTTGAAACTGTTTGGGCACATTGCCCTTAAACCGTTTAAGCAATCATTGCCTTGAAACCGAATGAGCTAGAAAGTATTGAAACCACATGAGCTTGGGTCTCCAAACGGTTTGGAATTGTTTGGTCCCAAACGGTCCAAACGGTCTGGAGACCGTTTGGTCCAAACCCTCTTAAAACCGCATGGACCAAAAAGGTACTTCAACACTTAATCATTTCAAGGTTCCAATCCATGAATCGATCATCAACTACATCCTTGGTTCATTCATCAACTGAACCATAGAATCAACCCTCAATTAGACCATTGATTAGGGTTTTGAACCAATTAAACTAGGGTTTATAATCAAAACCCCTTCAATTAAGGTTTTGGAATCGAGGAACCATCAATGCTTAACATTGTGGAACTAATCCAATTGAAACCAATGAACCACCATCAAATTATAAAGTGACCTGACCTCAAACGGTCTTGAGGTTGTTTGGATGACCTTCAAACGGTCTTGAGACTGTTTGCCTCATCTTTCCTTAAAATTTTTGAAATCCAATTAGGGTTTGTATCATTGGATTGGTCATCAACATAGCTATTGATAGCACTTTGATTTGATATCTCTAACTCTTCAATTACTCAACCATATTCAACCCTAGACCTCCAAATGGTCTTGGTTGACCTCCAAACGGTCTTGAGACCATTTGGGGTGACCTCCAAATGGTTTTGAAACCGTTTGGGCTAATCAACCCAAACTTTCAACTTAAACAATTATAAAATCAACACTTAGCCAATTAGGGTTTTCACTTGGAGGATTGTCTATATATTGACTTAATCAATTGGAGTCATTAGATCATTATCCAACATTTTCTAGGGGGCTGACCTCAAACGGTCAACCCGTCCAAACGGTCAACACCTCTAAACGGTTTGGGGTCCAAGACTCCAAACGGTTTGGAAACCGTTTGGTCTCCAAACAGTTTGGTGAAACTGTTTGGACCAAACACTTGAAACCGTTTGCAATTCCAACCTGTTGGAAGGTGATCCTATGATGATGTTATCATCATCAAGCCTTAGTCCATAGAAAACTACTGCCATTATCATGGTAATTGCATCAACTAATCAAATGAATTGAAAGAAGAGAAAATGAACATAGTAGATTGAGAATTTGAAATCAATAACAACGAAATAGGGTTCAAGTTATATAACCCGCCTTCAATTGAGCTTCAAAGCTTGGAGCTTCACATCAACAATGGTGGAAGAAGCTTTTCCACACCACAAGGATCGTTCCTCAAGATTTTGAGTGAAAATGGATGGTTATAAGTGAAGATGGGATCGAGATATGAACGAATCATGCATTGATTTATGATTTCCACCATGAAATCAAGATGAATGAAGGTCAAGAAGCTTACCAACAGGTTGAGGGTCGTCTTCCTGCAATCAAGATGAATGAAGGTCAAGAAGCTTACCAACAGGTTGAGGGTCGTCTTCCTGCTGTTCCTAGCTCCCTTGAACATTTTTGCAAGCAAATAAAAGAAGTGGATCCGAAAAAATCCTTGGTTTGAGTGGTAAAAGGTCTTTTTATAAGAAAATCAATGAGAGAGAAAATGACTCATCTTAATCCTTTAATTCCAAAATTGTGCCACCTCTTCCTCCTCCATTCCATGCATGCAAAGATATCTTCATTATCTCCAAACTCCCTTCCATTATCCAATAATTAATGGAAAAGAAATTAAGCACCTTAATCATATTATATTAATATCCCATTTTTAGTGGATATTACTTTCCATTAACTTAATGTGAGTGGTTCTCCACTCAAGTTAGATCTTTTCGTGGCCTAGCCAAGGAAAAAAGGTTTTCACACTTGAACAAATCCAACCATCTCGTTTTTGGTTGAATGTCCTTCAATTATTATATTTATTCTTGCATTAATTTGAAGTAAAGTTCCATTTATGATTAAATCTTGATTATTTTAATATCAAGATTCTCTCTCCTCCAAAGTAGCTCAAATGAGATTCCCCTCTCATTTTCTTGTCTCTACAAGATGCCATGAATATTAAGGACCTTATTGAAGTGGTAAATTGCATATTGAACCATGGGTTTTGGGTAAATTACACATTACACCAAAACTAGGTTTTAATGCACAAACATTGCTTTATCAACTCTTTCTTGGTACTAATGATTTCACTAGACATACTTCTGCATCATCTTCATACTCATGATGCTTCAACACATGAGGAACATATTATCATGTAACATTTGCAAATTAACCCCTCAACTTGGGTAAATTGCACTTTAGTCCAAAACAAGTAAAACATTACTTTCCACATTATTCAAAGTGGACTAAAATTGAAATATAAGCTCCTCTTGAGCCTTAATTACTTTTTAAAAGATAATATCAAGCATATAATTATCTTTCTTAAACAAAACACAGCTTCTTGAAACTCTCAGATACGGGTCCTTGAAACTGAGGAAACACTTTCTTATTACTGGTCCATTGCTTCTCGATCACAGACCTCTCAATCCTCCTCACAGACTCCACAAAAGTGGCAAATCTCTCCCGGTTCTCCAAAGCAGACACCAGAGTGGTCAGTTCAGCGTTCAACCCCTTCTCGAAATGCTGAATCCTCTCCTTATCAGTAGCTGCCATGTGCAGACAGAACCGCAACAACATGAACCTAGCTTCATATTCAATAATGTTCATCTGTCCTTGCCTCAACCGATCAAATTGAGAGATATTCTCATCTAGATACATATTGGGAAAGTATCTAGTAACAAATTCCCATCGGAATTCATCCCATCCGACTTCAACTCCGGGTCTCTTGCCTTCCTCGATGGTCCATCAATGACCGTCACTCCCCTTCAGTAGGTAGACAACATGTCTCACCTTCTCATCTTCAGGAATCATAAGGATTCTGAAGGCCTTCTCTAGCTCAGTTAACCATAACTCACCATCTGCTGGGTCAGCTGTGCCAGCATACTCTGTGGCTCCTACTCTCCGAAGCCTTTCAAAGGTCTTGCCAGCTCCCTGTCTTTCATTGTGGGTCGGTGCCCTTGGTGTAGGTAGTGGCATCCTATCTGTCATGTGAGTCATTGTCACCATAAACTTCCCAAACATGGCTTGGAAGGTTGGGTTCCCTAATGCAACTTGATCGAGTTGAGGAATCTCAAGTACAGGTTCCTCCCTAGCTTGATCCCTTGCACCTCCTCCTGGTGCAGCAACGCTGCTCTCAGCAACATGTTCATCATGCACTCCAGACATCTTCAAGTTCTTCTTCTATATGAGCAAAAGACACTATCTGATAAACTGGAAGACACTTAGAACAGACTCAAAAACCTTAATCCTATGTCTCTATAGACTCAGAAAACCTAGAGCTCTGATACCACTAAACTTGTGACATCCAACTCATAAAAACAAGATTAACTATGCAGAAGCATTTGGTTAGCAACGGAATTACTAAAAATCACTAAAAATTAAAACCTTTTATAAAAAGATCCATTACTAAAGATTCTTTAAACAAAAACCACAGTAGTATATTTACATACTGGTCCACATTGGACATTCCGTGTATCATCAAACCAAAATCTCAGGTTGATTGTAAAAACACTATCTACTGACTCCTAGGACCTGACAATACAGAGACGACACATAGGACTTTATGTACAAATCCTCACAACCAGTATCCCCACCTGGGATATTACTGTTGTCCTTGTTGTTGCTGTTGCTGCTCTTCCTCTGCTATAAAGGTTCTACCTCTTTGTCTGCGTCTACCTAAAATGTTGAATCCCACGGGGGGGAGACAATTATACAATTGCCCCAGTGAGAGATATAACTCTCCGTCGTAACCATTATAATTACAGTTTAATAGAAATAAACTGAGCAGTGGGATATTACAATTCAATAGTAGATAATCACTATCTATGCAGGTTAGAGCAACATTCCTATTCAAGTATTTCAGTTATAACTTGACAAGGTATCATGTCTCTTATTTAATAAAGAATTAAAGAACATAGATAACATTTATGTATTAAGAACATGCTAAGCAGGATAACATCCACCAGTGATTCTCATATTTCAATCTTAAATACATTACACAGCTGATTATATTTTACAAACATTCTTAAGCTCTGAGGAGATGAGATATACCGCTCATACTCCAACCGATCACTGTGAAGTCAATATCGGTACCATACAAAGTCAAATGGAAGAGCCGACTTCCGTGACTTCCCACATCTCGGTCAGTGCAAGATCACATGTAGGACATATTGGGTCTCTGCTTACATAGCTTGCCAGGGTATAGTGGCATCTAGCTATAGAGTTACAGTGGCGGATGTACTCTCTTCGTAATCAAGAGATCATGTGTTTACCTCCATCGATCCGGCATTAACATCATCGGGATATTAGTGATACATCCATCTCGGAAGAATGAAGGATTGAGAGGTTTAATGTTTACCTTCTATCAATTCCCTCATAAGGACATAAGGATATTTTCATCCATCGACCCCCACATATTCAAAATATGCGAACTCTAGGAGATCTCGTAAGAAAACCTATTTCACCATCACCTGCTCCTGACGATGATGGATCTATGGTTAGAGCACTACATGAATGACTTTCACTTGATTAATTAAGTACATTATCATATTATTTTAGCATCAGTCAAGTTTTCAAACATAACTTATTAGTTCAAAATGCTATAAAGAAACATGTATTGTTTATATCAATTACTTTTCAATCTCTAAAAGACATTGGGATCTTATTCCCTCACATAACATATAGTTCTGGGTATTCAAACCCTCATCTCATCAGTGAGCACTGTTACCACTTTTTTAGGTAATCATCACCTTCAGGTCTTTTGACCAAGGTACACATGACACATGAGATACAAGCATCTTATCTGGCACTTGAGGCCCATTGAGTCTCTTGTCACCTCTTAATAGGCAATTAAGGCATATCATAGCACACAAGGCCTAATAAATAATTTTAATAAATAAAGCATCATATCTCATACCTGGCTATGTTCGTCATCTCATGATACCTGCATGGTTAGTACAGATGATAACAAATATATCAATCATATTTCAGTTCCATGCTAATCCAAGGTAACACCACTATTCCCATACTAGGGTTAGGGTTTCCCTTTTTATTTCAATCAAGGTTACACACCCCCTTTGTTTAATCAGGACCAATGATTCATCATTTCATTGTCCAAGATTAGGGTTTCATACAAC
The DNA here is from genome assembly GCA_963693085.1 of Alisma plantago-aquatica. Lineage (NCBI taxonomy): Eukaryota > Viridiplantae > Streptophyta > Magnoliopsida > Alismatales > Alismataceae > Alisma > Alisma plantago-aquatica. The sequence continues at coordinate 925,223,238 of OY856410.1, read as the reverse complement.
TTCACCCTATTTAGAAATTAGGGTTTACTATTCACATCACATCACCCTAGATTAGGGTTTATATTCGAGAACCCATGATTAGGGTTTACTATTCATCCCAATTAGGGTTTTATATCAAAATACCATGAATTAGGGTTACTCATGTCATTACCCTAAATTCATATCACATTAACTTCCTAGATTAGGGTTTCATTTAGAATTGCCCTAATTTAGGGTTTGAGTTCATCAATTAACTCAATTAGGGTTTCAAGATCTCTTTAGAAAGGATCATACCCTAATTGTTCATCACATTTATTTTGAATGTGTTAAGCTTGATTGCTACATGATTATCTTTCATGTATAAATCTCTCTCTCATCCTCTTGTAGGATGTCCAGAAGATTTGATCAATTGAGCCTTCAATCAGATGAGTATTCAAATGCATTGACCAATTGAATCTTCAATTAAATGATATATCCAAATGGATTAACCATTTTGAACTTCAAACGGTCATACCTACTTAGACCTCAAACGGTCTTGGGTTCTCAAGGTTCAAACGGTTTGAAACCGTTTGGGCACATTGCCCTTAAAACCGTTTAAGAAATCATTGCCTTGAAACCGAATGAGCTAGAAAGTATTGAAACCGCATGAGCTTGGGTCTCCAAATGGTTTGGAATCAGTTGGTCCCAAACTATCTTGATACCGTTTGGTCTAAACCCTCTCAAAACCGCATGGACCAAAAAGGTACTTCAACACTTAATCATTTCAAGGTTCCAATCCATGAATCGTTCATCAACTACATCCTTGGTTCATTCATTAATTGAACCATAGAATCACCCCTCAATTAGACCATTGATTAGGGTTTTGAACCCAATTAAACTAGGGTTTATAATCAAAACTCCTTCAATTAGGGTTTTGGAATCGAGGAACCATCAATGCTTAACATTGTGGAACTAATCCAATTGAAACCAATGAACCACCATAAAATTATAAAGTGACCTCACCTCAAACGGTCTTGAGGTCGTTTGGATGACCTTCAAATGGTCTTAAGACCATTTGCCTCATCTTTCCTTCAAATTTGTGAAATCCAATTAGGTTTGCATCATTGGATTGTTCATCAACATAGCTATAGATAGCACTTTGATTTGATAACTCTAATTCTTCAATTAATCAACCATATTCAACCCTAGACCTCCAAATGGTCTTGGTTGATCACCAAACAGTCTTGAAACCGTTTGGGGTGACGTCCAAATGGTTTTGAAACCGTTTGGGCTAATCAACCCAAACTTTCAACTTAAACAATTATAAAATCAGCACTTAGCCGATTAGGGTTTTCACTTGGAGGATTGTCTATATATTGACTTAATCAATTGGAGTCATTAGATCATTATCCAACATTTTATAGGGGTATGACCTCAAATGGTCAACCCTTCCAAATGGTCAACACCTCTAAACAGTTTGGGTTCCAAGACTCCAAATGGTTTGGTAACCGTTTGGTCTCCAAACGGTTTGGTGAAACCGTTTGGACCAAACACTTCAAACTGTTTACAATTCCAACCTGTTGGAAAGTGAGCCTATGATTATGTTATCATCATAAAGCCTTAGTCCATCAAAAACTACTGCCATTATCATGGTAATTGCATCAACTAATCAAATGAATTGAAAGAAGAGCAAATGAACACAGTAGATTGAGAATTTGAAATCAATAACAATGAAATAGGGTTCAAGTTATATAAACCGCCTTCAATTGAGCTTCAAAGCTTGGAGCTTCACGTCAACAATGGTGGAATAAGATTTTCCACACCACAAGGATCGTTCCTCAAGCTTTTGAGTGAAAAGGGATTGTTAGAAGTGAAGATGGGATCGAGATATGAAGGAATCATGCATTGATTTACGATTTCCACCATGAAATCAAGATGAATGAAGGTCAAGAAGCTTACCAACAGGTTGAGGGTCGTCTTCCTGCTGTACCTAGCTCCCTTGAACGTTTTTGCAAGCAAAGGAAAGAAGTGGATCCGAAAAAATCCTTGGTTTGAGTGGTAGAAGGTCTATTTATGAGAAAATCAATGAGAGAGAAAATGGCTCATATTAATCCTTTAATTCCAAAATTGTGCCACCTCTTCCTCCTCAATTCCGTGCATGCAAAGCTATCTTCATTATCTCCAAACTCCCTTCCATTATCCAAGAATTAATGGAAAATAAATTAAGCACCTTAATCATATTATATTAATATCCCATTTTTAGTGGATAAAACTTTCCATTAACTTAATGTGAGTGGTTCTCCACTCAAGTTAGATCTTTTCGTGGCCTAACCAAGGAACAAAGGTGTTCACACTTGAACAAATCCAAACATCTCGTTTTTGGTTGATGGTCCTTCAATTATTACATTTATTCTTGCATTAATTTGAAGTAAAGTTCCATTTATGATTAAATCTTGATTATTTTAATATCAAGAATCTCTCTCCTCCAAAGTAGCTCAAATGAGATGCCCCTCTAATTTTATTGTCTGTACTAGATTCCATGAATATTAAGGACCTTATTGAAGTGGTAAATTGCATATTGAACCATGGGTTTTGGGTAAATTACACATTACACCAAAACTAGGTTTTAATGCACAAACATTGCTTTATTAGCTCTTTCTTGGTACTCAGGCTTTCACTAGCCATACATCTGCATCATCTTCATACTCATGATGCTTCAAAACATGAGGAACATATTATCATGTAACATTTGCAAATTAACCCCTCAACTTGGGTAAATTGCACTTTAGTCCAAAACAAGTAAAACATTACTTTCAACATTATTCAAAGTGGACTAAAATTGAAATATAAGTTCCTCTTGAGCCTTAATTACTTTTCAAAAGATAATATCAAGCATATAATTATCTTTCTTAAACAAAACACCCAGGGTTAAAGCATAACCCAGGTCAGGGATGTTACAGGAGGTATAAATATGGTCACCCCAAACTTTTGGGGAATGTCAAAGGCTAATACAACACTTTGGCATCCTTTCATGAGGCTAAGAGGTAAGAAGATGATAGAATAAAATCTGGTTCAAGGAGGGGTCGCAAGCAATGAAAATTCATGTATAATCTCACTTAAAAAGTTCGTCCATGTAACATTCACCAATCAATCAAGCCATGCACAAAATGAACAGTACAATAGATTGCATTCTTTTCATATTGAATAAATGAACCCAAACGTTCATGACTTTCCAGACTCACACTTTTATTCAAAACAAAAAATTATTTCAAGAGTCTTGGATCACATGTAAATTCCTACATAGGACTCATCCTAACCAAAAACATCAAAAGCATGTTTCATTATCCAATGACTTAATCAATCTCATCACAATAGATAGAGATTCAGTTGAAACACACTATTGGGCAAGAACATTCACATTTGGGAAAAGTTGGCCAAAATGGTTTCAATTTGCTCATAATCATATACAAACCTACTTTAGATAATTAAATAACATAAATCATGTGAATTCTAACTAAAATGCACCAAAAATTAGCAAACTATACATGAAGATGCAATGCATGAAACAGAATGGCAAAAGAGCAAAATTTTGAAAAATTACTCAAAAGTGCATGAAAATGAGCTACATGTTTGCATGTGTGCAAATAGAAAGAAATCTATGATATATAGGGTGATATCAATAAAATAGTCAATGGAGGTGGGATAGGTGAAATAGATCAAACAAAATGAGATGAGAAAAGATAGGGTGCATACCTCCCTACCACCCCAAACATTTGAATCATGTTGTCCTCAACATTAAACTAAAGCTTAGGAAAGGTAGGATATGTTTCATGGTTGTTGCGGTTGATCCATTGACATATCTCCCTTTTGTGGTGGGTCATCTTGCTGTGGAAGAGAGTTGGACTAAGGTGGTGGAGGATTTGGACGATCTTCAGGGAACTAGTAGTAAAGGACACAATAATCTTCCTGAGAGGGAGGATAAGTCTCTGGGAAAGTAGAAAGGTCGCTCCAATAATCCTCCCCCCATTGGGGTTTCCTCTATTCCTGCACATGGTGATACTAGTACATGTGGTTGATCTAATAATGCATAAGATGTTGATCTTTCCATATATAATGTTGGATCTGCTACATTGTCTGTTGGGTATGTCTAATGCCTTCCATCTATGCATGTATAGTGGACATGTCATAGGCATTCACTTTAGGCTGCTACTGCGAGGAAGCTTCCTCCTCTCTTCCTCTCACTCATTGGGCTTGTCTGCTACTCCACTACTCTTTGTTTCTCAACTACATTTGTTTCCCCCACTGTCAACTAAAGTAGTGTCTTTCTCTTTCTATCTGTTTGGGTTGCTCCTCCCACTTTTTCATAATTTCATTCTACAATCATGTGGGACCTAATACCTCTAGGAGTGGTGCTACATGGTAAGGTAGCTCAAGATTGTGTACTACCAACGGGGGTGGGGGGTAATATTATATATCATTCTTTTGTTAATTGTGGTGATAATATGGGAGAGTATGAGGTATACAAGATAAAATTTTTTTTCTCCCTCTCCCTTGGTGAGCCATGTGAGATAAACCCTAGGACCAGTGCGATGGAGTTCATAATTTCTCCAATAACAAAAGGAGTTTTGCTTTTGGAAGGAATTGACCTCATATGATCTATTAGATGTGCCCCTAGGTTGAGAAATTTATTTTTTATTATCCCATAAAAGATAGAGATCTTTTTTGGAGCATCTCCCTTGATTGTCATACTGGCCGACGATGTTATTTTCTATGACTTTTTGGGCATACCTAATAAAAGGATCGGTGGTTGCACTGGTCTTCAATTTTCCAAGTGTAAAGTCAGAGTGCCCAGTCATGCTATACTACAAGCTATAATAGTCAATGTCCACTTCTTTTTCAATGCGCCCTTCATTGAGTTTCTCAGCTCCTCTGAATCCATGGAGAAGATGTTATTCAATTGGGAAGTCATGAGTGTATGAATTTCATTCAGTATCCCAAACCTAACATCCTCTTCCCCTTTATATTTGACCTTTTCCAAAGTAGCAAAGAACTGCTATGTCAACTCCACATAAGTAACTTGGATTGTGCATAGCACCTTCCACAACACGGGCTCTAATAGTTGGTTTTCCATTTCTTCTTTGATGCCAAGGGAATCTATCACATTCAGACAAGCATACCTAGTTGCCATGACTCTCCTTGTCATGCACTCGGGGTAGAGAGGGGTTACTATGATCTTTCTTTTGCTACCTCTCCCATATGATACACCCTTAGGAATCTTACCAATTCCTTTCAACCTATCCACCTCCAGTAAGGTCACAATGTCCACCGGCTCTAGACTCAGCCCCTCCTTATCACCTATATCATCATCTTACTCCTCAGCCTCATATGATTATGACCCCAATCTTATATCTATGTTTAGTGGCACTTTTTCCTCAGGTTGCTGCTGTGAAGCCTCTTCCTTTTCCTCAATCACCAATTGCAACCTTACTTGCAGTTGCTGCCTTGGTCTCTCCACTATTGAAGATGTGGAGTGGCGTGTTGGCATGGGCTTTGGTGGTGCTCGTGAGGAAGATGTGGTAGTCATTGCCTTGGCTTTCCATGGACAAGTAGTGGCTTCTGGCTCCATGGAATCAACCATGTCATCTAAGTTTGTATCATATTCCTCCTCCTTCTCCTGCTCATATGTGGCATCAGTGGTGTGGTGACTCCCTAATGAGAGAAGGTCAGAGCCACTCAAGGAAGCCAAGCAGAACATTGAGCCAGAATCGGAGTTGGAAGGTGTCGACGTGTGTGATGGCATGGGGATTTTAGTGGATGTCCGCTTTATGTGCACCTTGCCCCCAGTTATTGTCTCAAGGTTGTTCTACACCCCCTTTTTGATAGCCTTACCCACCTTCTTCATTGTTGGCTGGATAAGGTAGAGGAGGCTAGATTTTGCAATTTTGGAAGAGGGGTGGAATGGAGGTATGATTGCATTGGGAATGGATTAGGGAATCAAGAGGAGGGGAAGAATGAGTTGGGAGTTGTATTGGTGGTGGAAATGGGATTGGGCAATGTGGATTTAGGGATGTTGTAGGTTGGTTGGGTGGGAGAGGTTGGAATGTAGAAGGTGGCAATTTGATGGTGGTTTGATGGTGGGAATGGGAGAGGAAGGTGTGGAGGAGGTGAAGAATATGCCTCGGAGGTGGATTGATGATGGATGGTAGATGAAGGAGGATGATTGAACTAGAGTAGGTCATCGAAGTCTCACCATAGGCATGGAGGCTTCACGGAATTGAAAAGATGAATGGCGGTCGTAAGGGAATATGTAAAAGTAAGTGAATTTGTTGGTGGGGCCGTGTCTTGCCACGACCATGGTGGTGGCCACGGGCGAGGGGGATTGATCGTGGAAAGACTGTGGTGAGTGTCACGACCATAGTGGAGTGGATTATTGTTGAAGACTTCAACCTCACCATGCCCATGGTGGTTAACATGGGTGTGCTGACCTCTAAGAGCCACATCCATGGCTGTAGCTATGACTGTGGAGATTCCTTCTCATTTACTCACTCCTCTTTGTAATCTTTGGTGCGTATCACCTTGCCCTTGGTGCTCTACCATGGTTGGGTTGGGAACCTTTCACCACATCTGTGGTGATGGTCACACCCATACCGATGATCTACTGACACATCGATGTCATCCTCCATAGCCTTGGTGGATCCTTCCCATTTCTTCGCCCCTTCCTATGATTTTTGGTTGATTTTTCACCACACATGTGGCACTTGCCTCACTCGTGCTGAGTAGCTTTGGCCACGTCGTGCTGAGCTCCATAAACGTGATGGTTTCTTCCTTTTCTGATCAACCTCTCTGTACTTCATGTATTTTGCCACCACAACCATCTTACTTCAACACGGTTGTGGTGGATCTTCCAAGTGTACTTTTTCAGTGAAATCTCCAAAATCATCATCTTTTCAAATCTCAGTTAAACGACACCATATTCTCCCTTAATGCAACTTTTGTACTAATTTCCTATTTCTCTCTCTATCCTATCAGGCAGCCACCTGTGATATCTCAAAAACTAAAGAAATCTATCAATCACAAGTGTGTTCATGTGTTCTTCTTGGAATTGTGTAAAAACAAAGCAAAAGTATCAAAAACTGAAGGTTGAATGTAAAGTTCCCAAACCTAGGTGGGTTACCTCCCACCGGTGCTAAATTGTACATCTTCATTTGGGCTTATTGATCATTTTCTCAATCAACCTCTAGAGAATCTTTTTGCATCACATAGTAAATTTCTTTGTGCAATTAAGTACATCTTTTCATCAACTTGACTTTCCTCAACTAGCATAACAATATCAAAACTCTGATTCACCTTGTCTGGACTGGCTTCAACAACAACCTTAAATCTTTATCCATTGACTTTGAATTCCTTTGCACCATCCTTTTCACATATCACAATAGCTTTGGATGGATACACATGCTTGACTAGATAAGGTCCTTACCATCTAGACCTAAGGTTTCTAGGAAATAACTTCATCCTTGAATTGTACAACCATGCCCATTGTTTGGGCTCAAAACTTTTCTTTTTGATCAACTTGTCATGCAAGAACTTGCTCCTCTCCTTGTAGCTTTTTAACAACTTATATGATTCACGCCTCATCTCTTCCAACTCATGTAGCTATAATTTCCTTCTCACTCTGGTGGTGTTCACATCCATGTCCATGGATTCCAAAGATCAAAGTGCCTTGTTTTGCAATTCCATGGGTAGATGGCTGCTCTTACGTTACACAAGTTTGAATGGTGTGGTACCAGTCATGACCATGAATGTTGTTCTATATTCCCATAAAGCTTCATTAAGGCATAGAGACCATTCCTTGCAGTCCGGTCTCACTGTCTTCTCAAGAATAATCTTTATCTCCTGATTGGCCAACTCAACTTCACCACTAGTTTGAGGGTGGTAAGGAGTAGCCACACAATGGTACACACCATGTCTTTTCAGCAATCCTTCAAAGGTTCTATCAATGAAGTGGCTTCCACCATCACTAATAATTGTCCTTGGCACACCAAATCGGCTGAGGATATTAGATTTTACAAAGTCACATACCACCTAGTGATCATTGGTACTTGTAGCAACTACTTCAATAAACTTGGAAGCGTAGTCAATAGCCACCAAGATGTACACATATCCAAAAGAGGGGGGGAAATGGACCCATGAAGTCAATACTCCAAACATAAAGTACCTCAACTACTAGAATAGGTGATCAAGGCATCATGCTCCTTTTTGAGATAGTTCCCACCTTATGGAACTTCAAGCAACACTTGCAATATTCATTAGAGCCTTTGAACAAGGTTGGACAATAGAACACACTTTGAAGAACTTTAACGGCTGTAAGATTTCCACCAAAATGTCCTCCACAAATGTCAGATTGGCACATGGAGAGAATCTCTTGATGCTCACTCTCGACGACACAACTTCTTATGAATTGACCGAAACAATACTTGAAGAGATGTGGGTCATCCCACACATAGTTCTTTACCTTAGAATACAACCTCTTACTTTCTTCTCTATTCCATGTGATGGTTACTCTCCCACTTTACAAAAAGTTGGCTATGTTCTTGTACCATGGTTTTTGAGTTGCATTAAGCAATAACTACTACTCATGGGGAATCGTCTCTTTAATCGAGTTCACATCATCATAGGATGCCTCAATGTGGGAAAGGTGACCAGCTATAGAATTTTCCACTCCATTCTTATCAACAATTTCTATATCAAACTATTGAATCAAAAGGATCAAACAAATTAGTCTAGGTTTAGAGCCTTTGTTTTCCATAAGGTACTTCAAAGTTGCATGATCTGTGTAAAAAATGACTTTGTTTTGCAAAAGGTAAGAATGAAATTTGTCAAGTGTGAAGATTACGACAAGCAACTCCTTCTCGGTGGTGATGTAGTTTCTTTGAGATTCATCAAGGGTTTCACTTGCATTGTAGATAGAATGTGGAACCCAAAATATCCTTTGGCCCATCTCATCCCCCACTACCATATCTGAAGCATCGATCATGATATCAAACGACAATGAGAAATCTGGGGGTTGATGATAGGAGAAGTAATCAACTTGTGCTTCAAATGGTTGCCATCAAAACTGAATTCCACATTCTTCTCGAGCAAATGGCATAACGGTCTAGAAATCTTGCTAAAGTCCTTGATGAACCTCAGGTAGAAACCTACATGTCCCAAGAAAGATCAAACATGTATTATGGTGGAAGGAACAATGAGAGTAGAGATTAGGCCCACCTTGTCGTTGTCTACTTTGATCCTAGCCTTTGAAACTCTATATCACAACACTATGCTTTCTGGGACCATGAAATTGTTGGTCTATATGTCCAGAGAGTCAATCATATGATGATTGGGATATGACATTTGATACATGCTTTGATTAATTATAAAGGAAACCTTCCAATTTATTTTACATATTTAGTTATGAGATAATGAATAACGTAATAAATGTCTAAAAAATGATATTACTCAATGACATATGTCTTCAGGTTGAGGACCTAAATAATAAGATCGTACAGATTCTAAGAGTGTATACATTCTTGTTATATCCTTGATCAGTTGTTATTGTGGAACATAGATAGACAACAATAACACATAAGATTAGAGTGTGAGTTGGTTGATGACAGAGTCTCATAAGTCATGATATGGCAATCTTAGACCAAGCACACAAATACATGCTAGAGAATAGTGTATCAGACAGACCCACCGTGAGACTGACACAAGGAAGCCATCATCATGGAAGTCATAGTCAGACCTCACAGTGATGGTGGTGGTTGCGATTGTTAGACTTGAAATCATTGCACTCATCACATGTCGTTGGGTACACTTTGACATCATCAAACACATTCCTGAAACATGGGTTGTTATAACGGTGATGATTGGGTGACTTTGACACATGGGGACTGACTATGAGTGATAGAAATGGTATTTGTCCCTCCTACATGAGTATGATATCCAAGGCCTCTTGATTAGCGATTTTGAGAAAAGTGTGGCCATACACATGTGAGTCAATAAGTGATATTGACCTTACATATATCTAATGCAGTCTGCTCTTGTTCAAGGAAAAAGATCGAATAATAATGAAGATGACTACTAGATGCCTCTAGTTCAATCTGGATATCAGTGATAAAGGAACTATACAAACACTATAACACCATACTCAGATTGTAGGTTGAAGTTGCTCCCCGACTTTCCATTCACTTGGGTAGCAATGATGTGCGACTAGGCAACACTCATTGCTTGTGATGTCATAAGCTGGTTATGGACATTCACTACCAACGTGATATGGCACCTATAGGGTCACACACATAGGAACTCATCGAAAAGAGGAGTTTAATTGATTTGATTTCTAAAGTGTTTAGGTATTTCAATTCACACAACGGATTAGCTGACTAGACTCCCAAATGATTAGTTCAAGTGTTGAGACTACTTTTTGGAGTGTCAGGCTGATAATATTGTACATTGGTTGGAATTATGCCTGACCCGGTCTACAAGATGTCTATCTCACTTATGCGAAATGGTCATTTGCCCTGGTGCAAGATGCCCATCTCAATTGCACCAAACGACCATCTTAGGGGTGCAATTCAATTACATAAGGGATTGGTGTTGACGTCAAGTTGAGTACTAATTGGAATTGAATTGCCAACATTTTTGCAAAACTGGAAACTACAAAACAAACATTTTTCTTAATGAAAAGATAGTCTTGCATGTGAGATGATCGTATCTATGCGTGAGATGACTATTTCAGCGCATGCAGGTTGTGAAACTTCCAAAATTGTTGCAAAAATTCAATATCTTCCGATTCTTTCCACTCCAACTTTAGTCCCATATTGGCTGGGGACTGGGAGCCTTGACCCTAACCCCACCTATATATGGAGGGGTACTATAGGCTTCCCATAACACAACTACAACACAGAAATTTGAGAATCAGTTGCTCTGACAATTGTTGTTCTCTCTGGTTATGGTAACCATGAGAGCCTAGGAAAGTCCTAACTTACTAGGGAGGGATAACCACATGAGAGAAACAACTGAGGATCATTGTTGTGGGAGATCATGTTGGTGACTAGTACCCCAACAGGATGGACAACTCCATGTCCATTCTAGTAGGACGACATGAGTTCAATTTGGTCTGTGTGGACTACTTTAGAGGCAGGAGTCCTTTGGTTGCTGCTTGGAGGGCAAAGTCAACTCATAGTCTGTTGTAAGATTTGAGGAGCCTCTATAGTAGGTGTTAGAGTATGTTGTCCATGGAGGAGCAGTCAGACGAGTCACAGTGCAATCATGAGATACACAACCACTAACCAAGACAGTGCAAATCTACATCGACATTGCTAGACTTGCTCCAGGACGAGGTACATCTTTGTGAAACCTTCCTTCCCATTACATAGTTATTGACATGATCTGTTGGTTTATGGGAATTATGTCAATAAAATTTTTGTTTACATTGCCTCTCTGATCCCGTATTTCCCTACATAAATGTCTCTTCTCCTATGAAAATACCAAATAGACTATGACGCATCTTTTAAGAACGACAATGAGATGGAATAGAAAGTTGTCAAATGCCTTGCCAAACACTGATAAGACATCCATAAAAACGTCAAGAGACACATCAACATATCAACAAAGATTAATGTCACACATCTTTAAAATGTAGAAGGGACAATTCATAATTTGAATGGCATCCTCCTATAAGAAAATGTGCTGCTAGGACATGTGAATGTGGTCTTTTCTTGATCTGATGGGTTCATTGCCACCTAGAAGTAACCTAAATACCCATCAAGGAAATAGCTAAAGCTCTTCCTCAATAGTCCCTCAATGTTCAGATCAATAAATGGGAGGGGGAAGTTATCTTTATTTGTCTTTTCATTCAGTTTCCTATAATCTATGCACATACTCCACTTGGATTGCTCTCTCACAGGCTTTAGCTCTTCATCATAATTCTTATCTACTGTGATCCCAGCCTTCTTAGGCACAACTTGGATATGAATCACCCAAGGGCTATAAAAAATAGGATAGATGATCCCAACATCCAAAATCTTCACAAACTCTTGTGTTAAAACTTCCTTCATCTTTGGATTCAATGTTCTTTGCATTTTTCTAGTTGACATTGCATTATCTTCAAGGTAGATTCTTTGAAAACAGATCGAGGGGTCAACAACCCTCAAATCAGGAATGGACCATCCTGTGGCATGAATGTTTCTCTTAAAAATAGTAATCAGAGCATCCTCTTATTTAGGAGAAAGGATAGAAGAAATGATCATCAGGAGGGTGTCATTGGAACCTAGAAATACATATTTTAAGCCTTTAGAAAGAGACCTGAACTCAAGTATTGGTGGTTCTTCAATGGATTTCTTCATAGGTTTTTCAGCAATGTAGGGGAGATCTTCACTTGCAGCCACCAATGCAAGTTCATTTTCCTCCTCTTCATCATTAGGAAATTCCACAATGGGATCTAGACTCCTACTCTAGGTGGCAATTTTAATCCATGCAAGTAAGCATTTTTCTACAATCTCCTCAAGGTAGTCCATAGATAGCAATCTTCTCCAATAGCACCTATTACCTCTTCTTTAGCATAAGCCTTGAAAATGTTCAATTGGATCTTCATATGCATGAATGTCACATACATGGTGTCATTATCACATGAATCATTGCATCAAATATAGCTAAGAAGGGTCCTCCTAAAATAATAGGCATCGTCCTTGAGTCTTTTTCCATATCAAGCACAATATAGTTAGCGCGATAGAATGCATAGGTGTCATCATCAAGACTCACCAATACATCATCTAATTGCCCCTAGGAATCTTCACAGAACAATCGACCAATTTCAAGGTGCAATTAGCTTATTCCAATTGTCCTACATTCAATTTGGCATACAGATCATAGGGCATTAGGATCACACTGGAACCAAAGTCAAGGAGTGCTTGGTCTATTCCATGAGTCCCAATGTAGCAAGACATGATGGGTGCATCGGGATCCTTTCTCTTCTTAGGGGCGGTATGTTGCATAATGCAACTCACATGCTCAGTCATTTTGACTTTCCTCGGTGTTCTTCCCATGGTCTTTCTTTTCAAAGTGCACAAATCCTTTAAGAATTTTGCATAGGATGAAATTTGCTTGATGGCACCGAGCAATGTGATATTGATCTTCACTTGTTTTAAGGTCTCCATGATATCATAGGTATGCTTCTTCTTCCTTTTCTGAGTGGATGGTTCTTCAAGTGCATCATGGAAAGTAGGGAGTTGTTCTCCCGACTAGTTCAAATCAACACAATTGTGAAGTGGTATCACATGATTCACTGTATCATCACTCTAGATCATAGACTCAGCCCGAGTGCTTATCACATTATGTTCAACCTAAACCTCAATATCACCGCCTCAAATCACAATATCAACTCTATCATCACCAGCTGTAGTATCCATTGATGTCTCCCTTGGTGCTCTAAGGTCCTCCCACTCCTCAACACTGTCACAACTTTCACTTGCTCATGGGTGGTAGAAGAGGAAGCTTGGGGTAGATGTTGTGGTTGTTGAGGTGGGGTGGTTTTTGGTGTGGGGGATTTGATTTTTGGAGAATGTATTGTGGCTGAAATGGTGGTTGTTGAGGTTATTTTCGATGGGGTTGATATTGTGGAGGGTCTTGTTAGTATGAGTGAGGTGGAGGAGGGTGTATTGATACTTGAATGGAGGTTATGGAGTGGGGGAGTATAGGGATTAGGAGGTCCTTGATATTATTTAAGAATGGGTACTTGGCTTTTTGGTGGGATGTAAGAACCTTGAGGAGTGCCCATAGGACCAATGTCATTGTTTGGATTGGCCATGGGTTGGTAAGGGAGTCTTACCTCCTCATGACGGGTGAGAGAAAGGCATATCTCATCTATCCTTTATTCAAGGCAGATAAACATTTGTCCATGGGAGGACACCTCCCTTTTATCCATCCAAGCTTCTCAACCTTCCTAGGACCTCATCTTTAAACTTTGAGGTGTACCTTGGCCCTTGATGTTGTCTTGGTTGTCCTTGCCCCCTCTTTGCCTTGTTTTTTTGAGGAGAAGTTGGGATGATTCCTCCATTCTGGAGTATATGAGTTGGACATTGGGCCTTGGTTGTTGCAGTTAGTAAAGGATTGTAAGGCTTGAATATCTTCAAGAATGGTCTCCACAGTGTTAATGGTTTGGTTAGAAGATCCTCCAAATTGGTTTTTCATCATGTTCATTATGTCGGTGAGGATCTTCATCATTTGTCGATTAACCTCATCAGTAGATGGAGCTGTAGGAGGAGGAGGAATGTAGTTCCTATCACAATGTTCTCCCTTAATTAAATCTCGATGGTGCGAGTTTTTAACAAGGTGCTCATAGAGTGGCCACAACTCCTCCAGGGGCTTGGACATGAATATTCTACTTCAAGAAGATTCAACCATAGTCTAGCTCACTTTAGAAAGTCCAGAATAGAAAGATTGCACTAGCTACCATATGTGAACTTCATGATGGAGGCAGTCTCACACAAGCTTCTCGAATCTCTCCCAGGTTTTATGGAAAGGCTCGTTTTACTTTTGGGTGAAAGAGGTGATGCACTTTCTCATCCAAGTTAGCTTGGATATGGGGTAGAACTTCTTCAAGAACTCATTCTTCACATCTACCCAAGTCACCATTTTGGTCTTACACATTGACTACTCTTTTTCTTTTTCTTTAAGGGAGAAGGTGAAGAGCGTTCTTCTTACAGAGTTGTCGGTGGCATCAGGAGTACATAAGGTTGAGCATGTTTCTAGGAAGGCATCAAAATGGTGGTTGGGATTCTTATTCTCCATCCCATAGAAATTGGGAAGGAGTACGAGAAGAGATGGTGGGATAGAGAATATTTGACCCATCATTTGGTCAACATGGTGGGGATTGGGGTGGTGTAATTCCACAAGATATTTTACTCATGGAGAGGGTGGTTTGGTGGTGGTGGATCAGCCCCGTGAGAGATTTGTGAACCACCCCCAGGATTGATATGTGGACCATGGCCTTCCTTTTCAGATATTTGGTGTTGTTTTTGGAAGTGATGACACCTTATCCTACCTATCTTGGGGTCAAAGGGAACCAAGACAATATGAGTCAAACATCTACCAAGCATGCACAACTGTCACAAGCACAATGCACAAACAAACTACAAGATCTAAGTTAGAAGACTGATATGCAAAAGTAAACAAATAATAAAGAATAGCAAGGGTGAGGGAAATAGGAAAAGCTAAGCTACTCTAGCTAGCTAGGACGAGTGCCTCTACGCCTCGGTAAGGATGCCATAAATCTTGGTGTGATTCTCAAATGCACACCCAAATCAATTGAATATTGATTGGATACACACCCAAGGAAACACACATGGATATATTGAATTTATAAAAGGACCTAGTCAAACATACTCACTTAAATCAATCATAAATTTCCCGCAAGTGGACGGGGTCATGTTGTAATATAGGGAAGTGGTAAGGAAAGGATTGATCCAGAGGGAGAGAGCGGGCACTAGATCTTGGCTAGGGTATGCTACGTTCCTAAAGCAGAGTATAGGGTTTTGTTGGTGGTTTTGATTGATTACTATAACGATGCAAACAATTAAAATCAAGAAAGGAAACTAGATTATCAAAAACCCTAAGTTAACCCTAAACAAGCTAAGTGTAGTTAACAAAGAAAACAACTACTTAAGCAAGAGCAAGGGAGTACACTACACTGATAATTAGGGGACTTGGGCAATTAAAGATCTATATTACCACTAACTAGACTAAGAAAGAATGAAAGATGAACTAACTACACTAGAAAATTTAACTAAAAATAACTAAGAAATTAACTAAGAAGCAATTTAAAGCAAACAACTAACTAGAATAAGAAAGCTAAACAAACAAGATGCGTTTTAGAAATTAACGAGATGAGTGGGTCGTTTGGGGTAATGTTACAATAATCCAAGTTGGGGGTTGTTATAACTTGCAAATCATATATTTTCATTATAGATTGCCAAACCAAATAATATATTCAATGCAATTGAATAACCCTAGACTAGTGGTTGTCTATAGATAGAATAGAGTCTGGGAGGGTAACTACACCCTTTCACCCACTATCTAGTCTTATGAGGATCAATTGGACCAAGGTCTAGGTGATATTTCTATTGGATTCACTAATATAGGTTTCTTGGGTAAGGTGTATTGGGATACTCTTCCTCCCACTTTTTCACAATTTCATTCAATAGTCCAGTGGGACCTAGAACCTCTAGGAGTGGTGTTTCATGGTAAGGTAGCTCAAGATTGTGTAATACTAATGGGGGGGGTAATATTATACATCATTTTTTGTTAACCATGGTAATCATATGGGAGTGCATGAGGTATTCAAGATCTCCAAACTGTGCTCCCTCTGCCTTGGTGAGCTCCATGAGATCCCACTTTAGGGCCAGTGCAATGCAGGTCACAATTTCTCCCATAACAAAAGCAGTTTTTCTTTTGGAAGAAATTGACCTCATAAGATTTGTTAGATGTGCTCCTAGGTTAAAATAATTTTTATTATCCCATGCAAGACAAAGAGATCTTTTTCGGAGCTTCTCCCTTGATTTGCATACCAGACCATGATGGTATTTTCTATGACTTTTTGGGCATGCATGATAAATGGATTGCTGATTGCGCTGGTATTTGATTTTCTAGGTGTAAAGTTGTAGTGCCCGGTCATGCTATACCACAAGTTATAATAGTCAATGTTTGTTTCTTTTTCAATGCACCCTTCATTGACTTTCTTGGCATCCTTAACATCCATGGAAAATATGTTATTCAATTGAGAAGTTGTGAGTGTAGGAATTTCATTCAATATCTCAAATACAATGGCCTCTTCCCCTTTATATTTGACCTTTTCCAAAGTAGAAAGGAACCGTTGTGTCAACTCCATAAAACTAACTTGTGCTATGCATAACACCTTCTACAACCTGAGTCCAACAATTGATTTTCCATTTCTGCTTTGATGTTAAGGGCATCCATCACATTCAGATAAGCATACCTAGTTGCAATGACCCTCCTTATGATGTGCTCAGAGTAGAGAGAGATTACTATTATCTTTCTTTTGCTACCTCTCCCATATGATACACCCTTAAGAATCTTACCAGTTCCTTTTAACATGCCCACCTCTAGTAAGGTCACAATGTCCACTGGATCTAGACTCAGTCCCTCCCCATCACTTGTCTCCTCATCTTCCTCCTCAACCTCATATGATTGTGACCCAGAGCTTGTATCTAAGTTTATTGTCAGTCTTTAATTAGGCCATTGTCGGGAAGCCTCTTCCTCTTCCTCGATCACCAATTTTCACTTTGCTTGCAACTTCTACTATAGAGGTGACGTGGGATGTGGTGGTGTTCATGAGGAAGATGTGGTCGCCGCTGCCTTGGCTCTTCGTGGATGAGTAGTGGCTTCCAGCTTCACCGAATCGATCATGACATCTATATTTGTATCAAATGCCTCCTCTTCCTCCTCCTCATATGTGGTGTCAGTGGTGTGGTGACTCATCGATGAGAGAAGGACATAGACACTCATGGAACTCGAGCGGCGTATGGAGTTGGAAATGGAGTTGGAATGTGACAATGTGTGTGATAGCATAGGGATGTTAGTGGATGGCTACTTTATGTGCACCTTGCCCGTGTGATTGCCTCAATGCTGCTCTGTGCCCTCCTTTTTGATAGCCTCACCCACCTTCTTCATTCCTGGGTAGAGAAGGTAGAGGAGTGTTGGATTTTTGGATTTTTGGAAGAGGGGTGAAATGGAGGTATGATTGGGTTGGGAATGGATTAGGGAGTCGAGTGGATGTAGAGGAGTATTTTGAGAGTTGTATTGGTGGTGAAAATGGGATTGGGCAAGATGGATTTAGGACTTCTATAGGTTGGTTGGGCGTGGGAGGTTTAAATGTAGAAGGTGGTGATTTGGTGGTGGTTTGATGGTGGGAATAGGAGAGGAAGGTGTGGCGGAGGTGAGGGATATGTTTTGGAGGTGGATTGATGGTGGATGTTGCCTGGAGGAGGAGGATCAAACTAGAGTAGACTGTCAGAGTATTGCCACAGGAATGGAGC
The DNA here is from genome assembly GCA_963693085.1 of Alisma plantago-aquatica. Taxonomy (NCBI): domain Eukaryota; kingdom Viridiplantae; phylum Streptophyta; class Magnoliopsida; order Alismatales; family Alismataceae; genus Alisma; species Alisma plantago-aquatica. The sequence continues at coordinate 925,205,188 of OY856410.1, read as the reverse complement.
TTGCGCAAAACTAAAGAGATTAATGGGGGTCATGAGGGAATAGGTCAAAGTAAGTGAATTGTTTGGTGGGGTCAGGCCTCACCACGGCTTTGGTGGTGTCCACAAGCAAAGGGGATGATGGTGGAATGACTACAACGAGAGCCACAACTGTAGTGCAGTGGATGGTTGATGAAGACTCTAACCTCTCCACACCCATGGCATCTAACATGATCATGGTGACCTTTGAGAGCCACATTTGTAGTCGCGACCATGATCATGGTGATTCCTTCTCATTTCGTCACTCCTTTCTGTGATCTTTTATTCGTATCAGCTCGCCCGTGGTGCTCTACCACGACTAGGTTGGGAACCTTTCACCATTCCTGTGGGGATGGCCACACCCATGGCGGTGATATGCTGACACATTTATGTCATTCTCCATGACTGTTGTGCATCATTCTCATTTATTTGTTCCCTCCCTGTGATTTATGGTGGGTTTTTTGCCACACCCATTTCACATGGCACGTCTGTGCCGAGTATCTTTGGCCACACCCGTTCTGAGCTCCACGACAGTGGTGGTTCCATCCTTTTCTTCTCAAACTCTATGGATTTCATGTATGTTGCCACCACGGGTGTCTCTCTTCACCATAGTTGTGGTGGGTCTTTCAAGTGTACATTTTGACTTAAATCTCCAAAATCTTCATCTTGTCAAATCTCATTAAAATGACACCACATTCTCCCTTAATGCAGCTTTTACAGTGATTTTCTCTCTCTCTAACTTGTCACCTGTCATATCTCAAAAACTATAGAATAACTATCCAACATAAGTGTGTGTGTATATCTTGGAATCATATAAAAACAAAGCAAAAGTATAAAAAATTGAAGGTTGAGTGCAAAACTTCCCAAACCTATGTGGGTTGCCTCCCACTAGTGCTAAATTTTATGTCTTCAAATGGGCTTATTGATCATTTTCTCAATCAATATATAGAGAATCTCGTTGCTTCACCTTAGTAAATTTCTTTCTCATATGTATTTAATCACATCTCTTCATCAACTTGATTTTCTTCAACTTTCATAAAAATATCAAAACTCTAATTCGCCTTGTCCAGACCAACATCAACAACAACCTTCAATGTTTGTCCATTGATTGTGAATTCCTTTGCACCTTCCTTTTCACATATCATAATATCTCCAGATGGATACACATGCTAGAGTAGATAAGGTCCTTCCCATATAGAGCTAAGATTTCTAGGGAAAAACTTCATTCTCGAAATGTACAACCATGCACATTGTCTGGGCTCAAAATGTTTCTTTTTTATCAACAAGCATACAAGAACCTGGTCCTCTCCTTCTAGAATATTGACAAATCATAGGATTCATGACCCACATCTTCCAACTCATGTATCTACAATTTCCTTCTCACCATGATGGTGTCCATGTCCATGTGCATCAACTTCAATGCCCAAAGCGCCTTGTGTTGCATTTCCACAGGTAGATGGCAGCTCTTAACATACACAAGTTTGAACAATGTGGTGCCAATTGGAGCCTTAAATGTTGTTATATATTCCGCTAAAGCTTCATTAAGGCATAGAGACCAATCCTTTGCGGTCTAGTCTCACCGTCTTCTCAAGAATAAGCTTTATCTCCCGATTGGCCAACTCAATTTGACCACTAGTTTGAGGGTGGTAAGGAGTAGACACATGATGGTTCACAACATGTCTTTTTCAACAATCTTTCAAAGGTTCTATGAATGAAGTGGCTTTCATCATCACTAATCATTGCCCTTAGTATACCAAATTGGTTGATGATATTCGACTTTACAAAATTACATACCACCTTGTGATCATTGGTCCTTGTAGCAACTGCATCAATCCACTTGGAAACATAGTGAATGGACCCATGAAGTCAATATCTTAAACATCAAACACTTCAACTAGATTAGGTGATAGAGGCATCATGTCCCTTTTTGAGATATTGCCCACTTTCTGGCACTTCAAGCAACACATGCAATATTCATTAGAGTCTTTGAACAAGGTTGGACAATAGAATCCACTTTGAAGAGCGTTAGTGGTTGTATGATTTTCAACAAATGTTCTCCACTTGGAGAGAATGTCTTTCTTCTCACTCCCAGGGACACATCTTCTTATGAGCTAATCAGGTTTATACTTGAAGAGATGTGGGTCATGCCACACATAATTCTTTACCATAGTAAACAACCTCTTACTTTCTTCTCTAGTCCATGTGATGAGTACTCTCCCACTTGCTAAAACGTTGGCTATGTTCTTGTACCATGGTTTTTGAGTTGCATTAAGCAAGAAGATCTACTCATGGGGCATTATCTCTTTGATTTGGTTCACATCATCATATGGTGCCTCAATGCAAGAAAGGTGAGCAGTTTTAGAATTTTACACTCCCTTCTTATCAACAATTTCTAGATCAAACACTTGAAGAAAAAGGATCCAATGCTTCAATCTTGGTTTAGAGTCTTTCTTTTCCATAAGATACTTCAATGCTGCATGATCCATGTAAACAATGACTTTGTTTTTCAAAAGGTAACAATGGAATTTGTCAAGTGCAAAGATTACGTATGTGGATCCCTCTCGGTGGTGGTGCTGTTTCTTTAGGCTTCATCAAGGGTTTTTCTTGCATAGTAGATAGCATGTGGAATGTGACCAATCCTTTGTCTAAGAACAACCCCCACTTCCATATCCAAATCATATGTGATGATCTCAAATGGAAAAAAAAATTCGGGGGTTGCATGATTGGAGTAGAAACCAACTTCTACTTCAATTGGTTTAAGGCTTCAATACACTTGTCATCAACACTTAATTCCACATCCTTCTCGACAAATGGAATACCGGTCTAGAAATTTTGTTGAAGTCCTTGATGAACCCGTGCTAAAATCCTACATTTCCCAAGAAAGAGTAGACATGTCTTATGGTGGAAGGAATAGTGTAAGTGGATATTAGGCCCACCTTCACCTTGTCGACTTCAATCCATGATTTTCAAACTCTATGTCCCAACACTATGCCTTATGAGGCCATGAAATGGCTCTTATACCATGATAATACCAAGCAGACTTTAACACATCTTTCAAGAATGGTAGTGAGATGGAACATACATTCATCAATCGTCTAGCTAAAAACTGAGAAGTCATCGATAAAATCCTCAGGAGACAAATACAACATATTAACAAAGATTGATTTCACACATCTTTGAAATGTAGAAGGGGCATTACACAATCCGGATGGTATCCTCCTATAAGAAAATGTGTCGCTAGGACATGTGAATGTGGTCGTTTCTTGATCCTTTAGGTGCACTGTAACCTGGAAGTAACCTGAATACTCATCAAGGAAATAGTAGAAGCTCTACCCTGTTAGTCTCTCCAAGATCTGATCAATGAATGGGAGGAGGAAGTGATCCTTCTTTGTATTTACATTCAGTTTCATATAATCTATGCTCATCCCTCAGTTGTATTTCCCTCTCACATTAATTAGCTCTGATCATTCTCAGCTACTATGAACCTATAAATGCATATTTCAGGCCTTTAGGAAGAGACTTGAGCTTGAGGATTGTAGGTTCATTAATGGATTCTACAAAGGCTTTTCAGCAATGGAGGGTAGATATTCACTTACAGCCACCAATGTGAGTTCATTTTCCTCATCACCATCATCATCTGGAAATTCCACAATGGGATCTAGACCCATCCCTGGGTGGCAGTTTGAATCCATGCTGGTAAGCATTCTTCTACAATCTCCTCAAGACAGTCAATCAGATAGCAATATTCTACAGTAGCACTTATTACATTGACTTTAGAAGAAGCCTTGAAAATATTCAACTAGATCTTCATGTGCATGAATGTCAGATAGATGGTGCATATACTGACATGAATCACTACTTCGAATATACCTAAAAGGGTCTTCCTAAAGTAATAGGGACATTCCTTGAGTATTTTTTCATATCAAGCACAATAAACTCAGTAGGAAAGAATGCATAGGTGCCATCATCAAGCCTCACCAATACGTCATCAACTCACCCCATAGGTGTCTTTGCAAGATGGTCAAGCAATTACAAGGTGCAATTATGTGATTGCAATTGTACCACATTCAATATGTCATGTACATCATAGGGCATTAGGTTGACACTAGAACCCAAGTCAAGGAGTAATTGGTCTATCTGATGAGTCCCAATATAGTAAGAAATGATGGGTGCACTAGGATCCTTTCTCTTATTAGGGGTGATATGCTACATAATGGAGCTCACCTACTTAGTGAGATTGACTTGGCTTGGTGTTCTTCCTATGGTCTTTCTTTTCAAAGTGCACAAATCCTATAAGAATTTTGCGTAGGACAAAATTTTCTTGAGGGCATCTAGTAATGTGATATAGATCTTCACTTGTTTTAAGGTCTCCATGATATCCTAGTTATGCTTCTTATTCCTTTTCTCAGTGGATGGTTCTTCAAGTGCATCATGGAAAGTAGGGAGTTGTACTCCTGACTAGCTCTAATCAACAGAAATGTCAAGCAATATCATCATAATCATGATATCAACACTCTAGATCACGGACTCCACCTGAGTGCCTATCACAATATCTTCAACCTGAATCTCAGTATCACCGCCTCGAATCACAATATCAACTCTATCATTACTGGTTGCACTATCAATCAATGTGTCCCTTGGATGCTTCAAGGTCCTTCCACTCCTCAACACTATCATAGCATTCAATTGGTCATGGGTGGTAGAAGAGGAAGATTGAGGTGGATGTCGTGGTTGTTGAGGTGGAGATGGTCTTTGGTGTGGGGGATTTGGGTTTTGGAGAATGTATTACGGCTGAGATTTTGGTTGTTGTGGTTGTTTTTGTTGAGGGTGATAGTATGGAGTGACTTTTTAGTATGAGTGAGGTGGAGGAGTGTATTGATAGTTGAATTGAGGTTGTGGAGGTGAGGGAGCATAGGGATCGCGAGGTCCTTGGTATTGTTGAAGAGTGGGTACTTACATTTGTGGTGGGATGTAAGCACCTTGAGGAGTGCCCATAGGACCAATGCCACTTTTCAGATAGGCCATGGATTGTAAAGGGAGTCTTCCCTCCTCACAATAGGTGAGAGAAAGGGAGATCTAATCTATCCTTTGTTCAGGGTGGATAACCATTTGTTCCTGATAGGACACATCCCTTTTTACTTCATCCAAGCTTCTCAGCCTTCCTAGGACATCAATTTCAAACTTTGAGTTGTGCCTTGGCCTTTGATATTGTCTTGGTTTTCCTTTCCCCTATTTGCCTTGTTGCTTCTAGGAGATGTTGGGATGATTCCTCGATTCTGGAGTATAAGAGTTGGACATTGAGTATAAGAGTTGGACATTGAGCCTTGGTTGTTGCGGTTATCAAAGGATTAATGGGATCGAACCTCTTCAAGAATGGTCTCCAGAGAGTTGGTGGCTTGGTTAGAAGAGCCTCCAACTTGGCTCTTCATCATGGTCACCATCTTGGTAAGGATCTTCATTATTTGTCGGTTAACCTCATCTCTAACTTGAGGTATAGGAGGAGGAGGAATGTTGTTCTTGTCACCATGTTCTCCCTTAATTGAAGCTCATTGGTGTGAGATTTCAACAAGGTGCTCAAAGAGTGGCTATGACTCCTCCGAGGGATTGACCATGAATGTTTTGTCGCCAGAAGCGTCAACTATAGTTTGGCTCAATTGAAACATTCCAAAATAGAAAGATTGCACAGCTTCCACATGGGAACTTCATGATGGGGGCAGTCTCGTAGGAGATTTTGGAATCTCTCCCTGGTTTCATGGAAAGCCTCTTTTTCCTTTTGGGCAAAAGAGGTGATGCAATTCCTCATCTGAGTCAGCTTGGAAATGGGGTAGAACTTCTTCATGAACTCATTCTTCACCTCTACCCAAATCACCATCTCCAGTTTAGACATATACTGTTCTTTTGCTTTTTCTTTGAGGGAGAATGGGAAGAGTGTTCTTCTTATGGAGTCATCAGTGGAGGAGGGAGTACGGAAAGTTGAGCATGTTTCTAGGAAGGCATCAATATGGTGGTAGGGATTCTCATTACCCATTCCATAGAAAGTGAGAAGGAGTCTGAGAAAAGCTAATGGGATGGAGAATTGTTGACCCATCATTTGGTCAACAAGGGTGGTGATTGGGGAGGAGTTATTCCCCCAGGTGAAGTACTCATGGAAAGGGTGGTTTTAGTGGTGGTGGAACAGCCCCCAGAGGGATTTGTGGATGTAACACCTGGGGCCCACTGCCCAAGGCTCTAGTAGAGTTTCAGGAATGACGACTGGACCCACAGACCACCACTTGCCTTAACAAGGCGCTTTGTCCACACTCACACGCAAGCCCGGATCAACTTCCCGACTGGTCACCCATCCTAGTACTACTCCATGTCAAGCACACTTAACTATGGAATTCTTAGTGATGGGCTTCCTGAAAAGGTGCACCTTGGTGATATGGGTAGTCCAAACATTCCCTTTAAGATCATGTTATTCGAAGCCTCAAATCCTGGGACGTTTCAATCTCCCCCACTTAGACTCTTGACGTCCTCGTCAAGGCTCAACTATAAGGCCTCATAACATCGCCCCATTTCAGTGCAGACCCAGAATGGCTCATGGACACCCAGCTCCCGTTCATAGAATACCAGTGCAAGGGTGGCTATGTCAACCATGGACAACCCTTTCCTACATGCCTGGACCGCACGGTTCAAGACTGGCATGTCACATGCCCATGTGCGCCCCACCTACTAGAGGGGTTATGGCTCTGATACCATTTGTAACACCCATGGCCCACTGCCCAAGGCTCTAGTAGAGTTTTAGGAAAGACGACTAGCCCCAAAGACCACCACTACTCCCCCACTTAGACTCTTGACGTCCTCGTCAAGGCTCAACTATAAGGCCTCATAACATCGCCCCATTTCAGTGCAGACCCAGAATGGCTCATGGACACCCAGCTCCCGTTCACAGAATACCAGTGCAAGGGTGGCTACGTCAACCATGGACAACCCTTTCCTACATGCCTGGACAGCACGGTTCAAGACTGGCATGTCACATGCCCATGTGGGCCCCACCTACTAGAGGGGTTATGGCTCTGATACCATTTGTAACACCCATGGCCCACTGCCCAAGGCTCTAGTAGAGTTTTAGGAATGACGACTGGCCCCAAAGACCACCACTAGCCTTAACAAGGCACTTTGTCCACACTCACGCGCAAGCCAGGATCAACTTCCCGACTGGTCACCCATCCTAGTACTACTCCAAGCCAAGCACACTTAACTATGGAATTCTTAGTGATGGGCTTCCTGAAAAGGAGGTGCACCTTGGTGATAAGGGTAGTCCAATCATTCCCTTTAAAATTATGTTATCCGAGGCCTCAAATCCTTGGACGTTACAGTGGGCCACCCCTAGGAGTGATCTATGTACCAGAGCCTTCCATTTCAGTTGTTTGGTGTTGTTTGTGGCAGTGTTGATGTCTTCTCCTACCTATCTCGGGGTCGAAGGGAACCGAGGAAGTAGAAGTTAAACGTCTACCCAACATGCACAACTGTCACCTGTACAATTTAAAAACAATCAATAAGAGATAAGTTAGAAGACCAATATGCAAAAGTAAACAAAGAACAATGAATATAAATGATGAGGGCGGTAGGAAAAGCTAAGATACTCTAACTAGCTAGGCCAAGTGCCTCTACACCGCTGCAACATCACCAAAAATTTTGGTTCAATTCTCAAGTGCACACACAAATCAATTGAATCTTAATTGGATACACACCCAAGGAACCACATGGGAATCTTTTGAGTTTATAAAAGGACCTACTCCAACGTACTCACTTAAACCAATCACACATTACCAGAAGCGCATGGGGTTTTTTGTAGTATAGGAAAGTGGTAAGAAAAGAGTGATATATAGGGAGAGAGGGGGCACTAGAGCTAGGCTAGGGTAAGCTACATTCCTCAAGCAGAGAGTATGGTTTGTTGGTGGTTTTGATTGATTATTTTAATGATGACTGAAATTAAAATCAAGAAATATTAGAAACCCTAAGTTAACCCTAAACAAGTTAAGTCTAGTTAACAAAGAAAACAACTACTTAAGCAAGAGCAAGGGATTACACTACATTGGCACTTAGGGGGCTAGAGCAATCAAAGTTCTATATTACCACTAACTAGACTAAGAAAGCATGAAGGATGAACTAACTCCCCTGCCAATATTGACTAACAACAACTGAAAATTAACTAAGAAGCAATTCAAAGCAAACAACTAACTAGCATAAACAAGATAAACAAGCAAGATGGGTTTTAGCAATTAATGGGATGAGTGGGCCGTTTGGGGGAATGTTATAAGAATCCAAGTTGGGGGTTTTTATAACATGCAAATCTTTTATTTTCATTCTAGATTGCCAAACCAAATAATATAGTCAAATGCAATTGAATAACCCTAGACTATTGGTTGGCCATGGATAGAATAGAGTGTGGTAGGGGAACTACACCCTTTCACCCCCTATCTAGTCTTATGAGGCTCAATTTGACCAAGGTCTAGCGATATTTCTATTGGATTCAACTTATATAGGTTTCTAGGGTATGGGGTATTAGGGAAATTGAGAGACAAGGGGTGGAAGAGAGAGTAGAGATGAGGATTTTTTCACCTCATGTTACTCACCATCTAGCCTTAAGAAAACTCTACCAGTAACTGTTACACTACCTACTTAGATCTTACACTTAGTTGTAGGAGAAGATAATTATATGTACAAAGATAGGTTTCTAGATAGGGATCCACTAATTGGACCTAGGAGCAATCCTTAAAATAGCTACATACAGTTCATTTTCCCCTAGAGTCTAAGTGTCATCAAACATCACACAACAAGCAATCTATATTTAGAGACATAATCCACTAGTGGCACAATGAGAAATAATTGAAAAGTATGATTCAATCATCATTAAACAAAAATATGTCGAATACAAATTACATCCTACAACATGGTATCATAGTAAATTTTTTACCCCAAACAACCCACCACAAGGGCTTAACTAGTCATAGAACAAGAAAGGGAAAAGAAAGAAGAATGAGTAGAGGAGTGAGGATCCATAGAACGTGGTGAAGACTCCTCCTTCTTCAACTCCTTGATGTAGAAGAGGAAGAACCTCCCTCCAAGGTCAGAAATGGCATAAATGGATGGGTTTTGGTGGTGAAAACCCTTGAAAAATACAGTTTTTGGGTGGAAATGAGGTGGATATGGAAGGAGGTAGGTGGAGCTCTTCAATGCACTAGATAGCATTAAATCTCTAAGGAGGCTACCTTGTCTTATATAGGTGGTAGGAAAGCACTAGAGTAAGTGGGGGTAAAGTTGAAAATGTATTAGAATGATTGGGCAGGGTTGTGAGGTCACCACAGTCGTGGTGAGTACCACAACCGTGGTGAGTGTGGGTTGGTATAGCCACGGGGAGTGATATAGGTGAGGTGGATATATGTTGTAGAGAGGAGGTTAAGGATGTGGAGTGGCCATGATAATGGAGGCTGCCACGGTTGTGCTGGGTGGATGGCGCCATGAACGTGTTGCCGAGCATGGTCGTTCTAGAAGGGAGGAGCCTCACTCATTATTCGTTGATACCCTTAATGTCTTCTATGTGGCACAATTGTGGCAATTTATATTCGTCGTGGTGATCTTCAAACGTCACGTTCATTGTGGTGGCCACAACTGTTGTCAGTCCTTTGTATTTCATGCATGTTGTCTGGATGTTTTTGCGTCTTCGCCATGATCATGGTGTTGTGCCACATGGATGATGGTGAAGTTCATCCATGACAATTCGGATAGCCATGGCCGTGGAGGACTCAGTGTACCATGATCATTTTGGCAGCTACAATCGTGGTAGTTGATGTTCAAAAAGATGATTTCCATATGGATTTGGACCATCTCGCCCCAGCCGTGGCGGAGTACCGCGACCCGTGGTGAGGGCCCAATTGCTTGAATTTGCTTCAAAATCCTTCAAATGGATTTCAATTTCCTTAGAGCAATTTTTGTCTATTCAAGGGGTGCTTGGGGAAGATTTTGGATCCAATCTTGGGGTGTAGAAACCCAAGTATCCTCTCCTTTACGTCTAATGGATGTATAGAAGAACTAAAAAACACACCAAATCAATGATAAGTGCATTTGGCAAAAAATCACACATTGGGGAATAATTTGCAATCTAACATGTTTGAATGTGATATTAGTGCAAAAAGACACAAGATGGAGCCCTAAAATAGGGTTGCATTAGTATCAATTCATTTATTTGGATTGGAAGTTAAAAGATATGGTGTTTAAACCTAATATAATTTAATATATAATAATAAGAATTTTTGCATAGTTCACTAGGTCACATGATGTGATGAATTTTTAATGCACATAAGTTCATAAATGTCATACTTAAAGTGTAAAATATATAGATTAAGGACTCACAAATTAATATATGGCATACTATGTGACCATAAGACCACACATTGTCCAATATATATTATTTAAATACCTCATATAATTAATTCTACCAAAAATTTTATGTATACAAATAATGATATATGTAGACCTATAAATAGATCGAATACAGAGCGAATACTATTATATTTGATATCCAAATCTGAACAAACATTCGATCTGATATCTGATCCAATATTCGACATATATCATGTAATAGTATCCAAATTCAATTTGACAAATAATATCTGAATTTGGATAAATATTTGATCTGAACCAGAAATTATAAATGTATAGAAAACATTGATATTTTTTGGTCAGTTTGAAAACATTGATATTACTATGCATATATATGATAAAATATCTATATTTTTGTATTTTTCCAGATAGATAATATATATTTAATATTATATGTATATATTTGTCAGATTCAAATTTTTTTGGAGCAGATACAACCATAACCGATATCCTATCCAAAATTTTAAGATATGAAATTTGATACGCTAAATCCTATTCGGATTATGCGGATGTCAGATTTTTTTTCAAAAATTTTGGATTGGAATCCGGATCGAATGTGTGGATTTTGGATATCCATTTACAGGTCTAGATATATGATATATTTTAATTAATTGTAACATTTGACTTAAATTAGTGGGTATAGACAAGATAATATATAAGTGTAAATATATTATATCTATTTTGATCATAAGACCACAAAATAACTTTATAAGCAGTATGTGTAACATATTGGAAATAGTGGAAATAATTTACAAGTAAAGCATATGATGATAGCATAATTATAAAACATATATACTCCCAAAATATATAGGTTATATTTACTAGGACAATAATTATGATAATTATATTACCTTACTCCAATGTATTCGTAAACTATAAATTGGTTCTATATTTGGAGGCCGTTGGTAAATTTACAATATACAAATATTAGTTATTAGTTCATAAAATATTCCTTAATTGAAAGAACAAAATTACTAACTAAACAAAGACTTTGCCGACTGATATTAGATATTTATCTGTGGTTCATATTAAATCATATAAAACATGTTTGATTCTCCTAATTTGTTTTGTACCATGGATTAGGGGGTCTTTCTTAATCTATCATGTTCTTCTCTAAGCCCATGTTGTTCTCAAAACTCTTCATTATCATACCCATCCTAATCTATCTTTGTCTATCACACAAAGTACCACAAATTTCTAGCCAAGTTTCTCTCCCTTCTTATCCTTACACCATATCATCTTACCGTTTAGATTTATCTCCTCTTTCCACACCCAATCATCCTAAATTTCGTAGTCTCTGATATTACATACCTCTTTAAAAAACTTTTTCTCTCATTTCCTCTTTGATTTCATCTCCATATACCTTCCTTTCTACCTAAGACACCTAATGCTTGAAAATATGACTCTAAAACCCTCACACCACTTCCTAAAACCATTATCAATCCTTCCTCTACCATACTTTACCATGGAAAACTCCACTTAACCTCACCTACACATACCCAACCACCACAGTTCAAAGGTGTTTTGTTGGCCTTGGGAAAAAAGGAGATGAATTAGAATATCTTTTGAACCTCATAAAGTTGGTTAATTTCTTCAATTGATGATGTTCTTGGTATACTGATGCTTCCCTTTTTCACCTTATGTAGTATACTTTTCAACAATGGAACTATGATTCCCCTATTTTAACCTTGTTTCTTTATGATTTTCACGTCATTGTCTTCATTGACAGTCCATGTGATGGTTAGAAGTTGTTGTTTTCCTATTAGTTGTTGTCAACTTCTCATAATCCCCTCTAGGGTATGATATGGCGTCAAACTCTTAGGTGTTCTTTAGGTCCTCTCAATGTTGTGTAGGAGCTTGTTGGGGTTGACATTACACACACATTCAACTAGATCCTCATGTGAGGTCGAGAAGTAGAGTTATCTTCAAGTTGATTCATCAATTTCAGATATTAGACATTATCTCACAACTTTTGTTTGTTGAGTACTTTATATACTAGTTTACCCTTGATTTCTTTGTATTATATCATGTTCAGTATGTTTAATTTGTAAAACTTTGTGCTTTTTTGATAGATTCATGTGGGTTTTAAGAATGTTCTTTTATTGAGTTTCCATGTTAATGTGTCACCCTGATCTTTTATATAACATCTAGGAATTAGATTAACATAGAAAATTAACAAGTAATAATTATTATGTAAAAAACATGTTCTATAATTATTAAAAAATATATGTACGAATTGGTTTTGGTTTTCTCACCATATTTAATAACAATTAAAGGTTATTTTAGGGATTATTATATTATATTTAACTTAAAATTAAACTTCGTGAACATTACCCTTAGTATGGACAATCTCAATTTTTTGTTTACTCAAGAAAGGGAGACTTTCAGGAGTATGTTTCATTAGTTTTATGATTCATATTGAGATGTATGTCCATATTCACTCTTTTCATGTGATTGAGGCATATCTACTTTTTAATTTTCCTTTTGAAACTTCTAGACCTAATTTAAGTCTTTTATCTTGAATTGGTCTTTTATTTTTGGTGATTTGTTAGAATTGAAAATTTAACCATGTTTGTGATCTCTTGTTTAATTCTTCTGAATTTTCATTCAAGATATCTGTTTATGAGATGAAAAATCTAAATTATCATAAATTACTTCTTATGTCATCTTATTTGTAGTTGATTTAGTTTGGCATGCATCTGTAGTGTGATCTTAAGTAAGATCCTTATGTGAATAATTAGTATTTCCTATCAATTACTATGCATGTAGATTATAATAAGTATCATAGTATAAGTATTAATGACACTTTAGTTGGTGATGAATATTGGTGTAGATTCTACTTATAATTGAATTAGGCAGTGAGTCTTATTCTACGGTACTTGATGGTTATGAGCAATACTCACAAAGTATACATTTTTTGGTAAATGTAGTAATCTTTATTCTCTTGTGGTTGTTAATAATGGTTGTTGAGGTTATGTTGTTTACCTTCTTGTTTCTCTTGTTATAGTTTTCGTATTTTTTGTTTTTCTAGTTTAGAAATGTACTATTAGGAATCATGAGTTGAGATCCCATCTGGAGGAGGGATCGGGAATCCCATCGGGTGACGAGAGTTGAGATCTCAACAGGAACCAAGATTTGAGATCCCATCGGATGCTAGGATGACATAACCTCCTCGGCATCCTAGGCAGTGAATCTCATCAGGCTTCACCCGATGTCATGGTCTAAGTGGTTCTCTACAAAAAAGAGTAGTGAAGATAATTAGGGAATTTATTTACAAAATGTCAAAACATAGAGAATTTATAAGGGTAAAGGATGAAAAGTCAATAAGATGAAGGTAAAACATGTAGTTAACATCTAGAAAATTGGGTGTTATCAACCCCCCAAACATAGAATCTATCTTTTACTCAAGCTAGTAAATAGAATTAAATCATCAAATGACATCAAAGGAATTTATTTTATTAGTGTTTTTGGAGCACCAAGTATGCCCTTACACCATCTTTAGGTCAAAATATCTATGTTGTTCTCGGTCTGATCACTTAATCTCCAGATTTATTCACAAAGATCTAGAGTTGTGTCACCCTTCTTATCTATTACAACCTTCTTTTGAGGAATGGATTCACTTTCTCTATGAAATTACGGTCCCATTTCCTAGATGTACTCATGAAAGGTTCTGGAAAGACATAGATTTCACATCCAACTTTTATTTTTTTGGTAATCCGAACTACTTGTGTTGGGGTGGTGTATTCTATCTTTAGTGGCTATGATGTATTATTCAATAAAATTTGTTGTAAACTATAAATTTAAAACACTAATAAAATCATTTATGAAGGAAAGAGAATAGGAAATCTATACATACTTAGGCCTAATTCTATGCAAACCATTATTGGAAAATGCCTTCTTGCAAAAGATGAATCCTTACAACTATGGAATAGAAAATTAGGTCATGAAAGTTCACATGTTATCAAAAAGATAATTAAATAAGGTCCTTTTGTTGGTTTCCTTTTTGGCCTATGGTTTTGGTTTCTTGATCAGTCACTTGCTTCCCCTATTTTCCGCCCTCCCTCAATGGACTCTTGTGCTTTGCAGAACCTTGGCTTGACGCGATGGCACCCTTATCATTCATTGTGATCTTGGGTTGATCTTTGTCCGGTCTTCGTGCTCCTTTCCTCCTATTGTCTGCGACTTTGTTCGTCATTCAACCATGGGTACCATTGTAATGGAAGTGTTGCCAAAATGTTAGCCATGATGTAGTCTCAAGTGGTTATGGGATCATCTTCAAAAGATAGTTCAGTCGTATTTTGGATCCCAAACTCTACTATCAGAAGTGACATATCTACATTCGTGAGTGTAGTCATACACCAACCAGGCAGAGTCCTTCAACATCCTATTAGGCACAATGCTCATGTTTTTTTTTTTAAACTTAGACTTTATTCTTGCTCACTAGGCTTGGGATGATAGGTTTTCAGGATGGTTGGGATGCCAAGCCTCTTTTGATCCCTAGTAGGGATTTGAGCACTAGAATGGGTAGTTGCTTCCTCTTGCCAAATGTATAGATTTCCAGTATGTACATGGGATTGAAGCTGTTGGTTAGGAGCATATCAGATAGTCCTCCTTTCTACTGGGAGTTCATCCTAGGATAGTGAGAATCTTTCTACATTCTATAATGTCTTAAAAAATTTGGCTTCAAAACATAGTTGTACTCAGTTTTTTGGTGTGTTAGATAGCCCTAATCTATCATTCTAGAAATAATAATGCTAAGAATAAACTTGAAAACAAGAAGCTACAAAAATGAGAGTTATATTAGCATTTAGGAAAATTGGATTCAAACTTTGCTTGTGAAAAACATTTACCTTCAACTTAGTGAAAAGTTCTAGTATTTGTTGAAAATTTCCACAATTTTTAGAAAGCGATAAAGTGTAAAATTTTCAAAATTGCCAAAATGTATGTGCAAATGTGGAAACCCTCCACACCAAACAAGATTGCTCAATAACAAAAATGATGATAAACACTAATTTATCACATTATCAAACTATAAGAAAATTACAACCGAATAAACTTTTCCAAGCATGCCAAGATACGTTTACACAAGGTCCATAATCATGAATATATGTATAACATACCAAGTATCATTACATGAGACTAGTGGCCTCATCCACAACATGTATACAAAAGATATTTTCCACATATTTACAACATGTATATAGCACAAGTACACTACCAAAAACTCGAGTTGATATATAACATCTATAAAACTCCCCCCCACCCCCCCCGGTCCTGAGTGTATTGGGATGACTCTAGGACTTACTAGACAACACATCGACCTTCTTCCTCGAAAGATTCCCAAAATGCTCCCCCTTGTTACCACATGATTCAAGGTGTTGTTGATGGTCACATAAAAATATGTGGTGACCAACGAGGTGAGACTCATGACCTAGCAAGAGATATAACTTCTAATAACATCTTTTTCTTATATAAAGATTATGTACAATCAAAGTAGATAATATTATATAGTTGAAAAACATACACATAAGAATATGCATAGCTAGAGTCATAGTATGGTTGATTTCTCTTACCACAATATAATTCATCTATAGAATAAAAGAAATAAAGCAATGATCATCATCCAATGTGAGTCTCTAAGTAACTCTAACAGGTATGCTAGACAGCTGGATTGCATATGTTATTAAGCCCTAGGTAGTTTGAGGCATACCACTCAAACTACTAGCTAATCACTACAAATTCGCAATCATTCCCATATCTGATCTAGGATGAGTGGTACCCTAAGATCTCTTCCCTTCTGTTAGTATGAGTTAGTCGTAATGGCATATCAGTCCAACTATTAAACAACCTAGTCTGCCCAAGGTACATAGGATGCAACACTAAAAAAGGTTAATAGCCCTCAAATATGAGTTACAACTGCAGTCACTCTCAGCACAATCAACTCCGAGACTTGACCTTGACTGATCTCTAAAACCTTGGGATCTGGATGACAGAGATATACCCTCCCTACACCTACATATATTCAACAATGTACGACTGTGAGCTCCTCTTAGGATTACAAATTTCACTATCTGAAATATTCTAACACTGAGATAGTTCTAGGGTCACAGGGCACTACATGATTAGGGTTATACTTGATTAATTATGGTGTTTAACTATTTTGGTTACATCAATTAAATTCCATACAAGATCCTATAGTATGCTATATACACTAAATTGTAGAATACAACTTCAGAAGATATAAAATGTATGAAGCATCTCCCGTGTCATTCCATCATGGTATATCCAATCACTCATGGCCCTTTAGAAGCCTAAGAATCAAACTATGGCACATAACAACCCAAAATGTCACTTTAGATAGAAACACTAATAACCTCCTATAGAAACACCATTATTTTCTAGAGAGTTTAACAAGTCATAGACAAGACATCACCCCAAGTTTCACCATAATTCTACATTAGATGAAAGAGTTATGGCATTTTTATGATCTAGGCATTTATGTGACCAAAGCCAAGCATGAATGAGCAACTTTCAACAGTATGATTTTGTGGCATCCAACTCACAAAAACAAGATTTACTTAAGAGGAAGCAAATCATTTGCAGCGGATTACTGAAAATCACTAAAAATTAAAACTTTTTGCAAGGAGATCCAAACATAAGAAGTCTCTTCCATCAAGAACCATTGTATAACATTTAAATTCTGGTTCAAACGTACATAACCTGAACCATCTCTTCTCGATGTTTACAACATCAGCTGTCCTATCAACATTATGTATAGATAGCATAAGAATCTCGAGGCATCAAGCCAAAGTCTCAATTCGATTCATTAAAAACATTAACTATAAAACTCTGAGGACCTGAGAGTATAGAGATGACACATAGGACTACTATCTATATGACTTGACAGGCAGTATCTCCACCTGAGATATTACTGCTGCCTCTGATGCTGCTGCTGTTCTTTCTTTGCTATAGAGTTTCTGCCTCTTTGTCCACATCCACCTAAAAACATTGGATCCCACGGGGGTGAGACAATTGTAAATTGCCCCAGTGGGAGATATAACTCTGCCAAAACATTGTTATTGCAGTTTATTAAAATAAATTGAGCAAAAGGATTTATATATAGTTAACAGTAGATAAATCACTGTATGAACAGAGTGAAGTAATCTCCTTTCCCAAGGAGAACATTGCATCTACTCCTGGTAGAATCAAAATTCATCCATCTACTTGCAATGAATATAAAGATATATGATTAACATCTATTAACTAGAGATGCATAAAAGAAATGTAACATCAGCCAATGAATTTCTGTATTCAATCCTTAAGCAAACATGCTATACGGCTGATTACATTTTACAATCACACTTATGCCCTGAGGAGATGAGGTATACCACTCATACTCCAACCGACCACTATGAATTCGAAATCGGTACCAAACATAGGTCAATGGAAGAGTCGGATTCCCATGACCTCTCACATCTCGGTCAATGCGGAACCACAAGCAGGACTATGTCTACTGCTCAAAATAGCTTTCTAGGGTATACTGGCAACTTCTCTATAGAGTTACAACATCAACTACACTCTCATCGTCAATCGAGAGATTTAATGTTTATCTCCATTGACCCGACATAAAATATCATTGGGAGATTAATGATACATCCATTCCAACCATCGGGAGATTTATGATACATCCATCCCGACACATGAAGAATTGAGAGGTTTAATGTTTACCTTCCCTCAATCTCTTCACCATACGTAAGGATATTTTCACCCATTTACCCCCACATATTCAAAATATGTGTTCTGGGTTTTGCCGCGGAGCACCCGTTTCACCATCACCTTATTACTGATGATGATGGATCTATGGTCAGGGCTCTACATGAACATATTTCACTTGATTAATTAAGTACATTTTCATATTCTTTTAGCATCAACCAAGTTCTCAAACATGACTTATAACAACAATGCTATAAAGAGACATGTACTATTTCCATCAAATACTTATCAGTCTTTAAAAGACCTTGGGAACTTAGTCCCTCATTTCAATATTGGGAATTATCATCCCATCACAATCTCATCACCATACTCATATGGTTCTGGGTATTCAAACCCTTAGCTCATCATTGAGCATCATTACCATCTATTAGGTAACTATCACCTTCAGGTCATCTGACCAAGACATTCATGATACTTGTTAGACAAACATCACACATGGCTCATAAGGCCACAAAATATCATGTCACCTCTTTCTAGGCAACAACTTACTTATATGACTCATAAGGTCTATGCACATTCTGTTGCTTTTACTAAGCAACAACAACATTAAGGAACATAAGGCCAATCAACATTTATTATATAAATGTCACAGCTCAAATCTGGTTGTGTTCATCATCTCATCATACCTGCATGGTTATTAGGCATGATAACAGTCATACAAGTCATTCATCACATCATGTGATACAATAGTAACACCATTATTCCTTTACAAGGAATTAGGGTTTACTATCAAATAAGGCTTTTCATTCCCTTTACCCAAAATTTGGGTTAGGGTTTCCCATTTCTCATTAATTAGGATTTCATGATTAAGTTATATGTCCAACCCTTAATTCATTATTCCATACCTCTGGGGTATTCAAAGATATCATAAATAACTATTCAAGATCATTACTCTCATCATATAGGATTAATGATCATCAATTCAAGGTATGAGTTCATTTCTCATCCTCATCATGGTATGATTACATCATACTCATTAATTAAGATTAACCCCATTCTCAAGGTACATTAGTCAACACTTATTAAAGTGCATCAACTCCTTACATTTCATTGTAATAGTTGCATAACACACTTCATATGTTCCTTACCCAAATATATTGGATTTAAAATGCATCAAGGTATATAAACCCTGAAATGCTGAATGTGATAACTATCATATCTTGATGTATCACTCTTCTCATCACATTAGACTCTCTTGAGTTAACCAACTTATCTTGTATTAAGGTATTTACCTCCTAATACTTTCAATTACTAACATATCTTAGCATGTAATCCATAGGCTACACATTAGAATTGTCCAATTATCTTTAATGATGTGGACTTGTCTAATGATAAAGACGCTTACTATAAGGTTGCTTATAATCAACCACTTGAAATATTTCACCTTTATAAGGTAATTCCTTCTTTCTCATCATTAGGGTTTTCTTATACCCTTACCTAAAATTAGGATTATGATTTATTGTCATATTGCCCAGAATTATTGCTTTATGTATTATGACTTCAAATTAGAGTCTCACATACCTTCACCCTTCTAAGGGCCTCTCATCATAACATAGTATTAGAGCATCAAGTGGTGTTAACTCTTAGTCAGGTTTTCTCATGGAATCACCCTCAACTAGGGTTTCTCATGGAATCACCCTCAACTAGGTTTTCTCATGGAATCACCCTCAAATAGGGTTTCTCATGGAATCACCCTCAACTAGGTTTTCTCATGGAATCACCCTCAACTAGGGTTTCTCATGGAATCACCCTCAACTAGGGTATCATATATCATTACATGACATCACCCTGGATTTGATTCTCACATCACATCATCACATCAATGTTTCATATACATCATAATAACTTAGGGTTTCTCATGGCATTACCCTAGAATAGGATTTCACATGGAATAATCCTTAATTAGGATTTCCACTATAGTCACCCACAATTTGGGTTTACTATTCATCTCCATTAGGATTTCATTCAATTGTCCATAATTAGAGATTCACTATTAATAGAAATTAGGGTTTTGTATCTCACTACCCTATATTAGAGTTATACATATCTTTACCTTAGATTAGGGTTACATCCTCACCCTGGATTAGGGTTTCATTTAGAATTGCCCTCAATTAGGGTTAGAGTTCAATAACCCTGTCAATTAAGGTTTATACTCATGATTAGGGTTTCATGATCTCTTTGCTAAGGATCATACTCTTAATCACCACATGAATCATATTCATGTATGAATTCCATTATTTCATCCTCCCAACTTGATTAGGTCATATCAACCCTTCAATCAAGTACATACAACTATGATTGACATAGTGTACCAAATTATTGTTCTTATAGTGATTAGGGTTTACCCCTTTAATAGTACTAATCATTTAGGTACTTATAGGTCTTTAACATTTGTACCATCTTTGATTACCATCACTATCAATCATTGGATCATTGGAACAATCATTACCTTCCATTACCAAGTGATTGAATCACCATCAACCTTCAATCGGTTTTGAGGTTTCATCACCAAACGGTTTTGAAACCGTTTGACCTCCAAACGGTTTCAAGACCGTTTGAACTCAAACGGTCTCAAGAACATTTGGGCCAAATCAGTCTCAAAACCGCAAGGGTTCTTGAGGTACATTCATCAATCAATTAATCATGATTAGCAACTTTGAAACCTTCAATCAATTAGGTTATTGAGGGTCAACAGTTATTGATCCTTGGACCTTTAATCCATCAATCACTACCTTTGATCATCCAAACAGTCTTGAGGTGCTTGACCTCATGTGGTCTTGAGGTGATTGACCTCCAAATGATTTTGAAACTGTTTGCCCATCTCATCATCAAAATCCATGACATCCATTAGGGTTTGGATCATTGGATTGATTATCAAATCAGCAATTGATTGCATTTCAATTTGGTATCATTGGATATTCAAATATCCAACCATACTCAACCCTAGACCTCCAAACGGTCTTGGTTGACCTCCAAATGGTTTTGAAACCGTTTGGGTGATCCTCAGACGGTTTTGAAACCGTTTGGGTTAACCAACCCAAAGACTCAACACATCCAATTACAAAATCAACACTTAACCCGATTATGGTTTGCTACTTGGTGATTAAATATGCATTGAGATAATCAATTGGATCCATTAGATTATCATTCAACATGTATTAGGGTTCTGACCTCAAATGTTCAACCCTCTCAAACGGTCAACTCCCTTAAATGGTTTGGGTCTCAAATCACCAAACGGTTTTGAAACCATTTGGTCTCCAAACGGTTTGGTGAAACCGTTTGGACCAACAAGTTAAAACCGTTTGCCTTGGATATTTGGAGAGGTGTATGCTTATGATGATGTAATAATCATCAAGCTCTAAACCCATGAAACCTGCTGTGATTTCCATGGTGATTTCATCAACCAACCAATCAATTATCGTGAATGAAGAAAGGATCATTATTTGATAAAGAATTGAATGCAATAACAATAATAAGGGTTCAAGTTATAAAACCCGCCTCCAATTGAGCTCCAAAGCTCCAAGCTCACGTCAACAATGGTGGATGCAACTCCTTTCACCATTCCAAGGCTCTTCCTCAAGTTTTGAGTGAAAAGGAATGGTTAGAATTGAAGAGGGGATCGAATTAGGAAGAAATCATGCATTGATTTGTGATTTCCACCATGGATTCAAGGTGAAAAAGGGACAAGAAGCTTACCAACAGGTTGGGAGTCGTCCTCCTGATCCTCCCAAGCTCCCTTGGTCGTTTTCCAAGCATGGAGAAGAAGTGGGATCGGGAAAAGCCTTTCATTTGGCTTGTAAAATGTCTTTTTATAAAAATTCAATGAGAGAGAATATGCTTTATAAAAATTCATTTAATCCCAAAAATAGAGTCGCCTCTTCCCCCTCAACTTCCTTGGATCTGAGGCTATCTTGTTTTCATCCTATTCCCCTCAATTATCCATTATTTAAAGAAAAGCAAATTAAGCACCTCAAATCATATTATACTAATATCCATATGTGAGTGGATATTTCTTTTTCTTATAAAATTGTGAGTGAGTTATCCACTAGCTTGGATATTTTCATGGTACTTGCAAAGCTCAAGGACGTCAACACACATATGAATCCAAAAAATTAATTTTGGTTGAAGGCCCTTTAATTAATACCTTTATTTTTGCACTAAATCAAATTAGAGTTTCAATTAGGATTAAATCTTGATTATTTTAATATCAAGATTCTCTCTCCTCCAACTTAATTCAAATGAGGCACCCCTCTCATTTTATTTTCTCTACATGATGCCAAGAAACATTAGGGACCTTATTGAAGTGGTAATTTGTATACTGAACCCTAGGTTTTGGGTAAATTGCACATTACACCAAAACTAGGGTTTAATGCACAAACATTGCTTTATTAGCACTTTCTTGGTACTCAGGCTTCCATAAGCCATACCTCTATATCATTTTCACTCTCAGGATGCTTCAACACATGCAGAACATATTATCATGCACAATTTGCACTTAAACCCCTCAACTTGGGTAATTTGCACTTTAGTCTAAAACAAGCAAAACATTGATTTCAACAATATTCAAAAAGGACTAGAATTGCAACATAAGTTCCTCTTTAGCCCTAATTACTTTTCAAAAGATAATATTAAGAATATAATCATCTTTCTTAATCAAAACACCTAGGGTTAAAGTATAACCCAGGTCAGGGATGTTACAAATTATAAACCCCTAACAAGGATTTCATCCCCGAAATCCCAGATTAAGGAAGACAAATGTTATTCAATCATCATACTATCTAGTCTTCACATAACATCTCCTTATTATGGAGACACCATAAAACTTTGATCAACACAAAGTGTTTCCATACAGGATTCTCATAGAATCAACACACAAGACAAAAGCTCCACTGTTCTTCATCATTGACTGTGGACTCAATTTTATGTTAAGTAACACTTTTCTTGTTCAGAGAAACATCATACATTCTTTATTAATATCATGTTTATGCAGAGCATAAACCCCTAACATATGATGTTCATATTATTTTATATAATCAGACTAATTTCATAGTTTACCCCTGTAGGTAGCCACCATAAACCATCTGATATTTCTCAGATACCAGCATCTTTCACCTTGGTATCCATCACATGTGTTGAAAACACGTCACATATTTATCCTCCTTTCATCTTGTAATAGTTTTGGTTACATATGTCCTCACCTTGGAAACAAAGTCCAAGATAAACTGATACTCTTCTAAGTATCCATCACATGAACATTTTTATCTTATGCACATCAAGTGTCCTAAAGCCCTCTTGATTGTCATGTCCCTGAAAGGAAAGAAAACAAGGATTCATATTCCTCTTATTTATTCATGTATTTTCAACTATTCATGAACCATTTACTCTTTATCTCATCCTACGTACCTTGCCCTCATCATAGGAAATTATGAGGATGATTACATAACATAATTATTATTCATTATGTTTATGGTGATCTCATGATCTCATCACATTTCCCATTTCCTCATTATGGGAAACATCTTTATTATACTTACATCTTTATTGAACAGGGTTCATCTCCCTTATTCTTATTCTTATCTTATGAGGAGTATACTTTTAGTTCCTCATACCAACATGCTCATGTGAGATTCTCTCAGACTTCTCTTTCTTATGCTTAGGATATGACACATTTATTCATTCCATATTTCTGATTTCATGATACTCATTAGATCGTCTCAGAATGACTACTTGATCAGAGCAATAAAAAAGACAACAATCTAAGAGTTTCCATACTTACTTTATCATCAATAGTTGTATACCTGGCCAGTGTATATAAATACTGAGATCAAGTGGTATGCACTTTGTATACTAGCATATTCCTTCTTCTTCATATTATCACAAGCATAACATTTAACATCACTGGATTTTATCCAGACATCTCTTCTGTACATCATCTTTTCTCATAGAGGTAAGAACAACATAAAACAATTGTGATGTTTTACTATGCAAAAAGTAAGTCCTTATAGGACTAAACAAGGAAAACACAATCAATTACTTTCTCAATTAATCCAGGAATTCATAAAATGACATATTTGAATGATATTCTTTTGTCTAACCTGTCATAATTCATGGATTATTCACTTCCGCAGGCTAACACTACCAATTCTTGATCCACTATATACATTACTATTGGCCTAAATTCTCCAACAGTAATACTTAAAGAAGGATTTCTTATTATAGTTGGATCTGCTAGGGGGTTCTCAGGAATTTGTCCCTCTCTTGCCTGCTCCCATGCATCTCTTCTTGGTGCAACATTGCTGCTTTCAGCAGCAACCTCCTCATGTGACCCAGTCATCTTTAAGTTCTTCTTCTCTTATACGCGGAAAAAACACTATCAGATACACTGGATGACACCAGAACAGACTCTACTACCTTATTCCTATGTCTCTATAGACTCAGCGAACCTAGAGCTCTGATACCACTTAATTGTGGCATCCAACTCACAAAAACAAGATTTACTTAAGTGGAAGTGAATCATTTGCAGCGGATTACTGAAAATCACTAAAAATTAAAACTTTTTGCAAAGAGATCCAAACATAGGAAGTCTCTTCCATCAAGAACCATTGTATAACATTTACATTCTGGATCAAACGTACATAACTTGTACCAACTCTTGTCGATGTTTACAACATCAGTTGTCCTATCAACATTATGTACAGACAACATAAGAATCTCGAGGCATCAAGACAAAGTATCAATTCGATTTATTAAAAACATTAACTATAAAACTCTGAGGACCTGAGAGTACAGAGACGACACATAGGACTACTATCTATATGACTTAACAGGAAGTATCTCCACCTGAGATATTACTGCTGCCTCTGATGCTGCTGATGTTCCTTCTTTGCTATAGAGTTTCTTCCTCTTCGTCCACGTCCACCTAAAAACATTGGATCCCACGGGGGTGAGACAATAGTAAATTGCCCCAGCGGGAGATATAACTCTCCGCCAAAACATTGTTATTGCAGTTTATTAAAATAAACTGAGCAGAAGGATTTATATATAATTAACAACAGATAAATCACTGTATGAACAGAGTGAAGTAATCTCCTTTCCCAAGGAGAGCATTGCATCTACTCCTGGTAGAATTAGAATTCATCCATCTACTTGCAATGAATATAAAGAGATATGATTAACATCTATCAACTAGAGATGCATAAAAGAAATGTCACATCAGCCAATGAATTTCCGTATTCAATCCTTAAGCAAACATGTTATACGACTGATTACATTTTACAGTCACACTTATTCCCTGAGGAGATGAGGTATACCGCTCTCCAACCGACCACTGCGAAGTCAAAATCGGTACCATACATAGGTCAATGGAAGAGCCAGATCCCCATGACCTCTCACATCCCAGTCAGTGCGGAACCACAAGCAGGACTATGTCTACTGCTCGAAATAGCGTTCGAGGGTATACTGGCAACTTTGCTATAGAGTTACAGCGTCAACTGCACTCTCATCGGCAATCGAGAGATTTAATGTTTATCTCCATCGACCCGACATAAAATATCATTGGGAGATTAATGATACATCCATCCCAACCATCGGGAGATTTATGATACATCCATCCCGACACATGAAGAATTAAGAGGTTTAATGTTTACCTTCCCTCAATCTCTTCATCGAACGTAAGGATATTTTCGCCCATTTACCCCCACATATTCAAAATATGCATTCCGGGTTTTGCCATGGAGCACCCGTTTCACCATCACCTTATTACTAACGATGATGGATCTATGGTCAGGGCTCTACATGAACAGATTTCACTTGATTAGTTAAGTACATTTTCATATTCTTTTAGCATCAGCCAAGTTCTCAAACATGACTTATTACAACAATGCTATTAAGAGACATGTACTATTTCCATCAAATACTTATCAATCTTTAAAAGACCTTGGGAACTCAATCCCTCATTTCAATACTGGGAATTATCATCCCATCACAATCTCATCACCATACTCATATGGTTATGGGTATTCAAACCCTTAGCTCATCATTGAGAATCATTACCACCTATTAGGTAACTATCACCTTTAGGTCATCTGACCAAGGCATTCATGATACTTGTTACACAAGCATCACACATGGCTCATAAGGCCACAAAATATCATGTCACCTCTTTATAGGCAACAAATTACTTATATGACTCATAAGGTCTATGCACATTCTGTTGCTTTTACTAAGCAACAACAACATTAAGGCACATAAGGCCAATCAACATTTATTATATAAATGTCACAGCTCAAATCTGACTATGTTCATCATCTCATCATACCTGCATGGTTATTAGGCATGATAACAGTCATACAAGTCATTCATCACATCATGTGATACAATAGTAACACCATTATTCCTTTACCAGGGATTAGGGTTTACTATCAAATAGGGTTTTTCATTCCCTTTACCCAAAATTAGGGTTAGGGTTTCCCATTTCTCATTAATTAGGGTTTTATGATTAAGTTATCTGTCCAACCCTTAATTCATTATTCCATACCTCTGGGGTATTCAAAGATATCATAAATAACTATTCAAGATCATTACTCTCATCATATAGCATTAATGATAATCAATTCAAGGTATGAGTTCATTTCTCATCCTCATCATGGTATGATTACATAATACTCATTAATTAAGCTTAACCTATTCTCAAGGTACATTAGTAAACACTTATTAAAGTGCATCAACTCATTACATTTCATTTTAATAGTTGCATAACACATTTCATATGTTCCTTACCCAAATATATTGGATTTAAAATGCATCAAGGTATATAAACCCTGAAATGCTGAATGTGGTAACTATCATATCTTGATGTATCACTCTTCTCATCATTTCAGACTCTCTTGAGTTAACCAACTTATCTTATATTAAGCTATATCCCTCTTAATACTTTCAATTAATAACATATCACCTTTAGCATGTAATGCATAGGCCACACATTAGAATTGTCCAGTTATCTTTAATGATGTGGACTTGTCTAATGATAAAGACATTTCTTACTATAAGGTTGCTTATAATCAATCACTTGAAATGTTTCACCTTTATAAGGTAATTCCTTCAATCTCATCATTAGGGTTTTCTTATACCCTTACCTAAAATTAGGATTATGATTTATTGTCATATTGCCCAAAATTAGGACTTTATGTATTATGACTTCAAATTAGAGTCTCACATACCTTCACCCTTCTAAGGGCCTTTCATCATAACATAGTATTAGATCATCAAGTGGTGTTAATTCTTAGTAAGGGTTTATCATGGAATCACCCTCAACTAGGGTTTCTCATGGAATCACCCTCAACTAGGTTTTCTCATGGAATCACCCTCAACTAGGGTTTCTCATGGAATCACCCTCAACTAGGGTATCATATATCATTACATGACATCACCCTAGATTTGATTCTCACATCACATCATCACATCAATGTTTCATATGCATCATTCTAACTTAGGGCTTCTCATGGCATTACTCTAGAATAGTATTTCACATGGAATCATCCTTAATTAGAATTTCCACTATAGTCACCCACAATTTGGGTTTACTATTCATCTCCATTAGGATTCCATTCAATTGTCCATAATTAGAGATTCACTATTCATCCAAATTAGGGTTTTTGTATATTATTTCCCTAGATTAGAGTTATACATATCATTACCCTGGATTAGGGTTACATCCTCACCCTGGATTAGGGTTTCATTTAGAATTGCCCTTAATTAGGGTTAGAGTTCAATAACTTTGTCAATTAAGGTTTATACCCATGATTAGGGTTTCATGATCTCTTTGCTAAGGATTGTACCCTTAATCACCACATGAATCATATTTATGTATGAATTCCATTCTTTCATCCTCTCAACTTGATTAGGTCATATCAACCCTTCAATCAAGTACATACAACTATGATTGACATAGTGTACCAAATTATTGTTCTTATAGTGATTAGGGTTTACCCCTTTAATAGTACTAATCATTTAGGTACCTATAGGTCTTTAACCTTTGTACCATCTTTGATTACAATCACTATTAATCATTGGATCATTGGAACAATCATTACCTGCCATTACCAAGTGATTGAATCACCATCAACCTTCAATCGATTTTGAGATTTCATCACCAAACGGTTTTGTAACCGTTTGACCTCCAAATGGTTTCAAGATTGTTTAGACTCAAATGGTCTCAAGAGCGTTTGGGCCAAATCAGTCTCAAAATCGCAAGGGTTCTTGAGGTACATTCCTCAATCAATTAATCATGATTAGCAACATTGAAACCTTCAATCAATTAGGTTATTGATGTTCAACAATTATTGACCCTTAGATCTTTAATCCATCAATCACCACCTTTGACCATCCAAACGGTCTTAAGGTGCTTGACCTCATGCGGTCTTGAGGTGCTTGACCTCCAAATAGTTTTGAAACCATTTTCCCATATCATCATCAAAATCCATGACATCCAATTAGGGTTTGGATCATTGGATTGATTATCAAATCAGCAATTGATTGCATTTCAATTTGGTATCATTGGATCTTCAAATACCCAACCATACTCAACCCTAGACCTCCAAATGGTATTGGTTGACCTCCAAACGGTTTTTAAACCGTTTGGGTGATCCTCAAATGGTTTTGAAACGGTTTGGGTTAACCAACCCAAAGACTCAACACATTCAATTACAAAATCAACACTTAACCCGATTAGGGTTTGCTACTTGGTGATTAACTATGCATTGAGATAATCAATTGGATCCTTTAGATTATCATTCAACATGTATTAGGGTTCTGACCTCAAATGGTCAACCCTCTCAAACGGTCAACTCCCTTAAACGGTTCGGGTCTCAAATCACCAAACGGTTTGGGTCTCAAATCACCAAACGGTTTTGAAACCATTTGGTCTCCAAACGGTTTGGTGAAACCATTTGGACCAACAAGTTAAAACCGCCTTGGATATTTGGAGAGTTGTATGCTTATGGTGATGTCATCATCATCAAGCTCTAAACCCACGAAACCTGCTGTGATTTCCATGGTGATTGCATCAATCAACCAAATTAATTATCATGAATGAAGAAAGGATCATTATTTGATAAGGAATTGAATGCAATAACAATAATAAGGGTTCAAGTTATAAAACCCGCCTCCAATTGAGCTCCAAAACTCCAATCTCATGTCACAAATGGTGGATGCAACTCCTTTCACCATTCCAAGGCTCGTCCTCAAGTTTTGAGTGAAAAGGAATGGTTAGAATTGAAGAGGGGATCAAATTAGGAAGAAATCATGCATTGATTTGTGATTTCCACCATGGATTCAAGGTGAACAAGGGTCAAGAAGCTTACCAACAGGTTGGGAGTCTTCCTCCTGGTCCTCCCAAGCTCCCTTGGTCGTTTTCCAAGCAAGGAGAAGAAGTGGGATCGGGAAAAGCCTTTCATTTGGCTTGTAAAAGGTCTTTTTATAAAAATTCAATGAGAGAGAATATGCTTTATAAAAATTCATTTAGTCCCAAAAATAGAGCCGCCTCTTCCCCCTCAACTTCCTTGGATCAAAGGCTA
The DNA here is from genome assembly GCA_963693085.1 of Alisma plantago-aquatica. Taxonomy (NCBI): domain Eukaryota; kingdom Viridiplantae; phylum Streptophyta; class Magnoliopsida; order Alismatales; family Alismataceae; genus Alisma; species Alisma plantago-aquatica. Next base: position 925,175,402 of record OY856410.1, on the reverse strand, counting down.
TCTTGTTTGATTCTTATTACCCTCAATTATATATGATTTAAAGAAAAGCAAATTAAGCACCTCAAATCATATTATACTAATATCCATATGTGAGTGGATATTTCTTTTTCTTATAAAATTGTGAGTGAGTTATCCACTCCCTTGGATATTTTCATGGCCCTTGCAAAGCTCAAGGATGTCCAAACACATCTGAATCCAACCATATTAATTTTGGTTGAAGGCCCTTTAAGTAATACCTTTATTTTTGCACTAAATCAAATTAGGGTTTCAATTAGGATTAAATCTTGATTATTTTAATATCAAGATTCTCTCTCCTCCAACTTAATTCAAATGAGGCGCCCCTCTCATTTTATTTTATCTACATGATTCCAAGAAACATTAGGGACCTTATTGAAGTGGTCATTTGCATATTGAACCCTAGGTTTTGGGTAAATTGCACATTACACCAAAACCAGGTTTTAATGCACAAACATTGCTTTATTAGCACTTTCTTGGTACTCAGGCTTCCATAAGCCATAACTCTGCATCATTTTCGCTCTCATGATGCTTCAACACATGAGGAACATATTATCATGCACAATTTGCACTTAAGCCCCTCAACTTGGGTAATTTGCACTGTTGTCCAAAACAAGCAAAACATTGATTTCAACAATATTCAAAAAGGACTAGAATTGCAACATAAGTTCCTCTTGAGCCCTAATTACTTTTCACAAGATAAGATTAAGCATATAATCATATTTGTTAATTTAAACACCTAGGGTTAAAGTATAACCCAGGTCAGGGATGTTACAGATTTCGTCCAACTATCATTTCACCACCAAAATTGTAAATAAAAGCATTAAAACCACCATCGGTTAACCACTATTGTAACACCCCTAACCTGAGTTATGAGCTAACCCTAGGTGTTTTGCCTAATTATGAAATTATATGGTTGTAATTATCCTTTAGTATATAATTAAAGCTTTTATGGAACATATGTTTCCATTTCTGTCCCTTATAAACCAATGTTGACGTATTGTTTGCAATACAGGGACCTATGTGCAATTTTCCCAATCAGAGGGGTTAACTTGCAAATTTCACATGTTTATATGTTCCTTTAATGTTGAGACAACATAAGAATGAATATGATGAGGTTTGAGGGATTTCCCAAACTTGAGCACCAAGGTGCAGCTGTGGAAGCAACCCCTGTACTTGAAAACCCTAAATTGGTGTAAAATGCAATTTACCCAATTTGAGGGGTGCAACTTGTAAAATACATCATCTAAAACATCTTTTATGACTCTTGGCATCATTTAGAAGAGAAATGATGAAAAGGTCACTTCATGTGAATAATCATATAATAAAGAACACCTTTGTGATTGAATAATCAAGGTGTATGTATAATAGCCCTTTTATGTGTATACTTTAGTGATGGGTTGATCCTCTTTGCCTTCAATTCTTGACCTTAGAAGGAGTTTGTCCTTATAAATAAGATGTGGGGACGTGCAAGGAAGAAAGGAAGGACTTAGATGAGAAATGAGAAAAGCATATGTTCTTATGTTGAAATTTCACCTAAGTATATATACTACTTTTCTCACTTAGCAAGGGAACGATCCTCTTCTTTTCATTTCTTTTCCCCTTGCTCAAAACCGACCAAGGCTAAGCTCTGGAGCAGTGAAGGACGACCAAGGGTCCTAGGTAAGTTTGGATCATCCCTTTTTGCTTGAATTCATGGAGGAAACTTGTTTTCAAGGTTGAATTCATGGCTAGCTCACCTAGCTCTATCTTTCTAGCCATTCCTTTCCAACTTTTCCTTGGAGAATTTACCTTGACCTACCTATGGAGCTCAAAGACACCATTACAGCTTGGAGCTTAGAATCTTGGAGCTCGAGGAACAACCTTTAGGCGGGTTTTATAACTCTAAACCTTATGCTTTGATTATACATCTTTTTCTATGCATATAGTTGCTAGTTCTTCTTCTTCCCTATCTTTCCTTGCATCCTTGCAAGCAAAATCGTGAAGAACTACTACTGTTCTTAAGGTAGAAGATAAGGGCGTTAATTCCTATTCTTATCCACGGTTTTCCCCTTTACCAAACGACCTCCACTAATTGCCCATACGGTTTACACAACCGTTTGGTGGGCAAACGGTTTCAGGGTCGTATGAAGGAAAACGGTCTTCAAGACCATTTGGTCGCGTTGACCAAGCAAAGACCGTATGGGAATCTTGTTCATAATTATTTAGGTTAATCACCCACAAAATTTGAGGGATTAACTCCAAAGGAATCGTGAGATATAAGCAAATCAATTAGAAAACCCAATTGAATTAAGTTCTGATTTTCAATCTGTTTAATTTGCCCTTTTTGGGCAAACGGTCTCAAGACCGTTTAAGATGGTTGACAAAATGTTGACCGTTTGGGATTACTGTTCATAATTATGTTAATTAACGACTCACCAAATTTTATGGATTAATTCCAAACGAGTTGAGAGTTGAAGGCACTTCAACATCCTAACCCTGATCGGGTTGAATTGCTGTTTTTAAGTATATATCTTGTTGAGTTTTGGGTTGAAGGACCCAAACGGTCTCAAGACCATTTGGGGGTTCCTCCAAACGGTCTCAAGACCGTTTGGGCACAACCCAAGACCGTTTGGAGGTCTAGGGTTGAGATAATATAATGGTTTGAAGGTCCAATTGCAATAAGTTGATGAATTGATAAAAATGCTGATTTTAGACCTAATTGGAGTTCAATCCTAGTCCAACCGACATGGATTTTGGTCAAACTTTGGGCAAACTATCTCAAGACCGTTTGGATGATATCCAAACGATCTCAAGACCTTTTGGGCCAAGTTTGGGCCTAATTGGAGGTCAATTGATAGGTTCAACCTTGAATTGATTCACATTGTTGAATATTGATGACCATCTAATTTGAAACCCTAATTGAATTAGAATCAACCCTAATTGGCTTTCAGTTGAGGGTCAATTTGATGTCCAATTGATTAAGGCTAATCTTAGTTAACTCAATTGATAAGTGGTTATCATGGATTTGGTTAATTGAGGGGTTCAACATACATATACATGACCAATTGTAACTTTTGAACCACTTTGGAGGTCCAAACGGTTTGAGCCCATTTGGACCAAACGGTCTCAAGACCGTTTGGATCCAAACGGTCTCAAGACTGTTTAAGGCCAAATGGTCTCAAGACCGTTTGGGCTCAAATGATCTCAAGGTCGTTTGGACCAATCGATCTCAAGGCAAGAATGATCAAATGGTTTCAAACCGTATAAGCTCAAACGGTTTGGAAAGTCAACCTTTCCAAACGGTCAACGCACCCAAACGGTTTGGGTAAATGACCTTGAGGTCATACGGTCTTGGATTCAAACCTAGCATACGGTCAACGCACCCAAACAGTTTCAAACTATTTGGTGGTTGAAGGTTGAAACCGTTTGGAGGTTTTCAAGGTTATTTATACTTAATCACTTGAAGTTGTAATTGGTTCAATGGTGATTTAAACTAAACCCTAATGGTATCTTAGGACATTAAGGGACTAAGTTATTAATGGATTAACCCATGATGGTGATCATGAGGTAAATTACCAAAATACCCTTGAGGGGTTTAATTGAGTAATACCTTGTTCTAATCAAACCCTAATCACATGTTAATGATGTTTTGGCTTATGTTAGTCAATGGGGACTTAATCCAACCTGATCTAGAGTGGTGTAATCACCATCTACTAGTAAGAGGAGAGAGAAAGTATCATAGGAGAGAGAAAGTACCCTTTTATGGTGGAAACTCAAGTAAAATACCTTCAATACACACGAATGTGCATGATTAGGGTATGATCCACCTATGTGAGATCATGGAAACCCTAATTATGATAGTTGATGAATCTTAACCTTAACTGAGGACTTTAATGATAATGTTTCTCATACATAATGATGTAATGAGTTCTATTTACCATGGAGTGAATAGTAAACCCTGATTCTAGGGTGATGACATGAATGTAGTAATTCAGGGTTATGCCTTTGAGTATGAAACCCTAAAATACAAGTTGTTATATGAGGAATCTTTATGCCATGTGAGATAATAGGTTTAATAAATCTAATCCAGAGGAGATGTAATATGAATGAGAATCCCTAAATTAGAAATGAAAATATGGAAATCCTAGTGGGATGAATAGTGAGCCTAGTATATGACCTAGCAATTATGAAATCCTGGAGATGTTTACAAGGTAATGCCTTTGAGTGATGTATATCCAAACCAATGAGTATGATGTAATCATACCATGATAAGGATGAGAAATGAATTCACACCTTGAATTGATAATCATTATGATGTTTGATAAATGTTATAATTAAAGGTAAACACTCATCATACCCTGGTATGTTTCCAAGAATGGCAAAGTTGCATACTAGAGTTGGACTGATAATCTGAATAGGAAATATTAATTAATGAAGGATGGGGTATGTTAACCTTAGTCCTGTGTCATGCCTTTAGTTATGAAACTTTGAGAACAAGTTACCAAATATGATGTCTAATAAGATAAAGGGATTTCAATAACCTTAATTTGAATAGGGTGAAACCCTATTTCCAGTTATGCTTTTAAGCATGAATCCTCATGATTGAAGTATGATATAAGGAATCAATATTCCTAATCATAAGTAAAGGAAATGAATAACCCTAATTAATGAGATTGGGGAACTTGATTCTTCTAAGAGTTTGAAAGTATAACCTCTAGAATGAATTGTTTACTGTTATCAGTTGAACTAACCATGCAGGTTGTCATGAGATGATGATCATGTCCAGGTATGGAATATGATACTATATTCATTGAAAGCATGTCTTAGCTTTATGAATAAGTGAAATATCCTGATGCACTGTTAGTGACATCTAATGAGATTTATGGGCTGTGAGAGCCATGAGTTTCATCAAGGCCATGCTTAACAGATGACTTGTGGTGAGATGATTGAGAAATGATAATTGATGTGAGTTAGACTTGTTACATTTAGTATTCTTTCTTCAGAGCTGTTATGCTAATGTTTATTGTTTGAGAACATGTATGATGCTAAAAGAATACTGAAATGTACCTAACTAATCAAATATAATCATATCATGCAAAGCCCTGATCATAGATCCATCATTGTCAGAGACCAAATGATGGTGAAAAAGGTTTTCCCAAGGGAACTCCTGGATCACATACTTTTGAGTATGTGGGGGAAATGGATGTGTAAATCCTTACATCCTAGTGTAGGAAATGATGTAGATGTATAATCCGTCAACCCTTCACTACAAATCCATACTGCATCAGTGAAAGGTAAACACAAAATCTCCTGATGAAGAAGAAAGCACATATACCGCATCAGTGGAAGGTAAACATGAAATCTCCTGATGACGAAGAGAGTACAAAACGCCACTATAATTCTAAAATAGCGAAGGACCCGATTACCCTGGTAAGCTATAACAGCGGAGACACAAAGTGTCCTGCAAGCAATCCTCTAACTGACTGAGGAATATGAGGTCTTAAGAATCCGGCTCTTTTAATGACCTATGTATGATACTGATGCAACTTACTAGTGATCAGTTGGAGTATAAGTGGTATACCTCATCTCCACAGGGCATAATAATGTTTGTAAAACATAATCAACCGCATAGTATATCTGCTTAGGTTAAACTACGAGGAACAATGTTTGGTGTTACATTGTTTACATTAATGATCTGTTCAGATATTTTGTATACGTCCTTTATATGCTTTAAAGACATGACTGCTTAAGTAGAAGTTGCTTCACTTGTTATTAAACCTGCTGTTGTATGATTTATGTTATCTTGTCTATGATATGCCTTAATGTTATAATAAAGCTTCTAGTTGAGAGTTATAACTCTCGCTGGGACAATTTGTACATTGTCTCACTCTGTAGATTTCAACTCTTTTTAGGTGGTCGTCGAAGGCGAATGATTCCGTTTAAGGATGAGCAACAACAGTACCGAAGACAGCAGTGAATCTGAGGTGGAGATACTGACTACTGAGTTATGTAGTTAGATAGTCCTATGCCGTCTCTGTACTCTCAGGTCCTAGGAATCAGTGGTTTGAGTTTTTGGTGTTGGCTCCTGAGAATTTTGTATCATGTTGTACATAACTACTCAAGAAGTGGTTTAACAAAGATGTAAATTGTTTACTTGGTTGTTTATAAAAAGGAATTTTATAATTTCCAGATGTTGTCTCAAAATTTTTAATTTCCAGTAATTTTTCATATTCCGCAACTAATTGAATGCTTCTGCTAAGTTTAAATCGCGTTTATATCGTGGTTTTGGAGATCGGAGCCCACAATTAAGTGGTATCAGAGCTCTAGGTTCGCCGAGTCTACAGAGACATAGGACTTAGGATGTCGAGTCTATCTTTAGTATTTCTTCCCCATCTAATAGAATCTTCTACTCCTCAGGAGGAGAAGATATATCAGGACGAGGAGTTTGTTGTAGAAAGCAACAATGCTACACCCAGATGGAGTGCACAGGAGCAAGCAGTAGAGGAACTCTTACCTGAGGTTCCCCTAGTTAATCCAACCATGATAAGGAATCCTTCCTTAGGAATCACTGTTGGAGAATTTAGGGCAACCATGATGTACCTAGTGGATCAAACACTAGCAGTACAACCCAGATTACCAGCTCCTAATAATGATGTTTTGGATATCCCTAGGATATGTAACCCTCAGCAACAGGTTGAGGCAGAAGTAAATGATGAAGCTTTGAACTCAGAGCAAGCATATGCTCAGCCTCAGCCTGATGAATCAGTCCACAGTAATGTAGGGATTAGAATACAGCCAGAGACCAGGACCAGTTATAATTGTAGGAGGCCTGGACATATCAGATCTAATTGTCCAGAAAGGATATATAGAGGAAGAACTGAGAAAAGGACTATCCAAATCCAGAAGCAAAGGCCTGGAATTTCCAAAAGGAAGAAGTTTCTGATGTCATCAACACAACCAGGACCTAGTACATCAAGGCAATGGTTATCCAGAAAGGGTAAGGAACCCTTTAAACCACAACAACTGGAGAAACGCTGCTACAACTATGGTAAGGTGGGGCATTTGATGAAGTACTGTCGAACTAAGCCTGTCAATGTGACACAACCTTCGATACAAGGTCAACAAGGATCACAGAGAAGGCAATCTCAAGGAGCAGCTCAAGGACGTGGACAAGCATCCCAAGCTGGATCATCTGCACCAAATCAACCACAGGCAATAGTGAGGTTCTATGCTATGAACCCACCTGATGCAGTGGTCAATCCACGGGTTGTGACAGGTCAGATGAACTTTTATATTCTGATATGTCTAATTCCTGTGTAGTATCTGTTCTGATTGACCCGGGTGCTATGCACTTTTTTTTACTCAAAGAGTGATCCGTAACTGCAATATGACATTCAGTCATAGGGCAGGAAGTTGTTGTTGGAGACTCCGTTGAGTGAGTCTTTTGTTATGCAGGAGGTATGGCCTTCCTGCATCCTCTTCTTTTCTAATCATCGCATTCAAGTGGATCTTATACCTTGATATGTAAGGATTTGATAAATCCTCGAGCCATGACTGGTTATACAAGATAAATGATATTTCTTATAAATCTCCTTATGATCTTTTGGATAAAATTGAAATAGTAATTGATTGAACTATTCCTTGATTGGTCTCATAAAAGCTTTCAATGATGCATCAAATATACGTTTCATATTACATGCTTACTTCTATAAGAAGAAAAGGTATTAGAGATTGATCTAGATATAGGATTCAGTAAAGTTAATAATTATGTTGGTAAGGATGAGAAAAGAGAAGAAATATGATAGTACTCAAGTACATATTTTCTTACCTCAGTAATCATATACCCTGGCCAGGTATACAATTATTGATGATAAAGTAAATATGGGAACTCTTAAATTGTTATCTTTTGATTACTCTGATCAAGTAGTCAATCTGAAACAACTTAAAGAGCATCATAAGATAAGAAAAATAAGAATAAAGAAGGTCAACCATGATTAGTAATGATTGAAAGAATATATGTAATGAGCAATGTCCCATGATAAAAGGAAGAAAGAGATATAAAGTTTTGATAACACAAGTAATTAATACCAAAGTAAGAATGTTAAGAACATCCCTTGTTAGGGGTTTATGTTCTTAAATAAAGATAAAATTTTAAGAACATCCCTTGTTAGGGGTTTATGTTCTTAAAATAAACATATCCTTCTCCAGAATGTCTGTTAAGTAAATCCTTGTGTGACAAGAAAACTTTTTCTCTATGATAAGAATGTGTAAGTGATAAGATGGTTAATGCATATAATAAAGGGAGTTAGTATGCTAATTATCAGATGTGATGATACACTCAGGGTGAAAAGGCCCTTATATAGTCTTGAATAAATATCAGGGCTTGAATTTGATCCTAAAGAATGTTGATCAAAATTATATAACATCTCCCTGAAAATGGTATGTTACCTAAGGATGTAACAATGTGTATGCTGAAATAATATCTGCTTTCCCCTTTTCTTCCTGAGATTTCGGGGACGAAATCCTTGTTAGGGGTTTATGATTTGTAACACCCCTGACCTGGGTTATGAGATAACCCTAGGTGTTTTGCCTAATTATGAAATTAGATGGTTGTAATTATCCTTTAGTATATAATTAAAGCTTTTATGGAACATATGTTTCCATTTCTGTCCCTTATAAACCAATGTTGAAGTATTGTTTGCAATAAAGGGACCTATGTGCAATTTGCCCAATCAGAGGGGTTAACTTTAAAATTTCACATGTTTATATGTTCCTTTAATGTTGAGACAACATAAGAATGAATATGATGAGGTTTGATGGATTTCCCAAGCTTGAGCACCAAGGTGCAGCTGTGGAAGCAACCCCTGTACTTGAAAACCATAAATTGGTGTAAAATGCAATTTACCCAATTTGAGGGGTGCAACTTGTAAAATACATCATCTAAAACATCTTTTATGACTCTTGGCATCATTTAGAAGAGAAATTATGAAAAGGTCACTTCATGTGAATAATCATATAATAAAGAACACCTTTGTGATTGAATAATCAAGGTGTATGTATAATAACCCTTTTATTTGTATACTTTAGTGATGGGTTGATCCTCTTTGCCTTCAATTCTTGACCTTAGAAGGAGTTTTTCCTTATAAATAAGATGTGGGGACGTGCAAGGAAGAAAGGAAGGACTTAGATGAGAAATGAGGAAAGCATATGTTCTTATGTTGAAATTTCACCTAAGTATATATACTACTTTTCTCACTTAGCAAGGGAACGATCCTCTTCTTTTCATTTCTTTTCCCCTTGCTCAAAACCGACCAAGTCTAAGCTCTGGAGCAGAGAAGGACGACCAAGGGTCCTAGGTAAGTTTGTATCATCCCTTTTTTCTTGAATTCATGGAGGAAACTCGTTTTCAAGGTTGAATTCATGGCTAGCTCACCTAGATCTATCTTTCTAGCCATTCCTTTCCAACTTTGCCTTGGAGAATTCACCTTGACCAACCTGTGGATCTCAAAGACGCCATTAAAGCTTGGATCTTGGAAGCTTGGAGCTCAAGGAACAACCTTTAGGCGGGTTTTATAACTCTAAACCTTATGCTTTGATTATACATCTTTTTCTATGCATATAGTTTCTAGTTCTTCTTCTTCCCTATCTTCCCTTGCATCCTTGCAAGCAAAATCGTGAAGAACTACTACTTTTCTTAAGGTAGAAGATAAGGGCGTTAATTCCTATGCTTATCCACGGTTTTCCCCTTTACCAAACGACCTCCACTAATTGCCCATACAGTTTACACAACCGTTTGGTGGGCAAACGGTTTCAGGGTCGTATGAAGGAAAACGGTCTTCAAGACCGTTTGGTCGCGTTGACCAAGCAAAGACCGTATGGGAATCTTTTTTATAATTATGTAGGTTAATCACTCAAAAAATTTGAAGGATTAACTCCAAAGGAATCGTGAGATATAAGCAAATCAATTAGAAAAACCAATTGAATTAAGTTCTGATTTTCAATCTATTTAATTTGCCCTTTTTGGGCAAACGGTCTCAAGACCATTTAAGATGGTTGACCAAACGTTGACCGTTTGGGATTACTGTTCATAATGATGTTAATTAACGACTCACCAAATGTTATGGATTAGTTCCAAACGAGTTGAGAGTTGAAGGCACTTCAACATCCTAACCCTAATCGGGTTGAATTGATGTTTTTAAGTATAGATCTTGTTGAGTTTTGGGTTGAAGGACCCAAACTGTCTCAAGACTGTTTGGGCACAACCCAATACCGTTTGGAGGTCTAGGGTTGAGATAATCTAATGGTTTGAAGGTCCAATTGTAATAAGTTGATGAATTGATAAAAATGCTGATTTTAGACCTAATTGGAGTTCAATCCTAGTCCAACCGACTTGGATTTTAGTCAAACTTTGGGCAAACGGTCTCAAGACCATTTGGATGATGTCGAAACGATCTCAAGACCGTTTGGGCCAAGTTTGGGCCTAATTGGAGGTCAATTGATAGGTTCAACCTTGAATTGATTCACATTGTTGAATATTGATGACCATCTGATTTGAAACCCAAATTGAATTAGAATCAACCCTAATTGGCTTTCAATTGAGGGTCAATTTGATGTCCAATTGATTAAGGCTAATCTTAGTTAACTCAATTTATAAGTGGTTATCATGGATTTGGTTAATTGAGGGGTGCAACATACATATACATGACCAATTGTAACTTTTGAACCACTTTGGAGGTCCAAACGGTCTCAAGACCGTTTGGGCTCAAACGATCTCAAGGTCGTTTGGACCAATCGATCTCAAGGCAAGATTGATCAAACGGTTTCAAACCGTATAAGCTCAAACAGTTCGGAAAGTCAACCTTTCCAAACGGTCAACACACCCAAACGGTTTGGGCAAATGACCTTGAGGTCATACAGTCTTGGAGTCAAACCTAGCATACGGTCAACGCACCCAAACGATTTCAAACCGTTTGGTGGTTGAAGGTTGAAACCGTTTGGAGGTTTTCAAGGTTATTTATACTTAATCACTTGAAGTTGTAATTGGTTCAATGGTGATTTAAACTAAACCCTAATGGTATCTTAGGACATTAAGGGACTAAGTTATTAATGGATTAACCCATGATGGTGATCATGAGGTAAATTACCAAAATACCCTTGAGGGGTTTAATTGAGTAATACCTTGTTCTAATCAAACCCTAATCACATGTTAATGATGTTTTGGCTTATGTTAGTTAATGGGGACTTAATCCAACCTGATCTAGAGTGGTGTAATCACCATCTACTAGTAAGAGGAGAGAGAAAGTATCATAGGAGAGAGAAAGTACCCTTTTATGGTGGAAACTCAAGTAAAATACCTTCAATACACACGAATGTGCATGATTAGGGTATGATCCACCTATGTGAGATCATGGAAACCCTAATTATGATAGTTGATGAATCTTAACCTTATTTGAGGACTTTAATGATAATGTTTCTCATACATAATGATGTAATGAGTTCTATTTACCATGGAGTGAATAGTAAACCCTGATTCTAGGGTGATGACATGAATGTAGTAATTCAGGGTTATGCCTTTGAGTATGAAACCCTAAAATACAAGTTGTTATATGACGAATCTTTATGCCATGTGAGATAAGAGGTTTAATAAATCTAATCCAGAGGAGATGTAATATGAATGAGAATACCTAAATTATAAATGAAAATATGGAAATCCTAGTGGGATGAATAGTGAGCCTAGTATATGACCTAGCAATTATGAAATCCTTGAGATGTTTACAAGGTAATGCCTTTGAGTGATGTATAGCCAAACCAATGAGTATGATGTAATCATACCATGATAAGGATGAGAAATGAATTCACACCTTGAATTGATAATCATTATGATGTTTGATAAATGTTATAATTAAAGGTAAACACTCATCATACCCTGGTATGTTTCCAAGAATGGAAAAGTTGCATACTAGAGTTGGACTGATAATCTGAATAGGAAATATTAATTAATGAAGAATGGGGTATGTTAACCTTAGTCCTGTGTCATGCCTTTAGTTATGAAACTTTGAGAACAAGTTACCAAATATGATGTCTGATAAGATAAAGGGATTTTAATAACCTTAATTTGAATAGGGTGAAACCCTATTTTCAGTTATGCTTTTAAGCATGAATCCTCATGATTGAAGTATGAGATAAGGAATCAATATTCCTAATCATAAGTAAAGGAAATGAATAACCCTAATTAATGAGATTGGGGAACTTGATTCTTCTAAGAGTTTGAATATATAACCTCTAGAATGAATTGTTTACTGTTATCAGTTGAACTAACCATGCAGGTTGTCATGAGATGATGATCATGTCCAGGTATGGAATATGATACTATATTCATTGAAAGCATGTCTTAGCTTTATGAATAAGTGAAATATCCTGATGCACTGTTAGTGACATCTAATGAGATTTATGGGCTGTGAGAGCCATGAGTATCATCAAGGCCATGCTTAACAGATGACTTGTGGTGAGATGATTGAGAAATGATAATTGATGTGAGTTAGACTTGTTACATTTAGTATTCGTTCTTCAGAGCTGTTATGCTAATGTTTATTGTTTGAGAACATGTATGATGCTAAAAGAATACTGAAATGTACCTACTAATCAAATATAATCATATCATGCAAAGCCCTGATCATAGATCCATCATTGTCAGAGACCAAATGATGGTGAAACAGGTTTTCCCAAGGGAACTCCTGGATCACATACTTTTGAGTATGTGGGGGAAATGGATGCGTAAATCCTTACATCCTAGTGTAGGAAAGATGTAGATGTATAATTCGTCAACCCTTCACTACAAATCCATACCGCATCAGTGGAAGGTAAACACAAAATCTCCTGATGACGAAGAAAGCACATATACCGCATCAGTGGAAGGTAAACACGAAATCTCCTGATGATGAAGAGAGTACAGAACGCCACTGTAATACTAAAATAGAGAAGGACCAGATTACACTGGTAAGCTATAACAGCGGAGACACAAAGTGTCCTGCAAGCAATCCTCTAACTGACTGAGGAAGATGAGGTCTTAAGAATCCGTCTCTTTTAATGACCTATGTATGATACTAATGCAACTTACTAGTGATCAGTTGGAGTATGAGTGGTATACCTCATCTCCACAGGGAATAATAATGTTTGTAAAACATAATCAACTGCGTAGTATATCTGCTTAGGTTAAACTACGAGGAACAATGTTTGGTGTTACTTTGTTTACATTAATGATCTGTTCAGATATTTTGTATACATGTCCTTTATATGCTTTAAAGACATGACTGCTTAAGTAGAAGTTGCTTCACTTGTTATTAAACCTGCTGTTGTATGATTTATGTTATCTTGTCTATGATATGCCTTAATGTTATAATAAAGCTTCTAGTTGAGAGTTATAACTCTCGCTGGGACAATTTGTACATTGTCTCACTCTGTAGATTTCAACTCTTTTTAGGTGGTCGTCGAAGGCGAAGGATTCCGTTTAAGGATGAGCAACAACAGTACCGAAGACAGCAGTGAATCTGAGGTGGAGATACTGACTACTGAGTTATGTAGTTAGATAGTCCTATGCCGTCTCTGTACTCTCAGGTCCTAGGAATCAGTGGTTTGAGTTTTTGGTGTTGGCTCCTGAGAATTTTGTATCATGTTGTACATAACTACTCAAGAAGTGGTTTAACAAAGATGTAAATTGTTTACTTGGTTGTTTATAAAAAGGAATTTTATAATTTCCAGATGTTGTCTCAAAATTTTTAATTTCCAGTAATTTTTCATATTCCGCAACTAATCGAATGCTTCCGCTAAGTTTAAATCGTGTTTATATCGTGGTTTTGGAGATCGGAGCCCACAACTATATAGTAATGTTTAAAGTGTGGGTCGTACTTATGTACATTGGGTACCAAATCATCACATACATGTCATTTTTTGAAGTCATAACACCAACATTTTGGATTTTGGATTTTTCATGATCAAAGAAAAATCTTATTCACAGAAAAAGAAACATTTATATTCTCTAAAGAAGGCATAAGAACTTGTATCATCATCACTCTCATATCAAACAGTGCACAAAAGGCCATCTTTTCTCATATTATGAGTTTTCTAGAACAAGATTTACACAAAATAGGTTATTAGTAGGCAAAAAACCTATTATAGGTTACATGACTCTCCTAAAGGTGAAGAACAATGTCTAAATAGCAAGGTATCACAAAGAAGAGAAGGTAAAACTTGAGTCTTGTACTCCAAAAGCTCCAAGGTAGATCCCACCTTCAAGAACAGAGTAGATTTAGAGCAAAAGAAAGAACAAAAGAGGGCTCTTCATCCATGCATATGAGTTTCCAAAAAGAAACTAGGTAAGATGGCTTCAAAATGTCATAGAAGAGTTAGTCCAACTCCTACAAAAACATGAAACCATGATCTAATAAGGATTCGACCTCAAGAAACTCCTCCTTTATCAATAGATGCTTTTAGGTGGTCTCTAGCAGAAAGAGTGGATTTGGGGTGGAAAAGGTTCATTTTACAAAAGAGGAGAGGGGTGTTTATAGCTATGAGGAGACAAAAAGGAGGTCAAAGGTCGAAAATTTTTCTACCATCAGTTAAAGGTCAAGCTTTCCATCTACTTATAAAACTAGAACCTCCATCAATTTGTAGCTCGCAAGGAAAACCATTGGTTTGCACACCCAGTGCAACCATTGAGTTGTAACCCTCAATGAAAACCATTGGTATTGAAACCAGTACAATCATCGAGTTGTAGCACTCAAGGAAACTATTACATCTACAAACTAGTGCAACTATCGAGTTGCAACCCTCAAAGAAAACCATTAGTTTACAAACCAGTGCAACCATTGAGTTGTAGCCCTCAGGGAAAACCATCAGTTTGTAAACCAGTGCAACCATCAAGTTGCAACCGCCAGGGATAGTTTCCATTTTTCAAGCCAGTGCAACCATTGAGTTGCAACCCTTAAGGAAAACCATTAGTTTGCAAACCAGTGCGACCATCGAGTTGCAGCCCTCAAGAAAAACCATTGGTTTGTAAACGACTGCAACCATCTAATTACAACTCTTAAGTAGAATAATCTACTTGTGAACCAGTGAAACCATTGAGTTGCAAACCTCAAGGAAAACCATTGGTTTGCAAACTAGTGCAACCATCAAGGAAAGCATTGGTTTTTGAACCCAAACAAGCATCGAAAACTGCAAATACCTTCACTTCCACACAAAAAAAACATCAAGGGTTCGTACCTTTAAGAAACAAGGTTCCAAAACATTAAAATAAGGAAAATTTTATCAGATTATGAAGAATACCATTAAGAGAAAATATACATGTGCAAAATTGCAGTTAGATTCCTAGAAAAGTGAAAATTGCACAGAGGTCCACACAAGTACATAAATTCGCCAAAACATGAACAAAAGAAGTCTGATTTGGACCAAATTTGATAGATAGCTAAATAAAATGATATGGAAACATAATATAAGGTTTACTTAAGAAACTAATCACCCAATTAAACCAAACAAGTATGTTTGGGCACAAAACTAGGTCTAGGGTCTTACAACAATGAACAAGAAAATTATGTGAGAGATGAAGAAACCTAGGAGATAGTAAGTGGAGGGGAGAGGGTAGTACCTCCCTCACATGTTTACACCTAATAAGGGCATATTTATACATACTATGTGTATATTTTAGATATCTCTTTAGAAACATTTCATTATTATTATTTAGCTTTAGAGTCAATTTGTTTAGTTTAGCTTTTCTCCCTTTAATTTGGAGTTTTTACTAGTTTTCGTTGACTTTTGAAGGGAAATGATAAAATCCTTCCAAACCTCCAGAAGGCCCATGAAACAGTGGGTCAATTGTCTATCTTCCGGCTTCCAGACTCACAATCAATCGACCAACTCATCCAGTCAGTCGACTCCCAAGCACCAGATCTTTCAACTTCCAAAGTACTAATATATATAACCCACACCAACAAGATCATTATATTTGCATCCCAAGGCAGAATTTAATGAGAAAGTATGCATTGGAAAGAAAATTTAATTCTCTACATGAAACATATATGATTAAAGTTATTTCAAGTTGATCAATTGTCCTTATAAGTCAATCAACTTGTCGTATTAGGAATTTGCATCCAAAATAGTCAAATGGTCAAATTGTTAAAAGAAGGCAAACAAATGAATATCTCCATTTGGGGCAAGAAATTATGTTGTAAGAAGGCACACACGAATTTTGTTTGATTAATACTATTTTTTTTGGAGGAAATAATTCAAGTAAAGACTCACTTAAATGGTGAAATGATAAAATTATCAATGTGGTCAAGTTTGAGGAATGTGACTTCGGGACGAAGCGAGTGATTAGCATAGGGGACCAACTAACACCCCAGATGAGGCGATTTAGCCACTTCTATAAAGCATGTGTCTATGATTTTTCCCTTCCTTCCCCGCTGTAAAAGGAGGGGGACTCTTGAGACAAAGGAATCACATCTTCATTCCCACAGAGGAACCTCCGGGCATGTTCTTGTTCTCTTTTGTTATTATGTCTAAGTATTTCTCTACTGGGGCATGGGGCCTATCCCCATAGTCTATTCTTCTTTCATGTAATCAACTCCATAATTTAAGTAAAAGAATTCTTTACATCCATTTTTAGTTTTATCACTAGATGAATTGATATACTCTTGTGGGGTGATGTGATCTTAGATTCCCACAAGAATGAACCCATAATCCTTTAATTGTGATAGTTATCTTCTTTTATCCATCTGATCTTGTACTTATTTCCTAGTAGAATGATTATAATCTTTTGGTATGCCAAGATACCAGTTTCTCACAAGAATGAACCCATGATCTTTTAACATGATCACCTGATTTAGATTTTGATCTTTTTACCAAGTTACCTTGTTTGTTATAACCTATGGTAACACAATCAACTAATCCATGGGTTCGAACATCAGACGAGAATCATTTCTCAATCAGATCATAGACAGTAACATGTTGGATGTTGGATGAGGATCTACAAATGTGAGGATCAATGGGTTTACGGGCAGTCTGACCTTTGTGAGATTCCTACTCCATAAGGACACAAATCCACATGGGCCTAATTTGATTATTAAATCTTAGGAGTTGATTCATTGAGTAAATTCATGGCTATTGGTGGTGGTTCCCCTATACCCCTAGTACCTCTATCATTTGATTAGTTAAATTTTATATCTACACTTCTACTTTCTATTCTAAGCATAATCAAACTCTCAATAAGTCAGATTTTTCCTTCTTATTCTCGTGATTGATTTTGGATTTCAATTATCTTTTTTTCTCCCCTTTGATCGATACCTTACTACCAAAACGTTGAATCATTTATTACAATGAGTTGACTTCCTATTTAGAAGGTTCAACTTAGGGCTTTTTCTATATGTTGCGTTGCAGATGACACAAAGCAAGAAATTGTAAAATTTCAAAATTTCAAAATCTATGCACAATTGAATAGAAAATTATGTGAGATGTGGAGAAACATATGATATAGTAATTAGAGGGGAAAGGACAGTACCTCCCTCTCCTATTTACAACCCCCACCCAAAAAAAATTATCATACCCTTTTTCCTAATGTCAAGATTGAGACTGGATGTAGTTAGGCAAGGTTTACATGTTTTCCTCCAGTCCCTCATTTGCCCAGAAAGACTGGAATAGATTTCACACCAAGGATGGTGGCGATCATGCTACAAAATTTCAACCTTTGACTCCCCTCTGAGATAAGGCTTGCATCCAGTGAAGGTAATGGAAACCATAATAGTTGGATTGGCAAAGTTGTTGAGGGATTCAATGACAAAATTGTGGTTGTTTAAAGTCTTTTACTGGGACTACTTGATATCACTTTACATGTTCTTGTATGAACTTTGTTATTTCTTCTACACAAACCTTGGTTATCTCCTTTGTGACAGTCTATGTCTTTTTCATGTTTGTGTATTTGTTTGACGCATACATAGAATCTAAATTATTGCATGAAATTGTTGTTTTTGTCATCACATTCTCTGCCTGAAGGGTGAAGTGTGTATTTGTTTGACGCATACATAGAATCTAAATTGCACATTACACCAAAATTAGGTTTTAATGCACAAACATTGCTTTATTAGCACTTTCTTGGTACTCAGGCTTCCATAAGCCATACCTCTGCATCATTTTCACTCTCATGATGCTTCAACACATGAGGAACATATTATCATGCACAATTTGCACTTAAACCCCTCAACTTGGGTAATTTGCACTTTAGTCCAAAACAAGCAAAACATTGATTTCAACAATATTAAAAAAGGACTAGAATTGCAACATAAGTTCCTCTTGATCCCTAATTACTTTTCACAATATAAGATTAAGCATATAATCATCTTTCTTAATCAAAACACCTAGGGTTAAAGTATAACCCAGGTCAGGGATGTTACAACTATAAAGTGAATATGGCTATCACAGTAATTATATGTGCATGACTAGCTCAGATCCCTATCCTCCTCTATAGATTTGTTAATGATGAGAAAGGTGACCTAGTACATGGTCTACCTGTGAGGTAGGATCATCAGGTTATGAGATGACCTAGTACATGGTCTACCCGTGAGGTAGGATCATCAGGTTATCATGAGTTGATGTGTTGGTTTACCTTTGGGTAGGACCATATGACTCCTAGACCCTATGTATTGATCTACCTGTAAGGTAGGATCATGCGGGTTAGTTGACATCTACCATATGAGAGGTAGTATCCATGTCCACTGTAGGGACAACACAGAGGCTAGGGTATGTAAGGATTGAGTAGTCATGATTAAAATGTAAATTTTGTTTTGTTAAATCATAATTGCTAGCAATATGTTGTTATAATTAAATGCATGATTATTGGTTCCCCCATATACCAGTATACTATGTTATACTGACCGCCGTTTTGTTTGTCAGTGTTTTAGGTTTATTAAGAAAATGGATATTCCTTTAAAGTGACAATGATGGAATAAAACTTAATAGAGATTGGAGGATTTTAGATAGATAGATGTTATATGGGGTAAAGTCCCTCAGCTTGTATAATTTGCAAGGTATGAGAAAAGAAAAATTTATTCCATTTAAATCTTAGTTGTTGTAGAATTTATTAAATATTGTTGATTATTTGCAAAACCACTGATCCTATTTTGGGATAACGCCTCTGACCTCTTGGTCATGCTTGCAAAGCTCACTTCTAGACTTCATCTTCTTAACAATGTTGCATGACAACCACTTCACACTTCATGCAGAGAATGTGATGACAAAAACAACAAATTCATACAATAATTTAGATTCTATGTATGCGTCAAACAAATACAAAAACATGACAAAGACATAGAGTGTCACAAAGGAGATAACCAAGGCTTGTGTAGAAGAAATAACAAAGTTCATACAAGAACATGAAAAGTGATATCAAGTAGTCCCAGTAAAAGACTTTAAAGAACCACAATTTTGACATTAAAGCCCTCAAAAACTTTGCCAATCCAATTATTGTGGTTTCCATTGCCTTCACTGGATGCAAGCCTTATCTCAGAGGGGAGTCAAGGTTGAAAGTCTGTAGCATGATCGCCACCATCCTTGGTGTGAAATCTATTCCAGTCTCACTGGGCAAATGAGGGACTGGAGGAAAACATGTAAACCTTGCCCATTTACTGTAACATCCCTGACCTGGGTTATGAACTAACCCTAGGTATTTTGCTTAAATATGTAATTAGATACTTTTGGTTATCTTTTGATATGTAATTAAAGCTTTTGAGGAACTTATATGTCCATTTCAGTCCTTTTTGAACAATGTTGCAATATTGTTTTGTTAAATATCAACTAAAGTGCAAATTGCCCAATTAGAGGGGTTAACTTGCAAATTGCACATGTTGAGATGTTCCTCTTATGATAAGACATCATAAGTGTGTATATGATATGGTGGTATGGATTCCACAAGCTTGAGCACCAAGATATAGCTTGTAGAGCAATCCTTATGCTTTAAAACCTAGTTTTGGTGTAATGTGCAATTTACCCAAAACAGGGTGCAACATGTAAAATATACCCTCTAGAATATCTATCATGTTTCTTGGCATCAAGTAGAGCAAAGAAAATGAGAGGGGCGCCTCATTTGAATGACCAAGTAAGAAAGATAGCCTTAATATTTAAATAACCAAGTTTTAAGCAAAATGACCTTTCATATATATAGCTTATTAAGATATATGGCTTCTTTTCCTTTAACCTTGGATAAGAGAGAGGTTTTTCATGTGAAAAGAAGGAAGAAACGTGGACAAGGTTAGAGTGAGCATGAGTGTATGGTTTTAAGAAATAAAAGAAATAACTATCTTTTCTTTGCCTTGATAATACCCAAATATATATAAGCACCCTTTTTCAACAAGCAAGGGAACGTTTCCCTTAGTTCTTTTCTCATCTTCTTGCTTTGGACCGACCAAGAGGGATCTCTGGAACAGAGGAGGATGACCAAACTGGTTTGGGTAAGCTTTTATCATCATCTAGCTCGAATTCTTGGAAGAAACCCTAATACAAGGTTGGTTTGTTAGTTTTCCTTGTACAAATCTTCTTTCTAGCCATCTTCTCCATCCAAACCTTGAAGAACGGACCTTGGACAACCTTTGGAGCTTCATACACCATTAACGCTATGAAGCTTGGAGCTCTGGATCAGTCCTAGAGGCGGGTTTTATAACTCTAACCCTTAAGCTTTGCTAATGCATCTTCTTCTCTTAGAATCGTTGCTTGTTTTTCTTCCTTTAGACACTTCTAAGTGTTCTTGCTAGCAATTCTGTGAAGAACAGCCCCTGTTCTTGACGTAGAAGATGATGATGTTATCTCCAATGTTTATCCTAAATCTTGCTTTAGCAAATGGTCTTCCACCTCTTGCACAAACGGTTTCCCAAACCGTTTGGGAGCAAACAGTTTCAACCAAAAATGCATGGAAGCAAACAGTCTAAGACCATTTGGATGCATTGACCAGGTGTTGACCATTTGGAGGTCTGTTGTAAACAATATGGACTAATCACCCACCAAAAATCATCAAGTAATTCCAAGAGAATCACCAATTGAAGGCACATTAATCACCTAAACCCTACTCAGGTTAGTTGCTGATTTCAATAATACAATCATGTTGAAGTTTGGGTTGAGTGACCCAAACGGTTTCAAAACCGTTTGGGGATCCCCCAAATGGTCTCAAGACCGTTTGGTGATCACCCAAGACCGTTTGGAGGTCTAGGGTTAAGTAGGGTTGACCATTTGAGGGTCCAATGATATCAAGTTGTTAAACAATTAAGTGCTGATTTTGTGACCAAATCTAGGGTTCAACCCTTAAGAGAATGACTTGGTTTTTGATGAAATAATGGGCAAACAGTCTCAAGACCGTTTGGAGGATATCCAAACGATCACAAGACCGTTTGGGGGTCACCCAAGACCGTTTGGAGTTCTAGGGTTGACTATGGTCAAGTGGTTGTAAATCTAAGGATAAAAAGTTGAAGTGCAATTGATTAGTGACCTAATGACCAAATCAATGAGCCAAACCTTAATAGGTTGAGTTAGATTTTGGTGTTGACTTGAGCAAACCATTTGGAGGATGTCGAAATGATCCCAAGACCGTTTAGGGTCAGGTCATGACCAAATTGAATGATGATTCAATGGTTTCAATGTCAATTAGACTCATGTTGATACATGTTGAAGGGTGATTGATTCCAAACCCTAATTCAATTGATCCAAACCCTAATTGGTGATCAACTGAGGGTTAATTGAGGGTCAAATCAGTTAAGGGTTGACCTAATTGACTCAATTGATAAGTGTCTAACAAGTGCATGAACGATTGAGGGGTTCAACATTGGAAACCCTAACTCAATTGGAATGGTTGAGACACTTTTTGGTCCATGCGATTTTGAGATGGTTTGGACCAAACGGTCTCAAGACCGTATGGGTCCAAATGGTCTCAAGACCATTTGAGTCCAAACGGTCTCAAGACTGTTTGGGACCAAATGGTCTCAAGACCGTTTGGGACCAAACGATCTCAAACCGTTTGGTGCTCATGCGGTTTCAAGAACGATTGTGTCCATGCGATTTCAAAGTAAACTTGGCCAAACGGTCTTCATGACCAAACAATCTTCATGACCAAACGGTTTTGAGTGTGCACTTTACCAAACGGTTTCAAAGTCAACAAAACCAAACGGTCAACAACACCAAACGGTTTCAAGGTTTGTTCAAAACCGTTTGGAGGTTTAGTGTGCAAGACCGTTTGAGGTCTAAAAAGGTCAAGATCGTTTGATGCCTTAGTGGTCAAGATGGTTTAGTAGTTGATTAACCTAAACCTTATAGATACCTAAAGTGATTAAGGGACCAAGTAATTAGTGGATTAATGGATGTAATGATCAATGGTGAACATTACAAAAGTACCCTTGATGGGATAGAGTAACCTATACCCTTTGATCAAGTGAATCTTAATGACCACAATAGTAATGATACAACCCATGATGTCAATATTTATTTGACTTAGCCTAATCATAGGTGTTGTAAATATCATCTTATAGAAAGAGGAGAGAGAAGACTCCTAATATGAATGAGAATCAAGTAACAAGCTCCCAATATGTATGAATACATCTAATTAGAGTATGATCCTTCATAGTGAGATCATGGAAACCCTAATTATGATGGTTAATGAATCTTAACCTAATTTGAGGGCATTAATGGAAGTAATCCTCATACATGATGAGGGTATGACTCTAATTCATTGAAATGTGAATAGTAAACCCTAATTTAGGGTAATGTGTAGTAATGTGAATAGTAAACACTAATTTAGGGTAATGTGATGTAATGTGAATAGTAAACCCTAATCTAGGGTAATGTGATGTAATGTGAATAGTAAACCCTAATCTAGGGTAATGTGATGTAATGTGTATAGTAAACCCTAATCTAGGGTAATGTGATGATATGAACAGTAAACCCTAATTCTGGGATATGCTTTTAAGCATGAAACTCTATGAATGAAGTATGAAATAAGGAATCACTATTACTAATTAAGATGAAGGGGTTGAATAACCCTAATTGAATTGAATTGGGAAAACCTAACCCTATTAAGGGCATAGGGGAACAACCCTTGAATTGAAAGTTTATCTTTGTTTTGCAATATGCTGATATAGAGATAAATTGCCTATTATCAAATGTATTAATTATGCAGGCTTTAATGAAATGGTGAACATAGTCAGGTAAGGTCTATGATGTCATATTTATTAAAGCACTTTATAAGCTTTGAAAGTAATGATATGCTATGTTGCCTAGTGAGAGGTAGCATATGAGATTGATAGGTTGTGATAGCCATGAGAAATATCTGCATTGTCACAATCAAGGTCATATTGTAAAAATGGCTTAATGACAATATGTTACTTGGTAACAAGTGTTTTGATAACCTAAGGGTTTGAACACCCATGTTCATGAATCATAATGATGATATGGTTAGGACTGATATCCCAGTGATAACTGGATGTGAAATGACCTTGATACAATTAGTACTCTTTCTTTATAGCAATTGTTTTAATTGTTTATGTTAGAAAACATGCCTGATGCTAAAAGAATGCCATAATGTACTTAAATAATCAAGTATAATGATATCATGTAGAGCCCTGACCATAGATCCATCATTGTCAGAAGTTAAATGATGGTGAAACAGGTTTTCCTAAGGGAACTCCTGGAGAGCATACTTTTGAGTATGTGGGGGTTATGGACGCGTATATCCTTACGTCCTAATGTAGGATTTGATGTGAGATGTACCTTTAATCTCTCAGTCCTTCATTATATGTTTATGCCGGATGGTGTATCACTAATCTCCCGATGATGTTGCTAATTTCACATCGATGTGAGATAATCTAGAAATCCCTCGATGGCGAAGAGAGTACAGCACGCCACTGTGACTCTAATAGCGAAGCTGCCAGAATACCCTGGAAAGCTATTATGGCAGAGACACAAGATGTCCTGCATGTTATACCTCACACTGACTGAGGAACATGAGGTCATAGGAATCCAACTCTTCTGATGACCTATGTATGGTACCGATTGCGATTTAGTAATGGTCGGTTGGAGTATGAGAGGTGTAACTCATCTCCTCAGGGCATAAATATGTTTGAAAAATGTAATCAGCCGTATAGCATAATTGCTTAGGTTGAACTATGAGAAACAATGATTGTTGTTACATTGTTTATAATGCTCTATTTGAAATACTAGTATACATGTTCTTCATATTCCTTATTGATATATGTCTTGTCATTCAATTAAGTTATAAATGCTTAAAAGAATGTTGCTTCACTTAGTTTACACAATGTTAAACCTGTTGTTGAATGTTTATAATTCTACTGCTTAAAGTTATTCCATTATAGCAATAGCAATGCTTCTGGCGGAGAGTTATAACTCTCGCTGGGAGAATATTCAATTGTCTCACCCCCATGAGATTCGACTTTTTAGGTAGACGTCGATGATGAATGGACCCATCAGTGGGTGAGCAACAACAACAACAACAGCAGCAGCAACATTAGGGATTGCAGTGATCATAAGGTGGAGACACTATCTGTCAAGTCTTGTAGATAGCATGTCCTATGTGTCGTCTTTGTACTCTCAGGTCCTAGGAGTCAGTAGATGTTTAAAGATAGATCTGATATTTTTGGCTTAATGCCTCGAGATTTTTGTATCTTGCCTTGTACAGCTAACAAGGTAGTTGATGTTTGTAATACTCGAGATGTGATATTACAGAGATGTAATGATGGATCAGTATGTAAACAACTTATCATGTTTCTTTATGAAAGAGTCTTATCGTTTATAGATCTCTTTACGAAAAGTTTTAATTTTTAGTAATTTTAATAATTCCCCTGCTAGTTAATCGCTTCCGCATTCGTTGATCTTGTTTTCACGATTCGATCATCTTGTTTACATTCAGTCTCAATATTGACACTAGGAAAAAGTGTATGGTAATTTTTATTTGGGTGGGGGTTGTAAATAGGAGAGGGAGGTATTGTCCTTTCCCCTCTAGTTACTATATCATATGTTTCTACACATCTCACATAATTTTCTAGTCCATTGCGCATAGATTTTGAAATTTTGAAATTTTACAATTTCTTGCTTTATGTCATCTGCAACACAACATATAGCAAAAGCCCTAAGTTGAACCTTCTAAATAGGAAGTCAACTCATTGCAATAAATGATTCAACTTTTTGGTAGTAAGGTATCGATCAAAGGGGTGAAAAAAAGATATTTGAAATCCAAAATCAATCACGAGACTAAGAAGGAAAAATCTGACTTATTGAGAGTTTGATTATGCTTAGAATAGAAAGTAGAAGTGTAGAAATAAAATTTAACTAATCAAATGATAGAGGTACTAGGGGTATAGGGGAACCACCACCAATAGCCATGAATTTACTCAATGAATCGACTCCTAAGATTTAATAATCAAATTAGGCCCATGTGGATTTGTGTCCTTATGGAGTAGGGAATCTCACAAAGGTCGGACTACCCGTAAACCCATTGATCCTGTCATTTATGGATCCTCATCCAACGTCCAACATGTTTCTATCTATGATCTGATTGAGAAATGATTCTCGTCTGATGTTCGAACCCATGGATTAGATGATTGTGTCACCATAGGTTATAACAAACAAGGTAACTTGGTAAAAAGATCAAAATCTAAATCAGGTGATCATGTTAAAAGATCATGGGTTCATTCTTGTGAGAAACTATTATCTTGGCACCCCAAAAGATTATAATCATTCTACTAGGAAATAAGTACAAGATCAGATGGATAAAAGAAGATAACTATCACAATTAAAGGATTATGGGTTCATTCTTGTGGGAATCTAAGATCACATCACCCCACAAGAGTATATCAATTCATCTTGTGATAAAACTAGAAATGGATGTAAATAATTCTTTTACTAAAATTATGGAGTTGATTACATGAAAGAAGAATATACTATGGGGATAGGCCCCATGCCCCAGTAGAGAAATACTTAGACATAATAACAAAAGAGAACAAGAACATGCCCGATGGAGCCTCTGTGGGATAGAAGATGTGATTCCTTTGTGTCAAGAGTCTCCCTCCTTTTACAGTGGGGAAGGAAGGGAAAAATCATAGAGAAATGCTTGATAGAAGTGGCTAAATTGGCTCATCTGGGGTGTTAGTTGGTCCACTATGCTAATCACTTGCTTCGGCCCGAAGTCACATTCCTCAAACTTGACCACATTGATAATTTTATCATTTCAACATTTGATTGAGTCTTTACATGAATTATTTCCTCCAAAAAAAATAATATGAATCAAACAAAATTCATGTGTGCCTTCTTACAACATAATTTCTTTCCCCAAATGGAGATATTCATTTGTTTGCCTTCTTTTAACATTTTGACCATGAGACTATTTTTGATGCAAATTCCTGATACGACAAGTTGGTTGACTTATAAGGATAGCTGATCAACTTTTCTGTTTGGTGAACCACGCGCCAGTTGCTATTTTTGTATTGCTTTGGGATGATATGTACAATGCATCTTGGTCCCAAGATAGGATCAAGAAAAGAAGAAGAAAAAACTGTACAAAACCAGAAAGAACAGAGATCTAGCAACTACAGAATAAAATTGTACAGGACCAAGACCTTCAGCACTAAAACCATGACAAAATGGCCAAACAAGAACTAAAACACCAGCAAGAGGCCCCTTCATACATCCAAGATGATATTCACTTGTCTGAAACACCAGCAAGACGATCCAAAGAAAGGAACCAAAAATAACCTGACTGAACAGCAAAACCAGACAAGCTGTTGCCCCGTCCCAAACCACTAAAAAGGAACAGAAAGAACCATCCACAAATCCAGACGCAAACTCTAAGAACAAGAAAATTAATCAAGGAAAGCATCCACATCTTTCTTAATCAATCTCCACAGAGATTCCTCAATTCTGTCAGTCCCTTCATGAACCCTTCGATTCCTTTCTCTCCAAATCCTTAGCAAGGTAGTCAAAATAATCGCGTGGCTCTTCTTCTCTCTACATCTCAGAACATTGTCCATCGTGAAAGGAGAACCAAAACACCTACCAAGAAAAGCCAACTTCCAAATATTAATAGCAAAAATACAAGACCACATGCAGTGGTATGTATCTTCCTCACTTGCCCTGCACAAAAAACAGTAGGATGGAAGTTGTATGCCCATATTCTTGAGAAAATCAGCTGTAGGGAGATGACCATGCCCTACTTTCCATGCATGAATCTGACATATTTTAGGAATTGACAAGCTCAATCCTACCAGCCATAGAAAGCATCTTCGATTTCCATCCCTCCAATCTTTTCTTAGTTTTATCAATTAGAGGCTTACAATGCTCTCTCGTGAGTCTCCCTTGAAACAAAGGAATGTCAAGATAATTACTAGGACCAGCTCTACTAGGGATACCCAGAATCTCATAAATAGAAACATTATCATCTTCAGAACTCAGGATGATGGAACTTTTATCAGTATTAATCTTCAAACCAGTGATGTCATAATAAGTATCCAGAATTTTAACAAGATTTTTGGCGTTCTCCTCATTTGCCTCAATAAACACCATGTGGTCATCTGCAAAGATTAAATGAGAAACACTCAGATTATCAGAAGCCTTCAAAGTCGTGGACCAATAGAGGTGCATTGAGCTCAAGGTGGAATTGACAAGCTCAATCCTACCAGCCATAGAAAGCATCTTCGATTTCCATCCCTCCAATCTTTTCTTAGTTTTATTAATCAGAGGCTTACAATGCTCTCTTGTGAGTCTCCCTTGAAACAAAGGAATGCCAATATAATTACTAGGACCAGCTCTGCTAGGGATACCCAGAATCTCATAAATAGAAACACTATCAGCTTCAGAACTCAGGATGATGGAACTTTTATCAGTATTAATCTTCAAACCAGTGATGTCATAAAAAGTATCCAAAATTTTAACAAGATTTTTGGCGTTCTCCTCATTTTCCTCAATAAACACCATGAGGTCATCTGCAAAGATTAAATGAGAAACACTCAGATTATCAGAAGCCTTCAAAGGAACAGTCTCTCCTTTCTCCACAACACACTGCATCAACTGAGAAAAGCACTACATAACAATAACAAACAAGTAAGGGGCAATGGGGTCCCCTTGCCTCACCCCATTACTAGGTTTAAAAGAACTAGAAGGCTCCCCATTAATTAAAATCTCATAAGAGCTCGTATAGAAAATCTCCTTGAGCCACACAATCCAACAAAAAGGGAACTTCATAACCTCCATAATTCTGAATAAGGCATCCCATGACACTGAATCATACGCCTTTGAAATGTCTAACTTGAGGCACATTCTGTGCTTTGAGTCTTTTTTATTAAAATCATGAATGAGCTCGTTAAAAAGGAGAATGGCATCTCTCACACTTCTTCCTTTCACAAAAGCATGCTGATTAAAACTGATAACACTGTCCATAACAAACTAAAGTCTATTGCACATCATCTTAGTAATGATCTTCAACACAACATTATAGAGTGAGATGGGTCTCCAATTCTTAAGCTTATCTTTTTCCCCTCCTTTAGGAATGAGAGTAATAAAAGTGCGATTGGTTTCTCTAAGAAACCTCCCTGTTCTAAAAAAGTGAAGAACAGCAAGACAAACATCACTTTTAATAAGAGACCAACTAGACTTGAAGAAATTTCCATTATACCCGTCAGGACCAGGACACTTGTCAATATTAAGGGCAAGAACCACCTCTTCAACCTCCTTCATAGTGAAACACCTATCTAGAGCCATGCAGTTGACCTCGTTCAAGGTTTTGAAACCCAACTCATCAATAAAAGAAAGATTGCTGATATGGCCATTATTGAACAATCTCATATAAATATCACGAATAAAGTTATTGATAAGCAGCTGATCAGAACATGATTTCCCATCAATCTCCAAGTACCTGATATGATTGATATGTCTACGAATTTTAATAGAAGAATAAAAGAACTTCGAGTTGTCATCACCTTCTTTCAGCGATTGGATGCGAGATTTCTGTCTAAAAAGAGACTCCTCCAACTTCCTAGCTTTAGTAAGCTCCATCCTACATCTACGGGCCTCCATTTGATAATCAATATTGGATGGTTAGTTGTCCAACTTTCATTGAGCTTCATAGGCTTCTTTCTCACAGCAGTGAAGATTATAAGTTAAATTCCCAACCTTATTCTTATTCCACCTCGACAAGGCACCTCTCAAATTTCTCATTTTATCATAAAGAAGAAACATAGGAAATCCTTTTGCCTTAGTGCACCAATTACTTCTAACAACTTCATTATAATCATCCTTCTTAGTCTAAGCATTGTTGAAATGAAAAGGAGCTCTAATAATCCTTTTTTCCCCCAATCTGCAAATTAAGAATATTATGATCACTAATCATATTAGTGATAAGATAACCCGTGAAATTCTGGAAAAGATTCATAAATCCAATGTTGTGTAGAATCCTATCAATCTTACAAGTAATAAAACGTTCACCCTCCTCATGATTATCCCAATAAAATAAGGGCCCATTAAGACTAAGATCGACAAGACTGCAATTGGGAACACAATCATTAAATTCCCTCATAGATCTTCTCGAAGGAGGGTCCCTACCAATCTTCTCATCTTCCCTTCTAACAGCATTGAAATCTCCCATGATAATCCACGGGTGCTTCATGGTTATATGGATATCATTAATGCTTTCCCAAAGAGCACTTCTATCAGAATCAGGATTATGTCCATAAACAGCAGTAATGAAGAAGAAGACATCATTGAGATCAACTCTACAATGAACCAGCTGGTCAGTTTCTATAATCTTGGTAACAGAACAAGTATTAGAATCCCACAACAAAACAACTCTCCCCAACAAGTGAGAACTATGGTTAGAAACCCAGTTGTAATCCAAAAAAAAGTGATTAAGAAGCCTTCTAATCTTGCCTTCCCTTACTTTAGTCTCAACTAAAATAGCTATATGGGGTTAGATCCTCCTTATTGCTTCCTGGATCTTCGGGGCTTTGAGATTAAGACCCCTCACATTCTAGGATATGATACTAAGAGTGTCGTCAGTCATTAGAAACAACTTTATGCAATACTTCTCTGGTTTGATACACAATCCTTTGACCTGCTTCACCCGAATTCTCAACCATACTTGCCAATAATGAAAACTTGTTTGGTGTAAGCTGAATATTCTTTGTAGAAGAAATAGGTTTAGATGCAACCCAAGGGGGAGACTTCGACTTACCCTTCTGTTGTTCCCATTCAGGGGATTGAGTAGGTGTAATGCCTGGTGAGGAAGTACCATTAACTGACCTGACTCGAATAAGATTCCCTTCAGCTTGAGATCCCGCAGACTCAGCAGAGTTTAGATCAGCAGACTCAGCAGAGTTTAGATCAGACATTTCTTCCCACACTGCTTCTGGTGAAGTATTAGGAGTGGTCAGATTCTGAACTCCAATTCCAACTCTCTGAGACAGTGGATAAGAAGAGCTAGAAGCAGCCGAGGTAGGAACCTGTTCCATGTGATTCACGTCAACAGTCACTACATGCTTCCCCTTATCCAGAACAATGACTTCATTTTCCTCCAGGGAAGTAATTGAGTCTTGGATTGCTTCAACAACATCAACAAATATCTCCCCATCCTCTGGCTTGTTCGTATCAGACGTAGCTTTAGGGACCAGGCCTTTTTCCTCGTATTTCCATTCCTCTGTTTGTTCGGTGCTGGCGCTTGCAATTCTGGGGAAGCTCCACATAGACTTGATTTATGTCCAAACAGACCACAGACCAAACACCTAGTGGGCTCCCATTCGTACTCAAAGACAATTGTGTCCAACTGACCATCATCACTTACAATCTGCAACTCCTTAGGAAATGTGAAGTCTAGAGGAATAAGGATATGCAGACGAGCATACTCAAGACGAAGAAACTCATTAGTGAATCTATCCGGTTGGAGTGGAACTCCCAAATATGAGCCAATTTTGTTGAACATCTCTGCATCCCAGAGTTCCAACAGCAAGTTAAACACCTTAAGCCAGATCGATACTTCAATGAGCTTAAGCTTCTCCAATGGTTCACCTCTCTCCCAGCATTTGATAATCAATGGCTTCCCGGCAACAAACCACGGACCTCCATCAATAGCTGTATTCAGATCTTCATCCTCCGAGAATAGGACTATGAAATATCCTCTGCCCCGAGATCTCACTTCAATGGAGCCTTTGGCCTGCCAGATCTGGGCAAAGTGTTGCGCAAGTGCAGGCCAGTTAGGCTTCAGACCAATGACATATCCTGCCGCTGCCTTGCTCCATCTAGCAAGGTTTCTATCTGCAATAGATTTCGAGTAGAACAACTTGCCGTCCTGAATATCAATTGACGTCTTCTTCAAGCAAACACGACCATTACTCCGCTTCTCTTTGAACATATCTGACCACGACTTTACCTCCTTTGACACAGAGACAACATTATTTCTCTTCTTCCATATAGTACCCAGATCTGGAGGGTTGGCCGAGGACGACGACGCCTTCATCACCTCCCCGTTCTCCTCCTCGTTCACCTCCTCATTCGCCAGAGCCATCGGGTTCGCAACAGTGTTAGTGAACTATCGGCTGATCAACTTGAAATACCTTTAATCTTATATGTTTCATGTAGAGAATTAAATTTTCTTTCCAATGCATACTGTCTCATTAAATTCTGCCTTGGGATGCAAATATTATGATCTTGTTGGTGTGGGGTATATATATTAGTACTTTAGAAGTTGAAAGATCTGGTGCATTGGAGTTGACTGACTGGATGAGTTGGTCGATTGATTGAGAGTCTGGAAGCTGGAAGATAGACAATTGACCCACTGTTTCATGGGCCTTCTTGAGGTTTGGAAGGATTTTATCATTTCCCTTCAAAAGGCAACGAAAACTAGTAAAAAATCCAAATTCAAGGGAGAAAAGCTAAACTAAACAAATTGACTCTAAAACTAAATAATAATAACGAAATGTTTCTAAAGAGATATATAAAATATACACATAGGATGTATAAATATGCCCTTATTAGGTGTAAACATGTGAGGGAGGTACTACCCTCTCCCCTCCACTTACTATCTCCTAGGTTGCTTCTTCTCACAAATAATTTTCTTGTCCATTGTTGTAAGACCCTAGACCTGGTTTTGTGCCCAAACATACTTGTTTGGTTTAATTGAGTGATTAGTTTCTTAAGTAAACCTTATATTATGTTTCAATATCATTTTATTTAGCTATCTATCAAATTTTGGTCCAAATCAGACTTCTTTTGTTCATGTTTTGGCGAATTTATGTACTTGTGTGTGGACCTCTGTGCAATTTTCACTTTTCTAGGAATCTAACTGCAATTTTTCACATGTATATTTTCTCTTAATGGTATTCTTCATAATCTGATAAAATTTTCCTTGTTTTAATGTTTTGGAACCTTGTTTCTTAAAGGTACGAACCCTGATGTTTTTTGTGTGTGGAAGTGAAGGTAGTTGCAGTTTCCGATGCTTGTTTGGGTTCAAAAACCAATGCTTTCCTTCAGGGTTGCAACTTGATGGTTGCACTAGTTTGCAAACCAATGTTTTTCCTTGAGGTTTGAAAGTCGATGGTTTCACTGGTTCACAAGTAGATTATTCTACTTAAGAGTTGTAACTAGATGGTTGCAGTGGTTCGCAAACCAATGGTTTTTCTTGAGGGCTGCAACTTGATGGTCACACTAGTTTGCAAACTAATGGTTTTCCTTGAGGGTTGCAACTCGATAGTTGCACTAGTTTGTAGACGTAATAATTTCCTTGAGTGTTGCAACTCGACGATTGTACTGGTTTCAATAGAAATGGTTTTCATTGAGGGTTACAACTCAATGGTTGCACTTGGTATGCAAACCAATGGTTTTCCTTGAGAGCTACAAACTGATGGAGGTTCTAGTTTTATAAGCAGATGGAAAGCTTGACCTTTAACTAATGGTAGAAACATTTTCGACCTTTGACCTCCTTTTTGTCTCCTCATAGCTATAAACACCCCTTTCCTCTTCTGTAAAATGAACCTTTTCCACCCCAAATCTACTCTTTCTGCTAGAGACCACCTGAAAGCATCTATTGACAAAGGAGGAGATTCTTGAGGTCAAAGCCTTGTTAGATCATGGTTTCATGTTTTTGTAGGAGTTGGACTAGCTCTTCTATGACAAATTGAAGCCTTCATACCTAGTTTCTTTCTGGAAACTCATATGCATGGATGAAGAACCCTCTTTTATTCTTTCTTTTTCTCTAGATCTACTCCGTTCTTGAAGGTGGGATCTACCTTGGAGCTTTTGGAGTACAAGACTGAAGTTTTCCATTCTCTTCTTTGTGATACCTTGCTATTTGGACATTGTTCTTCACCTTTAGGAGAGTCATGTAACCTATAATAGGTTTTTTGCCTACTAATAACCTATTTTGTGTAAATCTTGTTCTAGAAAACTCATAATATGAGAAAGGATGGCCTTTTGTGCACTGTTTGATATGGGAATGATGATGATACAAGTTCTTATGCCTTCTTTAAAGAATATAAATGTTTCTTTTTATGTGAATGAGACTTTTCTTTGATCATGAAAGATCTAAAATCCAAAATGTTGGTGTTATGACTTCAAAAAATGTCATGTATGTGATGATTTGGTACCCAATGTACATAAGTACGA
Organism: Alisma plantago-aquatica; assembly: GCA_963693085.1. Taxonomy (NCBI): domain Eukaryota; kingdom Viridiplantae; phylum Streptophyta; class Magnoliopsida; order Alismatales; family Alismataceae; genus Alisma; species Alisma plantago-aquatica. The sequence goes on along the minus strand of OY856410.1, from coordinate 925,141,727 downwards.
CCCACACTTTAAACATTACTATATAGTAGTTAACCGATGGTGGTTTTAATGCTTTTATTTACTATTTTGGTGGTGAAATGATAGTTGGACGAAATATGCAACATCCCTGACCTGGGTTATACTTTAGCCCTAGGTGTTTTGATTAATAAATATGATTATATGCTTAATATTATCTTTTGAAAAGTAATTAGGGCTCAAGAGGAACTTATGTTGCAATTCTAGTCCTTTTTGAATATTGTTGAAATCAATGTTTTGCTTATTTTGGACTAAAGTGTAAATTACCCAAGTTGAGGTGTTTAACTACAAATTGTGCATGATAATATGTTCCTCATATGTTGAAGCATCATGAGAGTGAAAATGATGCAGAGGTATGGCTTATGGAATCCTGAGTACCAAGAAAGTTCTAATAAAGAAATGTTTGTGCATTAAAACCTAGTTTTGGTGTAATGTGCAATTTACCCAAAACCTAGGGTTCAATATGCAAATTACCACTTCAATAAGGTCCCAAATGTTTCTTGGCATCATGTAGAGCAAAGAAAATGAGAGGGGCGCCTCATTAGAATTAAGTTGGCAGAGAGAGAATCTTGATATTAAATTAATCAAGATTTGATCCTAATTGAAACCCTAATTCGATTTAGTGCAAAAATAAAGGTATTAATTAAAGGGCCTTCAACCAAAATTAATATGGTTGGATTCAGATGTGTGTGGACGTCCTTGATCTTTGCAAGGACCATGAAAATATCCAAGGGAGTGGATAACTCACTCACAATTTTATAAGAAAAAGAAATATCCACTCAGATATGGATATTAGTATAATATGATTTGAGGTGCTTAATTTGGATTTCTTTAAATCATGGATAATTGAGGGGAATAAGAGGAAAAAAATATAGCCTCGGATCCAAGGAAGTTGAGGGGGAAGAGGCGGCTCTATTTTTGGGATTAAATGAATTTTTATAAAGCATAATCTCTCTCATTGAATTTTTATAAAAAGACCTTTTACAAGCCAAATGAAAGGCTTTTCCCGATCCCACTTCTTCTCCTTGCATGGAAAACGACCAAGGGAGATTGGGAGGACCAGGAGGACGACTCCCAACCTGTTGGTAAGATTCTTGACCCTTGTTCACCTTGAATCCATGGTGGAAATCACAAATCAATGCATGATTTCTTCCTAATTCGATTCCCTCTTCAATTCTAACCATTCCTTTTCACTCAAAACTTGATGACAAGCCTTGGAATGGTGAAAGGAGTTGCATCCACCATTTTTGACGTGATCTTGGAGCTTTGGAGCTCAATTGGAGGTGGGTTTTATAACTCGAACCCTTATTATTGTTATTGCATTCAATTCCTTATCAAATAATGATCCTTTCTTCATTCACGATAATTGATTTGGTTGATTGATGCAATCACCATGGAAATCACAACAGGTTTTGTGGGTTTACAGATTGATGATAATGAAATCATCATAAGAATACACCTCTCCAAATATCCAAGACAAACAGTTTTAACTTGTTGGTCCAAACGGTTTCACCAAACCATTTGGAGACCAAACAGTTTCAAAACTGTTTGGTGATTTGAGACTCAAACCGTTTAAGGGAGTTGACCATTTGAGAGGGTTGACCGTTTGAGGTCAGAACCCTAATACATGTTGAATTATAATCTAAAGGATCCAATTGATTATCTCAATGCATAGTTAATCACCAAGTAGCAAACCCTAATCGGGTTAAGTGCTGATTTTGTAATTGAATGTGTTGAGTCTTTGGGTTGGTTAACCCAAACGGTTTCAAAACCATTTGAGGATCACTCAAACGGTTTCAAAACCGTTTGGAGGTCAAACAATACCGTTTGGATGTCTAGGGTTGAGTATAGTTGGGTATTTGAAGATCCAATGATACCAAATTGAAATGCAATCAATTGCTGATTTGATAATCAATCCAATGATCCAAACCCTAATTGGATGTCATGGATTTTGATGATGAGATTGGCAAATGGTTTCAAAACCATTTGGAGGTCAAGCACATCAAAACCGCATGAGGTCAAGCACCTCAAGACCGTTTGGATGGTCAAAGGTGGTGATTGATGGATTAAAGATCCAAGGGTCAATAATTGTTGAACCTCAATAACCTAATTGATTGAAGGTTTCAATGTTGCTAATCATGATCAATTGATTGATGAATGTACTTCAAGAACCCTTGCGGTTTTGAGACTGATTTGGCCCAAATGGTCTTGAGACCGTTTGAGTCCAAACTGTCTTGAAACCGTTTGGTGATGAAACCTAAAAACCGATTGAAGGTTGATGGTGATTCAATCACTTAGTAATGGTAGGTAATAATTGTTCCAATGATACCATGATTGATAGTGATGTAATCAAAGATGGTACAAAGGTTAAACACCTATAAGTACCTAAATTATTAGTACTATTAAAGGGGTAAACCCTAATCACTATAAGAACAATAATTTGGTACACTATGTCAATCATAGTTGTATGTACTTGATTGAAGGGTTGATATGACCTAATCAAGTTGAGAGGATGAAAGAATGGAATTCATACATGAATACAATTCATGTGGTGATTAAGGGTATGATCCTTAGCAAAGAGATCATGAAACCCTAATCATGAGTATAAACCTTAATTGATAGGGTTATTGAACTCTAACCCTAATTGAGGGCAATTCTAAATGAAACCCTAATCCATGGTGAGGATGTAACCCTAATCTTGGGTAATGATATGTATAACTCTAATCTAGGGTAATGAGATACAAAACCCTTATTTGGATGAATAGTGAATCTCTAATTATGTACAATTGAATGAAATCCTAATGGAGATGAATAGTAAACCCAAATTGTGGGTGACGATAGTGGAAATCCTAATTAAGGATGATTCCATGTGAAATCCTATTCTAGGGTAATGCCATGAGAAACCCTAAGTTAGAATGATGTATATGAAACATTGATGTGATGATGTGATGTAAGAATCAAATCCAAGGTGATGTCATGTAATGATATATGATACCCTAGTTGAGGGTGATTCCATGAGAAACCCTAGTTGAGGGTGATTCCATGAGAAAAACCTAGTTCAGGGTGATTCCATGAGAAACCCTAGTTGAGTGTGATTCCATGAGAAACCCTGACTAAGAATTAACACCACTTGATGCTCTAATACTATGTTGTGATGAGAGGCCCTTAGAAGGGTGAAGGTATGTGGGACTCTAATTTGAAGTCATAATACATAAAGCCCTAATTCGGGGCAATATGACAATAAATCATAATCCTAATTTTAGGTAAGGGTATAAGAAAACCCAAATGATGTGATAGAAGGAATTACCTTATAAAGGTGAAATATTTCAAGTGGTTGATAATAAGCATCCTTATAGTAAGAAATGACTTTATCATTAGACAAGTCCACATCATTAAAGATAATTGGACAATTCTAATGTGTGGCCTATGCATTACATGCTAAAGGTGATATGTTAGTAATTGAAAGTATTAAGAGGGATATAGCTTAATATAAGATAAGTTGGTTAAATCAAGAGAGTCTGAAATGATGAGAAGAGTGAGACATCAAGATATGATAGTTATCACATTCAGCATTTCAGGGTTTATATACCTTGATGCATTTTAAATCCAATATATTTGGGTAAGGAACATATGAAGTGTGTTATGCAACTATTACAATGAAATGTAATGAGTTGATGCACTTTAATAAGTGTTGACTAATGTACCTTGAGAATGGGGTTAAGCTTAATTAATGAGTATATTGTAATCATACCATGATGAGGATGAGAAATGAACTCATACCTTGAATTGATGATCATGAATGCTATATGATGAGAGTAATGATCTTGAATAGTTATTTATGATATCTTTGAAATCCCAGAGGTATAGAATAATGAATTAAGGGTTGGACATATAACTTAATCATGAAATCCTAATTAATGAGAAATGGGAAACCCTAACCCTAATTTTGGGTAAAGGGAATGAAAAGCCAGATTTGATAGTAAACCCTAATTCCTGGTAAAGGAATAATGTTGTTACTATTGTATCACATGATGTGATGAATGACTTGTATGACTGTTATCATGCCTAATAACCATGTAGGTATGATGAGATGATGAACATAGCCAGAGTTGAGTTGTGACATTTATATATTAAATGTTGATTGGCCTTATGTGCCTTAATGTTGTTGTTTCTTAGTAAAAGCAACAGAATGTGCTTAGACCTTATGAGTCATATAAGTAAGTTGTTGCCTAGAAAGAGGTGACATGATATTTTATGGCCTTATGAGCCATGTGTGATGCTTGTGTAACAAGTATCATGAATGCCTTGGTCAGATGACCTGAAGGTGATAGTTACCTAATAGATGGTAATGATGCTCAATGATGAGCTAAGGGTTTGAATACCCAGAACCATGTGAGTATGGTGATGAGATTGTGATGGGATGATAATTCCTAGTATTGAAATGAGGGACTGAGTTCCCAAGGTCTTTTAAAGACTGATAAGTATTTGATGGAAATAGAACATGTCTCTTTATAACATTGTTGTAATAAGTCATGTTTGAGAACTTGGCTGATGCTAAAAGAATATGAAAATGTACTTACTTAATAAAGTGAAATCTATTCATGTAGAGACCTGACCATAGATCCATCATCGTCAATAATAAGGTGATGGTGAAACGGGTGCTCCACAGAAAAACCCGGAACGCATATTTTGAATATGTGGGGGTAAATTGGCGAAAATGTACTTACGTCCAGTGAAGAGATTGAGGGAAGGTAAACATTAAACCTCTCAATTCTTCATGTGTCGGGATGGATGTATCATAAATCTCCCAATGGTTGGGATGGATGTACCATTAATCTCCCAATGATATTTCATGTCGGGTCAATGGAGATAAACATTAAATCTCTCAATTTCCAACGAGAGTGCAGTTGATGTTGTAACTCTATAGAGAAGTTGCCAGTATACCCTGGAAAGATATTTTGAGCAGTAGACATAGTCCTGCTTGTGGTTCCGCACTGACTGGGATGTGAGAGGTCATGGGAATCCGGCTCTTCCATTGACCTATGTATGGTACCGATTTTGACTTTGCAGTGGTCGGTTGGAGTATGAGCGGTATACCTCATCTCCTCAGGGCATAAGTGTGATTTTAAAATGTAATCAGCCGTATAACATGTTTTCTTAAGGAATGAATATGGAAATTCATTGGCTGATGTTACATTTCTTTTATGAATCTCTAGTTGATAGATGTTAATCATATCTCTTTATATTCATTGCAAGTAGATGGATGAATTTTGATTCTACCAGGAGTAGATGCAATGTTCTCCTTGGGAAAGGAGATTACTTCACTCTGTTCATACAATGATTTATCTACTGTTAACTATATATAAATCCTTCTGCTTAGTTTATTTTAATAAACTGCAATATATATCTCCCACTTAGGCAATTTACAATTGTCTCACCCCTGTGGGATCCAATGTTTTTAGGTGGACGTAGACGAAGAGGCAGAAACTTTATTGCAGAGAAAGAACAGCAGCAACATCAGAGGCAGCAGTAATATCTCAGGTGGAGATACTGCCTGTCAAGTCATATAGATAGTAGTCCTATGTGTCGTCTCTGTACTCTCAGGTCCTCAGAGTTTTATATTTAATGTTTTTAATGAATCGAATTGAGACTTTGGCTTGATGCCTCGAGATTCTTATGCTGTCTGTACACAATGTTGATAAGACATCTGATGTTGTAAACATCGAGAAGAGATGGTACAGGTTATGTACGTTTGAACCAAAATGTAAATGTTATACAATGTTTCTTGATGGAAGAGACTTCCTATGTTTGGATCTCTTTGTAAAAAGTTTTAATTTTTAGTGATTTTTAGTAATCCGCTGCAAATGATTCGCTTCCGCTTAAGTAAATCTTGTTTTTGTGAGTTGGATGCCACAATTAAGTCGTATCAGAGCTCTAGGTTCGCTGAGTCTACAGAGTCATATGACTAAGGTAGTAGAGTCTGTTCTGGTGTCATCCAGTGTATCTTATAGTGTCTTCTGCTCGTATAAGAGAAGAAGAACTTAAAGATGACTGGGTCACATGAGGAGGTTGTTGCTGAAAGCAGCAATGTTGCACCAAGAAGAGGTGCATGGGAGCATGCAAGAGAGGGACAAATGACTGAGAACCCCCTAGCTGATCCAACTATAATAATAAATCCTTCTTTAGGTATTACAATTGGAGAATTTAGGGAAACAATAATGTATATAGTGGATCAAGCATTGGCAGTGAATAATCCATGAATTATGACAGGTTAGACAAAATAATGTCATTCAAATATGTCATTTTATGAATTCCTGGATTAATTGAGAAAGTAATTGATTGAGTTTTCCTTGTTTAGTCCTATGAGGACTTACTTTTTGCATTGTAAAACATCACAAATGTTTTATGTTATTCTTACCTCTATGAGAAAAGATGAGGTACAAAAGAGATGACTGGATAAAATCCAGTGATGTTAAATCTTATGCTTGTGATAATATGAAGAAGAAGGAATATGGTAGTATACAAAGTGTATACCACTTGATCTCAGTATTTATATACCCTGGCAAGGTATACAACTATTGATAATAAAGTAAGTATGGAAACTCTTAGATTGTTGTCTTTTTGATTGCTCTGATCAAGTAGTCATTCTGAGACAATCTAATGAGTATCATGAAATCAGAAATATGGAATGAATAATTGTGTCATATCCTAAGCATAAGAAAGAGAAGTCTGATAGAATATCAGATGAGCATGTTGGTATGAGGAACTAAAAGTGTACTCCTCATAAGATAAGAATAAGAATAAGGGAGATGAACCCTGTTCAATAAAGATGTAAGTATAACAAAGATCTTTCCCATAATGAGGAAATGGGAAATGTGATGAGATCATGAAATAATCATAAACATACTGAATAATAATTATGTTATGTAATCATCCTCATAATTTCCTATGCTGAGGGCAAGGAACCTAGGATGAGATAAAGAGTAAATGGTTCATAAATAGTTGAAAATACATGAATAAATAAGAGGAATATGAATCCTTGTTTTCTTTCCTTTCAGGGACATGACAATCAAGTGGGCTTTAGGACACTTGATGTGGATAAGATAAAAATGTTCATGTGATGGATACTTAGAAGAGTATCAGTTTATCTTAGACATTGTTTCCAAGGTGAGGACATATGTAACCATTAATGTTCCAAGATGAAAGGAATATAAATATGACATGTGTTTTCAACACATGTGATAGATACCAAGGTGAAAGATTTTGGTATATGAGAAATATCAGATGGTTTATGTTGGCTACCTGGAGGGGTCAACTATGAAATCAGTCTGATTATATAAAATAATATGAACATCATATGTTAGGGGTTTATGCTCTGCATAAACATGATATTAATAAAGAATGTTTGATGTTTCTCTGAACAAAATTGAGTCATGTGTCTTGTGTGTTGATTCTATGAGAATCCTGTATGGAAACACTTTGTGTTGATCAAAGTTTTATGGTGTCTCCATAATATGGAGATGTTATGTGAAGACTAGATTGTATGATGATTGAATAACATTTGTCTTCCTTTATCTTGGATTTCGGGGACGAAATCCTTGTTAGGGGTTTATAATTTGTAACATCCCTGGCCTGGGTTATACTTTAACCCTAGGTGTTTTGATTAAGAAAGATGATTATATGCTTAATATTATCTTTTTAAAAGTAATTAGGGCTCAAGAGGAACTTATGTTGCAATTCTAGTCCTTTTTGAATATCGTTGAAATCAATATTTTGCTTGTTTTGGACTAAAGTGCAAATTACCAAAGTTGAGGGGTTGAAGTGCAAATTGTGCATGATAATATGTTCCTCATGTGTTGAAGCATCATTATAGTGAAAATGATGTAGAGGTATGGCTTATGGAAGCCTGAGTACCAAGAAAGTGCTAATAAAGCAATGTTTGTGCATTAAAACCTAGTTTTCGTGTAATGTGCAATTTACCCAAAACCTAGGGTTAAATATGAAAATTACCACTTCAATAAGGTCCCTAATGTTTCTTGGAATCATGTAGAGAAAAGAAAATGAGAGGGGCGCCTCATTTGAATTAAGTTGGAGGAGAGAGAATCTTGATATTAAAATAATCAAGATTTAATCCTAATTGAAACCCTAATTCGATTTAGTGCAAAAATAAAGGTATTAATTAAAGGGCCTTCAACCAAAATTAATATGGTTGGATTCATATGTGTGTGGACGTCCTTGAGCTCTGCAAAGACCACGAAAATATCCAAGGGAGTGGATAACTCACTCACAATTTTATAAGAAAAGGAAATATCCACTCACATATGGATATTAGTATAATATGATTTGAGGTGCTTAATTTGCTTTTCTTTAAATCATGCATAATTGAGGGGAATAAGAGGCAAAAAAGATAGCCTCTGATCCAAGGAAGTTGAGGGGGAAGAGGAAGCTCTATTTTTGGGATTAAATGAATTTTTATAAAGCATATTCTCTCTCATTAAATTTTTATAAAAAGACCTTTTACAAGCCAAATGAAAGGCTTTTCCCGATCCTACTTCTTCTCCTTGCTTGGAAAAAGACCAAGTGAGCTTGGGAGGACCAGGAGGACGACTCCCAACCTCTTGGTAAGCTTCTTGACCCTTGTTCACCTTGAATCCATGGTGGAAATCACAAATCAATGCATGATTTCTTCCTAATTCGATCCCCTCTTCAATTCTAACCATTCCTTTTCACTCAAAACTTGAGAATGAGCCTTGGAATGGTGAAAGGAGTTGCATCCACCATTGTTGACGCTAGCTTGGAGCTTTGGAGCTCAATTGGAGGCGGGTTTTATAACTTGAACCCTTATTATTGTTATTGCATTCAATTCCTTATCAAATAATGATTCTTTCTTCATTCACGATAATTGATTTGGTTGATTGATGCAATCACCATGAAAATCATAGAAGGTTTCATGGGTTTAGAGCTTGATGATGATGAAATCATCATAAACATACACCTCTTTAAATATCCAAGGCAAACGGTTTTAACTTGTTGGTCCAAACGGTTTCACCAAACCGTTTGGAGACCAAACGGTTTCAAAACCGTTTGGTGATTTGAGACCCAAACTGTTTAAGGGAGTTGACCATTTGAGTGTGTTGACCATTTGAGGTCAGAACCCTAATGCATGTTGATTGATAATCTAAAGGATCCAATTGATTATCTCAGTGCATAGTTAATCACCAAGTAGCAAACCCTAATTGGGTTAAGTGCTGATTTTGTAATTGAATGTGTTGAGTCTTTGGGTTGGTTGACCCAAACGGTTTCAAAACCATTTGAGGATCACCCAAACGGTTTAAAAACTGTTTGGAGTTCAACCAAGACCGTTTGGAGGTCTAGGGTTGAGTATGGTTGGGTATTTGAAGATCCAATGATACCAAATTGAAATGCAATCAATTGCTGATTTAATAATCAATCCAATGATCCAAACCCTAATTGGATGTCATGGATTTTGATGATGAGATGGGCAAACGGTTTCAAAACCATTTGGAGGTCAAGCACCTCAAGACCGCATGAGTTCAAGCACCTCAAGACCATTTGGATGGTCAAAGGTGGTGACTGATGGATTAAAGATCCAAGGGTCAATAATTGTTGAACCTCAATAACCTAATTGATTGAAGGTTTCAATGTTGCTAATCATGATTAATTGATTGATGAATGTACCTCAAGAACCCTTGCGGTTTTGAGACTGATTTGGTCCAAATGGTCTTGAGACCGTTTGATTCCAAACGGTCTTGAAACAGTTTGGGGTCAAACGGTTTCAAAACCGTTTGGAGGTCAAACGGTTTCAAAACCATTTGGTGATGAAAACTCAAAACCGATTGAAGGTTGATGGTGATTAAATCACTTGGTAATGGAAGGTAATGATTGTTCCAATGATCCAATGATTGATAGTGATGGTAATGAAAGATAGTACAAAGGCTAAAGACCTATAAGTACCTAAATGATTAGTACTATTAAAGGGGTAAACCCTAATCACTATAAGAACAATAATTTGGTACATTGTGTCAATCATAGTTGTATGTACTTGATTGAAGGGTTGATATGACCTAATCAAGTTGAGAGGATGAAAGAATGGAATTCATACATGAATATGATTCATGTGGTGGTTAAGGGTATGATCCTTAGCAAAGAGATCATGAAAACCTAATCATGAGTATAAACCTTAATTGACAGGGTTATTGAACTCTAACCCTAATTGAGGGCAATTCTAAATGAAACCCTAATCCAGGGTGAGGATGTAACCCTAATCCAGGGTAATGATATGTATAACTATAATCTAGGGTACTGAGATACAAAACCCTAATTTGTATGAATAGTGAATCTCTAATTATGGACAATTGAATGAAATCCTAATGGAGATGAAAAGTAAACCCAAATTGTGGGTGACTATAGTGGAAATCCTAATTAAGGATGATTTCATGTGAAATCCTATTCTAGGGTAATGCCAAGAGAAACCCTAAGTTATAATGATGTATATGAAACATTGATGTGATGATGTGATGTGAGAATCAAATCTAGGGTGATGTCATGTAATGATATATGATACCCTAGTTGAGGGCGTTTCCATGAGAAACCCTAGTTGAGGGTGAATCCATGAGAAAACCTAGTTGAGGGTGATTCCATGAGAAACCCTAGTTGAGGGTGATTCCGTGAGAAACCCTGACTAAGAATTAACACCACTTGATGCTCTAATACTATGTTATGATGAGAGGCCCTTAGAAGGGTGAAGGTATGTGAGACTCTAATTTGAAGTCATAATACGTAAAGCCCTAATTCTGGGAAATATGACACTAAATCATAATCCTAATTTTAGGTAAGGGTATAAGAAAACCCTAATGATGAGATAGAAGGAATTACCTTATAAAGGTGAAATATTTCAAGTGGTTGATTATAAGCAACCTTATAGTAAGCAATGTCTTTATCATTAGACAAGTCCACATCATTAAAGATAATTGGACAATTCTAATGTGTGGCCTATGCATTACATGCTAAAGGTGATATGTTAGTAATTTAAAGTATTAAGAGGGAAATACCTCAATACAAGATAAGTTGGTTAGCTCAAGAGAGTCTGAAATGATGAGAAGAGTGATACATCAAGATATGATAGTTATCACATTCAGCATTTCAGGGTTTATATACCTTGATGCATTTTAAATCCAATATATTTGGGTAAGGAACATATGAAGTGTGTTATGCAACTATTACAATCAAATGTAATGAGTTTATGCACTTTAATAAGTGTTGAGTAATGTACCTTGAGAATGGGGTTAAGCTTAACTAATGAGTATGATGTATCATACCATGATGAGGATGAGAAATGAACTCATACCTTGAATTGATGATCTTTAATGCTATATGATGAGAGTAATGATCTTGAATAGTTCTTTATGATATCTTTGAATACCTGAGAGGTATGGAATAGTGAATTAAGGGTTGGACAGATAACTTAATCATGAATCCCTAATTAATGAGAAATGGGAAACCCTAACCCTAATTTTTGGTACAGGGAATGTAAAGCCCTATTTGATAGTAAACCCTAATTCCTAGTAAAGGAATAATGGTGTTACTACTGTATCACATGATGTGATGAATGACTTGTATGACTAATATCATGCCTAATAACTATGCTGGTATGATGAGATGATGAACATAGCCAGATTTGAGCTGTGACATTTATATAATAAATGTCGTTTGGCCTTATGTGCCTTAATGTTGTTGTTGCTTAGTAAAAGCAACATAATGTGCATAGACCTTATGAGTCATATAAGTCAGTTGTTGCCTAGAAAGATGTGACATGATATTTTGTGGCCTTATGAGCCATGTGTGATGCTTGTGTAACAAATATCATGAATGCCTTGGTCAGATGACCTGAAGGTGATAGTTACCTAATAGATGGCAATGATGCTCAGTGATGAGTTAAGGGTTTGAATACCCATAACCATACGAGTATGGTGATGAGATTGTGATGGGATGATAATTCGCAGCATTGAAATGAGGGATTGAGTTCCCAAGGTCTTTTAAATACTGATAAGTATTTGATGGAAATAGTACATGTCTCTTTATAGCATTGTTGTAATAAGTCATGTTTGAGAACTTGGTTGATGCTAAAAGAATATGAAAATATACTTAATTAATCAAGTTAAATCTATTCATGTAGATCCCTAATCGTCAGTAGTAAGGTGATGGTGAAACGGGTGCTCCACGGCAAAACCCGAAATGCATATTTTGAATATGTGGGGGTAAATGGGTGAAAATATTCTTACGTCCGGTGAAGAGATTGAGGGAAGGTTAACATTAAACCTCTCAATTCTTCATGTGTCGGGATGGATGTATCATAAATCTCCCGATGGTTGGGATGGATGTATCATTAATCTCCCAATGATATTTTATGTCAGGTCGATGGAGTTAAACATTAAATCTCTCGATTGCCGATGAGAGTGCAGTTGACACTGTAACTCTACAGCAAAGTTGCCAGTATACCCTGGAAAGCTATTTTGAGCAGAAGACATAGTCCTTCTTGTGGTTCTGCACTGACTGGGATGTGAGAGGTCATGGGAATCTGACTCTTTCATTGACCTATGTATGGTACCGATTTCGACTTCGTAGTGGTCGGTTGGAGTATGAGCGATATACCTCATCTCCTCAGGGCATAAGTGTGATTGTAAAATGTAATCAGCCGGATAGCATGTTTTCTTAAGGATTGAATACAAGAATTCATTGGCTGATGTTACATTTCTTTTATGCATCTCTAGTTGATAGATGTTAATCATATCTCTTTACATTCATTGCAAGTAGATGGATGAATTCTGATTCTACCAGGAGTAGATGCAATGTTCTCCTTGGGAAAGGAGATTACTTCACTCTATTCATACAATGATTTATCTGCTGTTAGCTATATATAAATCATTCTGCTCAGTTTATTTTAATAAACTGCAATAACAATGTTTTGGCGGAGAGTTATATCTCCCACTGGGGCAATTTACAATTGTCTCACCCCCGTGGGATCCAATGTTTTTAGGTGGACGAGGACGGAGAGGCAGAAACTCTATAGCCGAGAAAGAACAACAGTAGCATCAGAGGAAACAATAATATCTTAGGTGGAGATACTGCTTGTCAAGTCATATAGATAATAGTCCTATGTGTTGTCTCTGTACTCTCAGGTCCTTGGAATTTTATAGTTAATGTTTTTAATGAATCGAATTGAGACTTTGTCTTGATGCCTCGAGAATCTTATGTTGTCTGTATATAATGTTGACAGGACAACTGATGTTGTAAACATCGAGAAGAGATGGTACATGTTATGTATGTTTGAACTAGAATGTAAATGTTATAAAATGGTTCTTGATGGAAGAAACTTCCTATGTTTGGATCTCTTTGCAAAAAGTTTTAATTTTTAGTGATTTTCAGTAATACGCTGCAAATGATTCACTTTCGCTTAAGTAAATCTTGTTTTTGTGAGTTGGATGCCACAATAGTTTCATGAAATAAATGTCAATCAAGCAGTTAATTTCAAGCAACTGACAAAACAACAAAAATCACTGGTAAACTAAAGTTATTTGACCTTAAGTGTAACCACATACCTTTTCAGCCAAATCAAGATAGGAATATCCAAGCAAGAAAGAAATCTAGGCAAGCAAGCAATTCACACAACAAGGATCCTGAAATAACCATATAATCTACTCACTATTCATATTATCAAGATCTATTTAATCAAACTTGCTCCCTTGGGTTTCCTACCTTATTTTAGGGTTTCACTTGCAATTAGGGTTTCATTATTACTTTTTACTACAACCAACCCTAAAACATTAAAATTACTCATTAACTTGTCCTATCTCTCCTAACAGGCTTAGGATCAATGATTATCAACCTATTTCCAAATAATTTGAATTATTCAAGTTAATCATCTTCTTTTACCCTAGATTAGGGTTTCGACATGCATTATCATGAATTCATGGATTAAAACTCTAAAACAAGACAAACATTATCTAAATCAGATTAAAAACTCACTTTATTTCTCAACATATTATTAATACTCGAATTAAACCATTAAGCATCTTAGATTTGATCTCCAATCACAATTAGGGTTTTTAATCAAAGTTTAATGCATTATATGACCACTTTAGACACTTTTGAAATTAGAAGCGAAATCAGGTTCTAATAACATTTTTATTGAATTCCTCACGTCTTCCTGATCAAAATTCATATATTACTTGCTACCATCGGAGTTATGAATAATTATTTGCAAATTTCGCAAGTTTTACATACATGGACCAATAAGAGGCTGCCACGTCAGCCAGTGTGTGCGTTGCTCTCCTACGTAAGCCAAACAACTTGAAACATAACAGATTGACTAAAATACCCCTGTGCGGCTATCCGGTTCTTCATACGTTGGAGGGGTAATTTCATCCAAAGCTGCCTGGTCGTCCCCTTCCTCGCGAACCCTCCCGCTGCCGTCGTGTGAGGCCTTCCACGGGGTTGTCTCCCCATCCCCAGCTCGAAGGGCACCACCATCGGTCCCTCTATGTCCACCGCCCACCACCATGCTCACCAACTCCCCAAGCCATGGCCAAGGTGGCACAGTTCAAGAGAATCCAACTTGCGATGTGCGACCGGTTTGTAGACCTCCTGCAGGCACTGTGCAAGGGTCAGAGCGAGAAGATGATGATCGAGCCTCTTCTAGGTGGTGTGGGAGCATCCATCCTCCTTCGTACTCCCTTCCGCAGCTCCATGCCCTGGCTATTCATGCTGCTAGGCGATTCCTCCTTACCACTGGTGTGACGAGGCATTGCTGTAGAAAAAGTTGCCTTCCTTGACTTGTATGGGAGCCGCCCATGGGTGATGACAAGAGGAGGAAGATCACCGTGTCCCTCCATAACCAAAGCACCATCCGTAGCCGCTGATCTGGCATTTCCCTGGGGTTCAAGGACTGATTAGGGAGCAAGGCAAGCGGAACAACTCCTTCGGACTACCGAGGCCAGATATGCCATCTTCCTTTACCAAAGGGGCCCTTATATAGGTCTCAGCAGGGTCTCTCAAGCCATGAACAACTAGGAAAATACAAAAGGAAAGAGAGCCGCCCGTTTACATTTCCTTTGGTGTGAAATGAAATCATAGTTTACCGATATGGGAAGTATTATCCTCATCTTAAACCATCGACATTAGCCTTATTCTCATGTATTCTTAATCATTAAGAATTATCTACTCCTTCCTATATTAGGATTGGTCAACTCCTTCTCCATGAAGGTTCACGAAGCAAAACTAGAATTATTAAGGAAGGTGTTTTTTCATGTATAGGGTGATTGTTCATCACTTTGTAATCTAGATTACTTTTCATTTTCTCTTTCTTTAATGTATCCCTTGAATTACCTCCCTTTATTTCATGGACAATAATTCTTATCCAAATTATGGGTTTATTGGGGTATTTTATATTCACAACGTGCTTGATTAAGTATTTTAAAGTAATTATCATTATACCATGAAACACCCCTTTCCTTCTATAATATTTATGTCCATTAGTTTTATTACCAGAAATCATGTGTAATAGAAAACTAACCATCAGTGGTTATCCACACAACTTTCTAGAAAAGTCTATATACAATTCTCACACCATTATTCTTTATATTTTCTTCCCTTTTTATCACATTGGACTCGTTAACATATTATGATCCAGGAAATCACATGCACAAAGGAAATGTTGGAAAGGAAGTCCATTCAACACAAATAAATCATACAATTCCCACAATAATACATTTATTGGGGAAATTGCATTTCCAACCGTATGAACCCAAAAATTGGGGTTGTAACAGATTTTGTGGTTGGTCTGCCTAGGATAGCCAAAGGTCATGACTCCATCTGGGTGATTGTTGACAGGTTAACAAAGACAACACACTTTTTTCTAGTGAAGACAACTTACACAATGGAGAAGCTTGCACAAACATATGTTGATTAGATAGTGTGTTTGCATAGTATCCCAAATACCATTGTGTCTGACAAAGGTACTCAGTTCACTAGTCATTTTTGGGAATGTCTGCACACAACTATGGGTACGCAATTGAGGTTCAGTACCACGTTTCACCCGCACACAGATGAACAACCAGAGAGGAAAATTTAGATTCTAGAAGATCTATTGAGAGCTTTTCTTTTATAGTTTTTGGGAAGTTGGGATGTACACCTCAGTTTGATAGAGTTTGCATACAATAACAGCTATCATAGGAGCATTGATATGGCACCATATGAGGTGTTTTTTGGGAGACATTGTAAATCATCATTGTGTTGGTATGATATTGGTGAGAATCAACTTTAGGGTCCTGAGCTTGTGCAACAGATGATAGAGAAGATCATAGTGATTCAATAGTAGCTGAAGGAAACACAAGATAGGCCGAAGTTCTATGTAGATAACTGGAATAGACTATTGGAGTTTCAAGTGGAAGACAGAGTGTACCTCAAGGTCTCTTCCTAGAAGGGTATTTTGAGGTTTGGGAAGAAGGGTAAGTTGGCTCCTAGGTATATGGGACCTTACCTGATGGTGGCACACATTGGGAAGGTGGCCTATAAATTGGAGTTTCCACCTTAGTTGCATAGGTTGCATCTAGTGTACTATGTGTCTATGTTTAGGAAATGCCACCTTGACATAGAGTAGGTGTTGCAACCAGTGGAGGTTGAGCTGGATGAGAATATATCTTATTTGGAAGGTCATGTGTTGATCCTAGATAGGAGGATCAAGGAGTTCAAGAAGAAGGACTTCGTGTTGGTGAAGGTTCTATGGCATCATCATGGCATGGAGGAAGCCAGATGGGAGCTTGAGGAGGAAATGTGTAGGAAGTGCCCATCTCTTTTCGCGTAGAATTTTGGGGGCAAATTCCTTGTTAGGGGTTTATGGTTGTAAGATCCTTGACCTGGATTTTGGGCTAACCCTATTTTCTTTGCATGATTAGATTCTTGAGCCTTTATCTAATCCTTTGAGAAGCTTTTATAATATGTGACATGTCTGTGTTCCAAGTTTTCCAATTTGGTTGATGTTTGAGCTATGTTTTCTTGTTTTGTACCAAGTTGCAATTTCTCCATGTTGAAGGGTTATCTTGTAATTTTGTCACATGTAGAGTGTGCTCCTTGGGCCTTAGCATAATGAGGGAGAATATGATGATATTGGACGTCTGGCTTGGACCATGGTGGGTGATGTGACATCACATGGTGAGATTATGGTTTCTAGCTTTAGTGATGTGTAACAACCTTGAGCATGTGTTGGGCATGTCGTGACCGCAACACCTCTCTTGGATGAGTGATGCGATGGGAACACTTTCACTTGATAGTATTCTTTTCGACCTTGATGCCCTAGTGTTGGTTTGGTTGCTAGGGATTCTCTTTAGTGATGTGTTTCGGCCTTGTTTTCCTTGGTGACCTTGTGTAGCGGTCGCTACATGGTATCTCTATGGTATTACAACTGCAACAAGGGGTGTATATGACCTAGATGCTTGCTACAACTTCCTAGGTTGTATCACCCTTTGTTGCATTAATGTTTTTAGTGGTTATATGTTGGTTTCCTTGTTAGACAAGTGTTCTTTTGATGCTCTCTTGTGTTGACTCCTCATAACCCCTTGTTGTCCTCCTACCTTGTGTTTATAACCCCTTTCCTTCACATGAAAGTATCCTTTTTGGCCCTAATCTTTCTGTTCTCCATTATGTTTGTCCTTGGATCTTGGTGGATCAAACGAGGACTGATCTTGGAGCTTTGGTGGCCAACCAACCTTGCATGTGGTGATCTTGAGCTTGATCATCTTCCTTCTGGTGATATTTGATGATGTCCTTTCTTGGTAAGTGGTTTTTAGCCCTTGATTTCATTTTCCCTTGAACCCTACCTATCTTTACCTTTCTTAGCCATGAGACTATGGTGCAACCATGGTGTCTATCTTGAATATCTTCTCTTCACAAAGGTCGGAGAATTTGGTTTGACTGTGGTGGTGCCTATGTGAGAAGAAGCTCTCTTCTTTTTCTTCTTGTTCGTCCTAGGGTTGTTACCCTCTTTCTTGAGCTTTTCCTTTGACCATGGTGTTCTTCTCTTTGGAGGTGATCTTGTGGCTAAGAAGTTGATCTATTTTGGAGCTTCTTTCTCTTTCTTGGAGCTTGATCTCTTCATAAGGTGAGTTATATAACTCTTTTCCCTCATCTATTATTGCACCATAATCATGTTTGCATGTTACTAATTTCATATCTAAAATGTGAGATTAAGATGCTTGATGATGGGATACTGATCTAGGGTTTATGACTTTGAAGTATTCTTATATGGATTTCTCTCTTTCCTAAACCTAATTTCATGTGCCCGATTTCAATGCGATGTTGAAGTTATGTTCTTATATGCACCATGATCCTTGGTTTTATCACCATGCCATGTTTTGGCCATCATGTTTACTTGAGGTTTTGAATCGGTTTCACATGTGTTGGAGTTTGGTTCTCTCCACTAGCATTGGTTTCCTTGTTGATCTTCATGGTGATCATATTAAGGGTTTGATGTCCATGCATCTATTGAGTTTTGGACATGGTGACACTTGGTTTTCCTAGTGTGTAACACATGTTTCAGTCGACACATGTTTCCCTTGATGCTTTGGCCGATACTCATGTGTAGAGTTTGGGTTTCCACCTATATTGTTGTTTTGGCTTACGTGCTATGGTGTGTCTCGGTCGAAGTGACTGTGTTTGGGTTGATAGACTTGATACATCTTGTTGGACTTGTTATGGTAAAAACACCTTGGCCTATTTTGGATGATGTGTGGTTTGTGAAGTGTAGCTGGCGCTACATGCATTTGGTTTTGGCTTGGTTGTCGCATTGTTTTGGTCACAACGCAATGTTTCTTGTCTGGTGGATACACTTTGTTTGATTGTGTTGTTGTCAAAGGACTTTAGGCCTTGGGTAAAGATTTGTATTGGTCACAACACATACCTTGAAGGATAGTCAACACACATACATGGGTACTTGGTCTCTACCTATATATAACATAGTAACATTGCTACACATGTACGTGCAAATGTTAGTTGATACTTAGAGTTGTTTGATGGTTAATTAATCAGGTTAATGATGATGTTATACCCCTAATGTGTTCCAAGAAATTGGGATATGGTGTATCTAGGGTTTGGCGGTTGAATGATAATGAAACCACTGATCAGCTATGTGTGTGAAACCCTAACCCTAATTTTAGAGTATGTTATACTTGTCGAGCTTGCTTGGATAAACAACATGTGATTATATTTTCTCTCTCCTACTTGTGTAATCCTAACCTTGTAGGTTGAATGATTGTCATGTCTTATGAAGGCTATGATGTGACTGATGTGACACATGGTGAATGATTATGAGCCTTGTTAAAGCATGATTCAGATGATAATGATGTATTTGGGACTCATGAACCAGAATAGGCTTAATGCGTAGTGAGAGATGTTATCCTCAAATGATGTGATGAGGGATGGATATCCCATTGCAGTGTGATAATGTTGATGGCTTTGAATTGGTAGTGATATCTAGTGATGACACGAGAAGTTTATACTTCAAAAATTTTATATCTTCTGGAGTTGTATTATGACCTTATATTTTTAGAGATTGTTTAGGGTTTGTACATTGTAACTTTATGACAATAAAAGATACCTAATGGGCTTAATTAATCAAGTAGAACCCTAATCATGTAGTTTCCATGTGTCATAGATCCATCCTCAGCGTAAGTATTAGTTGGATGGTGAAACGAGCAATTCCTGTGGGAAACTCAGAGCGCATATTGTTGAATATGTGGGGTGCAAGTTGATATATCTCCTTGTATCCTTAATACGTTAGTATGGATGAGGTACACCATGACAGGAGAACGGGCGAGATTGTATCTCTGATAATGTGATTCAATATATGTGATATGATTACTGGGATGACTGTTATCATACCCTGGTTGGAGAATGAGAACGATCATATCTCAATTTCACTAGTAGTGTGACTTATATACCAAGGCAGACTATGCTGTTTTGCAGTTCAACTTGATATGTAACTATGGTGGACTTGGACTGACCAAGGGTATGGAGAGATCATGGATTCTGGCTCTTCCATTGATCTTGTATGGCATTGATTTTGACTTAGTAGTGGTCAGTTGGAGCATGAGTAGTATACCTCATCTCCTTAGGGCATAATAAATGATGTTTCATAGCCATGTAATATATTTGCTTAGGGTTAAACATGACTTACATTGGATGACTCTTTTCCTTATCTCTTTTATTGATTTCTTTAATTATAATGTGGTAAGAGAAATCAATTGTTATACATGTTTTTTGTATTCCTTCTTAAAGTTTAAATTGTTCTACTTCTACATGGTAGCCACCTAATTTGTTTAATATGTATTATTGATTTAATATATATTGTTTAGATGAATCTACTCAACCTGATAATAAATTTTATCTTATCTTCTTTAGTTGATATGTGCTTCTAATAGACGTTCGCGAAGAGTTATATTTCTCACTAGAACGCTTGGTCTCACCCTGTGGGTTTCCACATCTTTTAGGTGGTTATTCATAATGAGGAAGAGGTCGTGTGGTTGAGGCTGAGCAGCAAGAGGAGCAGTAGTTGTTTAAAGGCAAGATATGTTGCTAGTGTTTTGTAGTAGAGTCATGTGTGTCGTCCATGTACTCTCAGGTCATTGGGAGGTTTTTGGTGTGCTTTTGTATATCGATACAATGTTTTTTTCTATATGCCAATTTTATATAAATATGGCATGTATATCTAAATATGTTATCATATGTAACAAGTTGTGGCCAATGAAATAGTGAACAATTATTATAACCTCAAATTTCACTTGTATTTAAATAATTGAAATGCAACTATTCGATGAAAAGAGACTAGTTTGGAAATATGGGTGCTTTGATTTAAAGAATGGATTTCTTTGCAAATTTCCCATAAATGATAGATTTTGTGAATCTACTATCTTATAAAACCAATAATGGATAAAAGGGAAAAAGGATAAAAGAAAATCCCATAACAAGCATAAAGAAAAATAAATAGATAATAATTGTGTGTACATGTGAGAATTGTGTAGAATTCTCTAGAAAGTGGCATGCATGGAAACTATTGATTAGTTTTTTTGTGCACGTGGTTTCTAAAATAAAGAATATCCAAAATAAATAAAATATAAAGGGAAGAAAGAGAAAATGGTTAATTTTGATGTTTTAATGCATAAAATAGAGGGAGACTTGCATATGAAGAAAAGTTTATTTTTCTTCAGAGTTTTGGTTTTAATCTTTGAACACGTGTCAATTAAGTCATTAACGACTTACACTTAATATTGGAATTAAAAGGATGTATAGTTTGAGAGATATAGATTTTAAAAAATCCCCAAAGTGTATGGAGTGACATTAAATGCCACGATTTTTTGGATGTTTATTTCCCAACCTTTTAGTTGCATGAGTTTTTTGGACCGTTGATCATCAGATCCACGATGGACACTTTGTATTCCACCTCAGACCAGAATGAGAAAGAAGAAGTAGTAACTCTCACCCGCCTTTCAAACCCTTATCTCTCTCTCTCTGGCCCATAAGGGAGTATAGGAAGTTGCTCTTTGAAACCAGGAGATGATTCCGTATAGAACCATTCCCAGATATCCCTAATTTTCTAACTATTAATGGATTTCCCCAATCATGTGAGGAGGATAGATCCATATCCAGATGGCCTTTCTTATCCCTACCTATAAAAGGCACCACATTGTCACCCAGTAAGAGGGCAAGAGATCAGAATAATGAGAGACCATTCTCAGCACAAATTCCATAACCAAGCACCACCCATCTCTCTTTTCATCTACGTTATAATCCGTCACCGGTCAAAGATCTACCCTCTAGATCCTAGCCCCTCCGATCGATTGAAGACTACCAAGGTGTTTGGCCTATCCTAGCAGAGGTGTGTGTACCCTTGCAAGTGCTCGGATGCCTTGGAGCTTGGGGTCAACCAACATGATGATCGACATCTGGATCTAGTTTGTAAGAACAACAGAGTCAAGATTGAAGAAGGAAATTGTTGCAATGACCAAACTGCCCCGAGGATGTGGACTCCCAAGGATCGCAGTGCCATGGGCAATGTGGTCTTTTCAACCCCACCCCAACCTTATCCAATCTAGAAGCCTCAAGCTGAAGTGATGCCATCTCATTAGACAAATCTGGGCCACGTGGCAATGAGAATAATTACTTGGTTGCTTGTTTGGTTATTCCAGGTTGATCTTTCTTGGGCTTCAAGTTTTGAAATAGGTATGTGATTACGCTTATGACTAATCGCTCTAGTTTCTCCATGATTTCTATGGTTTTACCAATAACTTGAAATTTAATGTTTGGATGAATTGTATTTCCTACAATCTATAAAGTCACTATGGCTATCACGATATTAAGCTTATGACTTGCTCAAACCCCACATATCAACTCTGGAAGTTTGGAAATGGAAAGGAATGAAAAGTCATGGTGATGACTTAAGACTGGGCCCTAGATGGGGAAGGTTAGACTAGGCCCCAGATTGGGAAGATCATATAAGGTTAGACTATGACCCAAATTGGGAAGGTCCGATGAGATTAGACCATACCCCATATTGGGAAGGTCATCTGAGGTCAGGCCCCATATTAATTGGGAAGACCAACATGGCATCTGGGCTCCAGATTGAGAAGGTGGCCTTTTGTCCACTATAGGGAGAAGACCCTGAAATGGTATACCAGAGGTAGAGTAAAAATGGTTGAGAAGATATCAAGAAACTATAAATGTTGATTCTGTAACAAATAATTGATGTGGTTATGTTTTTACAAGTATATTGGAGCATTGTGTTTCCTCCCACATACCAATATAACTTGTTATACTGACCGACTTCTTGTTTTTTTGGTGTTTTAGGATAATCCGTCGTTCTACAAATATGACAAAAATACAAATCTAGAAAGAAGACACAAGATGAAGATACATTAATGTAAACATGAATGTTATAGTTAGATAGATTTTATTTTTGATGCAACTTTAGAAATTCCAGATCATGTAATATTAGTCTTTTACCAAATTCCTTTTAATTAGTAAATTTACTAAATATTTTTGATTAATTTCTAAACCCTCAATCCTATATGAGAGTAATGGTCGTTGCTCTCTCGGTCCGCCAGGATACGGGATAACAATGGAATGGGGTCATTACATTTGGTATCAGGGAAGGGTTTACTCTTTAACCTCTAATAATTATTAAATTTTAGAAGTTTGTAGAGCCCAAACAAAATTATTAGAGTGTTTTCCAAAGGAAATGATGTCTAGAAATGACCACAACTTGGGGCTGACAATATTTTCCTCCACATCGCTAGTCAGCTTATGAGGAATCTCGGACCCATGATTCCTGCCTGGCCAAAGTCTGAGGACTTTACTCAAAATAACATACCTCTAGGAATTCTCATCTAATTTCATCACTTCTATACCCTCTTTGATCCCTAAACCTTAGGTATGTGTATCTTCTCTCTTTGTTCCTTATGAATGTTGGGGTTATGGAAATTAGGGATTAGGGAATCCTCCCCCAAATTATATAAGTGGATATAATGATAAAAAAAAATGTTTGATGGTTTATCACCTATAAAGGTAAGCCTTGATGGACTAGGGCTGTTTAGAAAAACGACTTCAATGGATCAAGAGGATCAAAAAACCTACAATATAGGTTGTAAACCCTAACCTCAACCAAGACATTAATCCTAGGTTATGAGCACAGTAAAAGGAAATAATAGTGCCACCCTAATAAATAGTAAGTAGTGGCTAGAGAAAGAGAGAACCCAATAAGTTGGATGCCTTAATTTGTCCATGAATGAAGGTGTGTAGTCTAGGCATACATGATATACATGGGCGACTTAAGTATGCATGTGAAACATAGACAATAAGTGGTTGCATGACCCCTAGTTTAATTTTTGGATTTGGTGACCCGACATATGGTTGGTTGTCCCTGAAAAGCAGAAAATATCTTTGAGAGAGATAACACCCTAAATTGGACGATTAGTAGTGACCAAAAAGATTTAAAATCCGCCATGTAGGAACCCTAACAAGGGTGTTCCTTGTGACAACCTGGATTCCTATATACTTTTCATGACAACAATCCTTAGATATGCAAGCACTCATATCTATAGGATATCTAGAGGGAAAATATAAGGTATTGTGATTGTCATCTAACATATAAAGAAGTTGGATCATTGTTCACAAGCATCATTTAAGTAACCACACTAGATCATTCATAAGGATAAAAAGGTCCTAATACATTATTCACTCGAAGAAGAAATGATTTCTTCAAGAAATAAAATACATAGGACATAGACATCCTATACATCATTTAAATGAAAGAAAACAACTATATAAATAGAAATAGACATGAGAGGCAACCATCGAATAACCATCCTCTATGAACTTTATTTAATATCTTCAGGTACTTTGAAATGCATTACTTGTTCCTTGTACTTAGAAAATATGAGAAACAAACAAATCAACAAAGTTGTGTACAAGGGTAAAACTTGCACAATGAAAAATTTGAGAAAGAAATAAAGAAAGAAAAACATTATATTAGGGTGGAAAATTAGGTAAGCATTATTTGATGCATATTTAGATGCAATTGTACTACTAAGGGTGTCACACCTTATTTTACATACATGTTGGGCCCTTCCCCTCACCTAGGGCTATGGGGATTCCAACCACTTGGGCAATGGGATTGTGCTCGACATTAGTATTTAGAAGAGAGAGAGAATTATTATCTCACTTCACTATCTACAACTCATCTTAATCCTTTATGTTCTTTTATGTTTGGAGAAGCATATAATACTAGCATTCATCCAAAAATTTGTCTACAAATAAAAGCAACGAAGGTACATCATATCATTATGCATCCATGAAAACTATTCTTACATTTAAGAAACCCAAGTACCTATTGTTATCAGATCAGGATCCAAGAGGCTAGAGACACAGTAGAATGATCACCCTAAAAAGAAATCAAGGGTGTTTGTCACTATGAGTCCATATGACCCTATACTAAGGTTTGATCTTTAATTAGTGTTACTTTCTTCTTATTATTATTAGATTAGGGATTATATATGGAGTTCTATCTTGTTTTGGAGCCATAAGATCAGATCTCAAAATTAGGGTTTCATCTATTTAATGATACACATAACTATTTAAGAAAGGAACATTCATTATTGGGATTTCTATAGAGATTAGATCATAAAGGTTTCCCTTTAGAATTCAGATGTTGCAAGGTGATCAGAGTTGGATCTAGAGTTTTTGGTTTCAGTCATGATCGTAAGGGGTCATTAAATAGTTAGTGTTTGGCAAATAGATACATGAAAGTCCACATATGAAAGAAACTATAAATTAGGGTTTCCTATCATATTGAGTTAACTATCCATACTTGATTAGGGTTTTGAGATATGTGTGGGTCATGGACCCTATTAAGGTTTGGGTGTCACAAAAGATCAGTTTGCATCAAATAATAACCATTATTCCATATTAAATGGCATATATATAACTATTAGACTATAGGCTAGAATTTTTGGAAAAGGGAAATGAATCAGACCATGTAAGAATTTTTATCGGATTCCTCATATCTTTGTGATAAAAATCATATATGGGTTTGCTATTTTCAAATATTCCTAGCATTTTCTAGGATCTTCCTAAGATTAGTTGATTTCTAATTAATTGCAAAAAGAATATGGGTGATTCAAGCTTGCATGGATGCTTGCAATTGGTTCAAATATGCAAGTGGCCCCTCTCTATCTTGTGTTGACCCGTGTCTTCTCTTGTCAAGGTGCCAATCCCTGATAGGAACACCTTTGATCCAAGATGGCACCATTCTTCTCCTCATCCCTTCTGATGATGTGCGTCGGAGCAGCCTGGATCAAACTCCGGCAAGGGCAAGCCTCCTCGGTGGTCCTCCTCACAGTCAGGGTAGAGTTGTGTCACCTTCGTGGGGAAGCTCCAAGCCTGACTAGTGCTTTCTAATGTCATTTCTCCCTTTGGTTTGGAGCACTAATGAGGAAGGGGAAGAGGTCTCCAGGAGAAAGCGGGTTATGGGAAAAGAGAAGCAAGAATGTCTAAGGAGGATGGTGTGTAGGTGAGTCAGGGATCCCTGATTGTGAAGATGGTAATTGATTGCAAGTAGTAGGGTCCTTTTCTATCATGGAGGTCTAGGAGTAGTGGATCGTTGTATGAATGGGTAGAAGTGGGTAGAGATAGATCATGATCAATTAGAGATAGGGAGCGAGTAAAGAAAGGGTGGAATAGGTGTTGGAGGTCTTAAATAGGTGTGATGAAGCTAGGGTGAAGAAGCCCCAATTGGGCGTCACCACTAGATGGGGAGTGCGAGAAGTTGGGAGTTGATTCTTCCCTGATCTAAGGAAAAGGAGTGATTTCTCAGTGGTCAATAGGCTCACTCCAATGATGGAGGGAGAGATATCCCATTGGTTCTCAAGATGGTTGTTGGCTTAGACGTTGGGGAAATTGATTTGGTCGCTGGTCTGTTGGGGATATCATCCGGGTATTGCGGGAGGTTAGGGATGACTTGGACACTTTTAGATTCTAGACAACCAAGATCTGATGCCCTAGTTAGGGTCCATGCTGAGGCCACATGTGACATATAATTATTTCACACCTTAGTCAAATAAATCAATCAACTTATCTTATAGGTTAAAAGCATGACATAATATACAAGATTTCAAAACCTTATATATCCTAAATGACTAATTGAATTGGAATGAAATTTTAAGGGAATATTCATGATGTCAAAATGTAACTATGGTATAAAATTAGGGTTCTAATTTGAAAGTTGACCATATACATTTGACTATGTATCATAATGCATACAATTCACCTTAATGTGAAATTAGGGTTTGTATTATCTTGAAATTAGTGACTCCTTTTGGTAAAAATAGTGAGGGAGATGTTTGGGGGTATTATAGGAAATAAAAAAATTGTAAGAGAGAGAAAATATATAAAAACTCACTTGATCACATTCTCCCCTCCTTTTTAAGATTTTTGTCCTCAAAATTCAAACAACATGGAAGAGATGGGGATATTTCTACTCGATCTTGAACTTGAGCTCCCATGTGGCATCAGATTGATCATGGTGGCTCTAGAGAACTTTCACCTTATGTATGCACTGATTATTGCAAAGCTCCTTCATCTTAGAATTAAGAATTCTATCTGGGGATTCAACATAAGATAGATCATATTTTAGATCTAGAGGCACATGGTTCAACATGTGATTGGGGTCTTTGACATAAGGCTTCAGATTTGATACAAGAAAGACATAGTGCATGGCACAAAACTGAGGTAGAAAAGAAAGATGATAAGCACTTTCACCAACCCCATCTAGGATCTCAAAGGGTCCCACATAGCGAGGATTGAGCTTCCCCTTGTTCTTTGCTAAAGCACGGATAGGTGTGATCTTCATAAAAACATGATCACCTTCCTCGAACTAACGTTCCTGGCGGTGAGCATCTACATAAGATTTATACCTATCTTGTGCACGCTTCATCCTTATCATAGTTAGTGCAACTTTGTCTGTATATAGTTGCATCTCCTCAGATTTCAACAAAGTGTGCTCCCCAATGTCATCCCAGTGTAGCAGAGATCTACAGGGTCGACCATAAAGGGCTTCGTAGGGAGGCATCCCAATACTAGTTTGATAACTATTATTATATGCAAACTGAGCTAAATGTGAAAGTGGTCCCATGAGCCTTCCAAATCAACAACAAAAGATTGCGTAAGATCCTCCAGATTCTGTACTATGTGTTCTGAATGCTTGTCTATTTGCAGATGTTATAATCTACTGAAGTTCAACTTGGTGCCCAATTCTTGTTGAACCTACTTCCATAGCTTTGGTATGAATTTTGGGTCCCTGTTCAAGACAATGGATGTTGGAAATCGATGAAAACCTATTGTCTCCCATATATAGAGATCGGCCATATGAAATACCTTAGCATTTATTTTCATAGGGAGAAAGTGAGCTGACTTTGTGAGACGATCCACTATAACCCATGCATCATCATATCTCTTTCTAGTCCTAGGTGGTCCCATAAAGAAATCCATGGTGATGTGTTCTTATTTCCATTTCAGTATTTCTAAGGGTTGTAGTAGACCACCCGGTCTCTGGTGCTCTGCCTTGATTCTCTGGCATGTCAGACATTTGGACATGAACTCAGCAATATCACACTTCATGCCCCTACACTAGAACTGACATTTTAGGTCTTTGTACATATTAGTTGTTTTGAGATGAACTATCTAGTTTGACCCTTGTGCCTCACTGAGAATCTTTATCTTTACAAGTGTCTGCTCAGGAACCCATATATAGTTATTATATTGAAGACCTCCATCAAGACCTACAGACAGATGTGTTTGAGGCTTTAACTGGAGAGATGAGAGCTCTTCAAGATCAAGATTATCTTTTCAGACTACAGATCAAACATGATAGAAATATTGTTGACATGGACACAATAATGTAGAAATTGCGGCTTCCAATCCACAAAATACTCCATTTTCCTCCACTTGGGAACAGACAGAGATGCACATGCGGCTCTTTCTCTTCTAATGGAATCAGCAACTACATTTTCCTTACCTGAATGGTAGGCAATGGTGAAATCATAGTTCTTCATATTATCGATCCATCGATGTTGACGCGGGTTCAGGTCTTTTTGAGTCAAGATGTATTTCAAGCTTTTATTGTTAGTGAAGATATGAAACATTGCCCCGTACATGTAGTGCCTCCAAATTTTTAGAGCATGAATGATTGTAGCTAATTCCAAATTAGGTGTTGGATAATTAAGTTCACTGGGTTTTAGCCATATGGATGCAAAGGTCACTGCCTACCTATTCTATTCTAGGGCACAACCCAACCCATTCCTCAAAGCATCAGAGAAGATCACAAGCCCTTCATTACTAGAAGGTAAGACTAGAACAGGGGCTGATGTCAAATTCCATTTTAACTACTAGAATTTGGACTCACAAGCAACTAAACAAATGAAATGCTCATCCTTTTGAGTAAGCTTAGTAAGAGGAAGTGCAACTTTGAAGAAATTGGGAATGAAGTAATGATAATATATGGCTAAATCCAAGAAGCTTCAGATCTCAGAAGGGTTTCATGGAGGTTTCCAATCAAGAACAACATATACTTTTGCGGGATTAATAGATATGTTACTCCCAGAAATGACATGGCCAATAAAAATGACTTAATCAATCCAAAATTCACATTTAGAGAGTTTGCCATAGAATTTCGAAGCTCAAAGGACTTCAAGAATTGCCTTCAAGTGCTCATGGTGCTTCTCCATGGAGTCAGAATAGATCATGATATCATCAATAAAGATGACCATAAACTCACCTAGATAGGGATAGAAGACTTTGTTCATCAGATTCATAAATATTCCAAGTGCGTTGGTCAACCAGAATGGCATCACAAGAAATTTGTGATGCCCATAATGAGTTTGAAAAGTAGTTTTAGAAATATCAGAATCATTGATATTAAGTTGATGGTAGCTAGAAAGAATACTTTGGCAGTATGAAGCTAATCAAAGAGGTCATCAATGTGGGGGGGGATACTTATTTTTAATAGTGTCCTAGTTCAACATACAGTAGTCAATACAAATACGCATAGAATCATCTTTTTTTTTGACAAAAAGAACAGGCGCACCCTAAGGGGAAACACTGGGATGGATAAAACCTTTGTCGAGAAGTTCTTGTAATTTTTTCTTAAACCCCATAAGCTCAACATGAATCATCCTCTATGGTGCCCTAGAAATCAGAGTGGTTCCAGGAAGAAGATATATGGAGAACTCAATGTCTCTATTTAGAGGCATCCCAGTAAGCTCCTACGGAAATACATCAAAAAAAGTCATGTACCACCCCCAGTCTTTCTACAAGCCTTCTACTAGGACTGGTCTCTGAGACTAATGCAAGGAAGACTTTCATCCTTTAGAAATGAGCTTTTTTTCTTTAAGAGAGGAAATTATAATATTATTATAGAATCTGCTTCCCCTAGGGATCACCACATGACAAGAATGAGGTTGAGAGAGAACTACCATCTTATTTCTATAGTGAATCTGGGCATGATACTTGTATAGACAATCCATACCAAGTATAATATCAAAGTTTACCATAGTTAAGAGGATGAATTCAAAGGGCATGTCATGATTTTCGAATTTTAGAGGTAGGGCATCAATTTTCTGTAATGTAGTGAGTATTTTTCCACACATCAAGAATATAGCCCAAGTCTCTTATATGTAGATGTAATATAGGTGGAAAATTTTGAGAAATGAATGTATTTATAGACCATAATCAAACAAAGTTTTAATAGGATGATCATTAAGGAATACAATGCCTACACAGGATAATTATATCATGAATACTTGAAGGTATTGAACAAGATATTAGATGAATGAAAGGAATTAAGGTTACCTTCTACCAGCTGGTTTGGGTTTTCCTTAGCCTCTTCTATAGTCACTATAAATACTCTAGCATTATGGTGTTCTTGATGGGGTAGAGCACCTACTAGAGGGTTTCCAAATAAAGAAGGAGTAGGGCACTTGGCAATAAAATGGCCATTCTTCTTGCAATTTTTACCTCCTCCTTTTCCCGACCCTTTGTTCTGGCCAGGTTGGAACTGTAACATCCTCAATTTCATAGATATTGTAAGCCTTTAATGTGGGGTTTTCTTGTTGGTGTATGCCAAGGTACCTAATGAACCTAACCATGGCTAGGTATGTAATTAAGTTCACAAAGTTTGTAATACAAGTCATATGATCACCCAATACACACAATGGCTTAAATGTGTATGATTGTAGTCAGGCTTAGATTAATATAAATAAATAATTCATGTAAACAATAATGTGACAAATACATAATGTGATGACTTCAGTTATTGGTGTGAGCTCTAGACCAACTTAGGTCTCATTATTAAGGAAGTAAAGTAATGTTGACCTAATGTATCATATAAAAGCTTATGTTGAGGGAATATTGATTCATGCTTTATTTCCATAATTGAAAATAGATAATGAAGATTTTTAGAGAACAAGGAATGGTCTAGGGGCCCTATAACCTTATTCAATCTTGATTGGGCCAATGAGGATTCACATATGGATCCTTGGAGTATAAATTTGGGAAGTTTGCATTTTGTGTTCATAATAAATACTCAATGTAATTTTTATAGATGGATATTTGATACATATTATATCAAAGGAGAAAATTTAGATGTTTTTGTTTTATCTAGTGGCCTAGGTGATTAAATTAGTAATTATGTAGTTTTTATTTACAAGATAGCTTTGGAGTCTCTATCCAGTTAGCTTCTACCTAGAATTTTGCTCATGTAAAGATGATTATAATATAGTGGATGTACCAAAATTTGGAATTGTATGGAGCTATGAGCTAGGCTGTAGACATATTTTTTTATTTGGACTTTTATGCAAAAGAAAAACAAATAAAAATAAAAGAGGGGGTGACTCCAGCCTGCACGGACTGGAGAAACGTCGTCTCTATTTACATTGCATGAGGAGAGTCCCGTGTACTTGGGGATCTTACCCAAGATCTGATAGGGAAGAGACTATAAAAGTCCTAGATTTTGGAACCCAGGGGTGGTCCTAAGTTGATGCGAGGGTTTTGTGGAGTTGGATGCAAGAAATGACCGATAAGAACTGCAAGAGGAGCAATGGAGGCTACAATAGGGTGGATGGTAAGGGTTTCCAATTTTGTCCTACTCGCACTCAACAATGGCACCGCCGAAGCAATGGAGGCTGTGTCAGACCAGATCAAAGCCTCAGGGCACGAACCGATGGCCTGTCCATCCTGCTCGCGGTCACCGGAAGAGTCCTGGCTGGCAACACTCTGCTTCTGGCATGAAACAGGGGAGATAGATCCCCTTTCATGTGCATGAAGATGGACGGTGGCGCTTGCTATGATGGCCAGGTTAAAGTGGTATGGAACGTGAGAAACTGGCCATTGGATCTTCTATCGACGATTTAGACTTCTCAAAATTAGGTAAACTTTCAAAAATCAAATCTTGGGTTTGGAAACTCATATTTTATCAAACAAGGTACCTATAGAAAGCTTATTTTGTCTACTATCTTATAAAAATGTATTCAGGTAGTGTTTTGAATGTTTATAATTTCTTATGCTGAAAGAGGAAATTGGCATAGATCCAATTATACCTTCATACAAGTTTTATACTAGTTGATTTATAAAGTATATGTGATTTTAATGTTTTTAATGTGTATTTTGATATGCTTAACATGATTTCAAAGCTTGATCTTTCTTATATGAAGTTTTTTTTGAGGTTTTGATATAAACCCTAATAAGGGTATTTTGGGTATTTCACCCATTATCTGATTATGAAATGATCTGATATTTTAATACATGATCTTACTACATTGTATGATTACTTTGTGGGGATTTGATGGAGTTCATATGTTATTATATTAGTATTTAGTTTTGGACTGGAGTGGCCATTATGTAAGTATAATAGATGATTATCTTGACACAATAAGTGATGTATGTATGCCTTAGATCTGATATTAGTACTATAATGGTATTCTACTTTGATTTCATAATTGAGTCAATATGTTTAGAATATGTGACTATGTTTGAGAATTGTTCTCATTACATGGAGTATATGTTCATATTAGTACATAAGACGATTTATGTCTTATTTGAGTATAAAGATTATAGTAACTATATAATAAAGTTTATATTTAATTTCAATGCATAGATTTTATGGTAATTTTGGAATAAAGATATGTTTAGTCTAAATAAAAAACCTAAGTTGGTATATAAAGTTAGGAAGATGGGGTTTTGAGATTTAGAAATGGAAAGAGGGAACATGCACTTGGACTGATAAAACTATGATGATATCCAGGTTATTAAAATTATGGAACTTGGAATCATGATTTCCTTATAGATATCCTTAGTACAAGAGGTAAGTGGTTCATGCCCAATGGTTGTTTAGTTTATCAAATCTAGTACATTTACATGCATCTTAAATGAGAACTTAATATCTGATGTTCTAATTAGATATGTAGTCAATATTTTCTATACTTTATGATTGTGATATTTCATAGGGTCAATGTATATTAAGTAGAGATGTTTCATGAGATGGTAATGAATTATCAGGGATAGAAGGTTAAATTTCTCTAATGTTTCTTAATGTTGTTCTATATGAATGTTCAAGACCAAAAGCCAAGAAATACAAGTTAAGACTGACATACATCCATGGTAATGAGATATAACCATGTGTTAAGATTTTTTAAGTATCAACATACTATAGGGTTCCTCACTTTTATACATATAATTGAGTATTAATATTTCAGGGAGAGACACATTGTTAAGATTTCTTATATATATAAAGATCTAAGATCTAAGGAGTTAATCAGATTTCATATAATGACCAACATCTAGAAGCAAAATACAAAGTCAGATTGGAATGTATTAAGACATGATCTAGTTTCAATATAAGGGCCCTATTAGAGTGTATTGCAATTTGAATTTATGATGATAGATATAAGATTATGAAACATTAAGTTATGTTTCAGTTTCAAGGTACAATGGCATAAGATTCCTATTGTAATACTTAAGGTTTAATAC
The DNA here is from genome assembly GCA_963693085.1 of Alisma plantago-aquatica. Lineage (NCBI taxonomy): Eukaryota > Viridiplantae > Streptophyta > Magnoliopsida > Alismatales > Alismataceae > Alisma > Alisma plantago-aquatica. Next base: position 925,108,070 of record OY856410.1, on the reverse strand, counting down.
ATAAGTTCATATGAAGACATTAAGATTCAAGGAATGATCTATTATAATGAGTTTTTGTACAGATTGAATCATCCTGTCAGATGGTATGTATAGATATTCTATGCTTAAATTACTCTCACATACTTTATTAAGTTACTCTTTGTATCCTTAGTATTTATATATTGAGGTAATATGCTCCTTCCCAAGCCTTAAGACCCATTTTTTATATTTAGTACCAATGAAGTCATACTATCAAATCAGAGATTCAAAATACGGTTTACCCAGATAATGAGAATATGAGATATATATTGAGACTTGGACTACTCATTGTGTGAGTAGCCAATTTTTGAATAAAGATACATGATAAGGGTTTTAGACCCGATCTCAATTATGAAGTAATTGAGATCCATATTCACATTTAGTTGTAGATTTAGTTTATCACTTAAGAATAAAAGATTTAGATTCATATTTATATTTGGATTTAGAATTCAGTACATGCTCAGTACTGAGTAATAAATTTTAGATAAGTTCAATTATTAGTATTCAATTTTAATATAAGATTAGCTCAGATTCAGAATTTAGTCAGTATTCAGCTTTAGTTTAGATTAAGAATTAAGTAAGTTTAGACTTAAGATAAATAAGTCAAAACCTTCACAAAAGACATTATATGATAAGTCCTCATTCAGTAGACCCAGGACGATTCAGAGGCATCTGTTGCCGATTCATAGGAGTGTTTACTCCAATTTAGAGGTACTTTGGTACCAAGTAGAGTGTAGTTACACCAATGCAGAGACACCGTGGTGCCATTCAGAGGCATGTAGTGCCAATTCAGGGTACTTCAGTACCAATTCAGGGCATAGATACGCCAATTCAGGAGGACTTATTGTACAATGATGGACACAATTAGATAAAAATTGTAAGTAAAAGATACCTTAGACTAGAGTATTCCCATAATCTCATCCATAAGTATGATGAGAAGGAATTAGATAAGATGAGTATGACCCATGCACTGTGGTGCAGGTCTTGAGATCCATGTATCGGGGTACATGTCTCCAGAGAAAGATAAGGTAGAAAGATAAGGATTTAGATTAAGTAATCAAATAGAATATGTTATAGATTTTACTCAGAGTTTGATGTTAGCTTTACGTTTATAAAATCCAATTTTAGTTATTTAGCCATGTATATTTTAGAATACTCATGCCACTTACTCTAACACATGTTATTTTCCTAGTGCATGGCTGGGGACACGATGTTTGCAGGTTTTGGAGCAATTGAAGAACAAAAGGACAAGCAAAGGACTAGGAGATTTAAATATCAGCCTAATGGGGTGTCATTTACCTAGACGATCCCGAGTACTGACATATTTTTATTGTAATCTTATAAATGAATATGATGTTGTTTTATGTTGACAAGAACTATGTATGGACCATTTTCAAATATATGAAAAGTTGTTTCATTTACTCTAATTGCAATGATAATCATGTCTGTGACACCCAAAAAAAATGCTTTCACTCATGTGATATAAAATTCAGGGTGTTACAATATGATATTAGAGTAATTTGGTAAATGGCCACTAGGGAAACATGATTCCCATAGTCAACCTAGGATGAAGATAAGAGATTAGGGTTTAGGGATAGATTCCCAAAGAAAGATACAATGACCTAGAATGACTAAGAGTTATCACCTTAGAAGAAATAGAGATGTCATAGATAGATGTTTACCTATTCTAGGTCTCAAGTTTCAACCTAACCCTAGCTAATGATGTTGCTTCTCCATTCTCAATGGTTATGGTCAGCCAATTGAGAATCGAAGAGGAATTTCATAAGCACTAGACTTTGATGCATCTCTCATTTCTTACTGGTCTGTGTGGTATGGGACACATATATTAGTAGGTTAATGAGAGATAACATGTCAGGATCTCACATCTCTAGGTATGTGCTTGATCACCACATATCTAGAAATGTAGGATGTACTTGGAAGAGCTAAGATTAGACGGGAAACTATACCTAATGTTAGAAATTCATGACAAGGTTGAGGTAGATGCCCTAAGTATAGAGCCAAGTTCAGTTTCATAAACCCTAAGTATGAGTTTAGAAATAGACCAAGGTAATAGATAATGCTCACATAAATATTTTATGAAAATATATTACATATATCTTTTCATGCAAAATTTTGAGCATTTGTACCTTAATATGCTAATTATCAATAAATGAAGAGGTAAACAGAACCCTAAGGTGGGTAGTAGCCTAGAGAAATTTTGAGGGAAAAATTTATTTTAAGGTGGTTAGAATTGTAACATCCTCAATTTCATAGATATTATAAGCCTTTAATTTGGGGTTTTCTTGTTGTTGTATGCCAAGGTAACTAATGGACCTAACCATGGCTAGGTATGTAATTAAGTTCACAAAGTTTGTAATACAAGTCATATGGTCAACCAATACAGACAATGGCTTAAACGTGAATGATTGTAGTTAGGTGTAGATGAATATAAATGAATAATTCATGTAAATAATAATGTGACAAATACATAATGTGATGACTTCAGTTACTGGTGTGAGCTCTAGACCAACTTAGGTCTCATTATTAAGGAAGTAAAGTAATGTTGACCTAATGTATCATATAAAATCTTATGTTGAGGGAATATTGATTCATGCATTAGTTCCATAACTAAAAATAGATAATGAACATTTTGAAAGATCAGGGAATGGTGTGGGGGTCCTAGAACCTTATTCAATCCCGATTGGGCCAATGAGGATTCACATATGGGTCCTTGGAGTATAAATTTGGGAATTTAGCATTTTGATGTTCATAATAAATACTCAATGTAATTTTTATAGATGGAAATTTGATATATAAGATCAAGGGAGAAAATTTAGATGTTTTTGTTTTATCTAGTGTTCTAGGTGATTAAATTAGTAATTATCTAGTTTTTATTTAAAAGATAGTTTTGGAGTGTCTATCCAGTTAGCTTCTACCTAAAATCTTTCTATGTTAAGATGATGATAATATAGTGGATGTACCAAAATTTGGAACCATATGGAGGTATGAGCTAGGCTGTAGAAATATATTTTTTTATTTGGACTTTTATGCAAAAGAAAAAAAAGAAAAAAATAAAAGAGGGGGCGACTCCAGCCCACACAGAATAGAGAACCGCCACCTCTATTTATAGGGTGTGAGAAGAGTCCCATGTACCAGAGGATCTCACACGAGATCCTATAGGGAAGAGACTATAAAGGTCCTAGATTTCGAAACCCTAGGGTAGTCCTAAGTCGATGCGAGGGTTTTGTGGAGTTGGACGCAAGAAATGACCGATAAGAACGGGAAGGGGAGCCATGGTGACTGTAGTAAGGTAGAGGCTAAGGGTTTCCAATTTTGGCCTACTCACACTCAGTAATGGTGCCGCCAAAACAATGGAGGCTGTGCCAGGCCAGATCGAAGCTTTAGGGCGCGAACCGATGGCATGTCCATCCTGCTCGTAGTCACCGGAAGAGTCCTAGCCGGTGACACACTGTTTCTGGCATGAAACAGGGGATATGGATCCCCTTTCATGCACATGAAGACGGACGGGTGACATCTGTTATGATGGGCTGGTTAAAGTGATATGGAACGTGAGATCTTGGCCATTGGATCTTCTATCGACAATCCACACTTCTCCGAATTAGGTAATCTTTCAAAAATCAAATCTTGGGTTTGGGAACTTGTATTTTTTCAAACAAGGTACCTACAGAAAGCTTATGATGTCTAACATCTTATAAAAATGTATCAGGTAGTGTTTTTAATGTTTTATAATTATTACTAGTTGATTTATAAAGTATATGCGATTTCAATGTTTTGGGAATTAAAAATAGTAAACAAATTTATAAATTCATGCAAATTTTATTTAATGTGTATTTTGATATTCTTAACATGATTTCAAAGCCTGATCCTTCTTATATGACGTTTTTTTTGAGGTTTTTGATATAAACCCTAATAAGGGTATTTTGGGTATTTCACCCATTGTCTGATTATGAAATGATCTGATATTTTAATACATGATCTTACTACATTGTATGATTACTTTTCTTGAGATTTGATGGAGTTTCTTGTGTTATATATTCGTATTTAGTTTTCGATTTGAGTGGCTATTATGTAAGTATAATAGATGATTATCTTGACACAATAAGTGATGTATGTATGCCAAATTAGATCTGATATTAGTAATATAATGGTATTCTACTTTGATTTCATAATTTAGTATGTATGTTTATAATATGTGACTATGTTTAAGAATTATTCTCATTATATGGAGTATATGTTCATATTAGAGCATAAGACGATTTATGTCTTATTTGAGTATAAAGATTATAGTAACTATATAACAAAGTTTTTATTTAATTTACATGCCAAGATTTTATGGTGATTTTAGATTAAAGATATGTTTAGTCTAAATAAGAACCCTAATTTGGTACATAAAGTTAGGAAGATGGGGTTTTGAGATTTAGAACTAGAAAGAGGGAACATGCACTTGGACTGATAAAAATATGATGATATCCAGGTTATTAAAGTTATGAAACTTGAAATCAGGATTTCCATATAGATACCGTCAGTACAAGAGGTAAGTGGTTCATGCCCATGAGTATTTTAATTTATATAATCTAGTACATTTACATGCATCTTAAATGAGAACTTAATATCCGATGTTCTAATCAAATATGTAGGCAAGATTTTCTATACTTTATGATTGTGATATTTCATAGGCTCAATGTTAAGCAGAGATGTGTCATGAGATGGTAATGAATTATCAAGGATAGAAGGTTAAATTACTCTCATGTTTCTTAATGTTGTTCTATACGAATGTTCAAGACCACAAGCCAAGAAATACAAGTTAAGACTGACATACATCCATGGTAATGAGATATAACCATGTGTTAAGATTTTCTTACGTATGAACATACTATAGGGTTCCTCACTTTTATACATATAATTGAGTATTAAGATTTCAAGGAGTGACACTTTCTCAAGATTTTTTATATATATAAAGATATAAGAACACCGAATTTAATCAGATTTCATAGAATGAGCAAAATCTAGAAGCAAAATACAAAGTGAGATTTGAATGTATTAGGACATGATCTATTTTCAATATAAGGGCCCTATTAGAGTGTATTGCAATTTGAGTTTATGATGATAGATATAAGATTATGGTACATTAAGTTATGTTTAAGTTTCAAGGTACAATGGCATAAGATTTCTATCGTAATACTTCAGGTTTAATAAATAAGTTCACATGAAGACATTAAGATTCAAGGCATGATCTATTATACATAAAGTCACATGAAGATGTTAAGAAAACCTTGTTCCCTTTCCTACTTAAGGGCCATATCTAGGGCTTCATCTATGTTCTTGGGACGAGAGGCGTTGACTAGGGTTTTTAGGTGGGTGTCTAGGCTGTCAACATAATGCTCCAGGAGGTGATCTTCAGTCTTAATGGGTGCATAATTCTCCAGAAGTCTAAACTTCTGGGTGTAATCAGCCACCGAGAGACTGCCCTGCTTCAACTCAGTGTACATCCTCTCCTTCCTCTTCCTCACGGAGATGGGCATAAAACGGTCTGAAGATGGTTGTGAAGGCTTCCCATTTCATGTTATCCACCTCTTCTCCTCTATTCCTGCCATAGTTTTCCCACCAAACTTTAGCCCCTACCTTAAGTAGATGTATGGAAAATTTGACCTTCTTTTCATTGGGTACTTCTAGGATACGGAAGGCATTCTTCAGTGATAGGGACCATGCTTCATCCTTATACATTACCTAAGGCTAGTCTTCACCCCAAAAGGTACCAGGGTTAAGTTTGATGAAATCTAGCATGTTACTTCCTTCTTCAAAGATAAACTAGGTTTAGGGGTTCCTTTTAGGACAAGGGAATCCATGAAGTCTAGGAGGACTTTGTTTTGTTCTTCCCACCTATCCCTGGCCATTTTCTTGGAATCATGTTCTTTTATCTTCTTAGAGGATGACTCTTTAGAAGCCTTGGAATTACGGGTTTCGGAAGCATCCTGAAAATTAGGTGACATATATTCAATGTTTTATGTATTTTTCTCTTTTTTTGAATTATATTATATTCCATTATTCTTCTTTATTGGTTATTCATGATCTTAGTGTTATGATTTATGGAGGATACCTAATAATCCTTATCATTCTTAGGACTTCTAAATAGAGTGACTCATTCCTAACCTTATATCATAGAGATAAGAGGAAAAATATTTATAAAACAAAGATGAGATGGAATTTTTCCTATAGAGGAGGTGAGAGGGAATATATAGAGATGAGAAAGGTCCTTAATTAAGGTATTCCCAAGAAGTAGGGGACACTTAGGGTATTGGCCAGTTAGACTTATACTTCCATATAGGTAGCCTTGTGATTGCTAAGCCAAGTGGCTAAGAGACTTTAGCCAGACCCATGGCATATGTTATCCTAGTCACCTCCACCCTTCATATCCCTAACTCAAGGACTACCCTAGACTCACAACATGGTGAATTAGGTTTCATGTGACTATGATGTGTGAACATTGGCTCTGATACCAAATTTGACAACCCCAATTCCTATATACTTTCCATGATGACATTCCTTAGATATTTGTGCACTCATATCTATAAGATGTCAAGAGGGAAAATATATGGGATTGTGATTGTCATCTAGAATATAAAGAATCTGGATCATTTTCACAAGCATCATTTAAGTAGCCACACAAACCATCATTCATAAGGATAAAAAGGTCCTAATACATTATTCACTAGAAGACAAAATGAGTTCTTAAAGAAACAAAACACATAGGACATAGACATGCTACACATCATCTAAATCAAAGAAAACAACTAACTAAACATAAATAGAGATGAGAGGCAGTCATCTAGCTAATCATCCTCCACGGACTTTATTTAATATCTTCAAGTACATTGAAATGCATTACTTGTTTCTTGTACCTAGAAAATATGAAAAACAAATGAATCAACAAAATTGTGCACGTGGGTAAAAGTACTTATATAGTGACTTACATAATGAATGATTTGAGAAAGAAAGAAAGAAAAAAAACATTATATTATGGTAAAAAATTAGGTAAATATTTCTCTTACGCATATCTTTAGATGCAGATGTACTACTAAGTGTGTCAACACCTTACTTTACATACATGTTGGGCCCTTCCCCACACCCAGGGATATGTGGATCCCCACCCCTTGGGATATGGAGTTGTGCTTGACATTATTATTTAGAAGAGAGAGGGAATGACTATCTCACTTCAGTAGATACAATTCATCTTAATCCTTTATATTCTTTTATGTTTGGCGAAGCATATAATACTAGTATTCATCCAAAAATTTATATGCAAATAAAAGCATCCAAGGTAAATCATATCATTATGCATCCATGAAAACTAGTCTTATACTTAATAAAACACACATACCTATTGTTATCAAGTCTGGATCTAAGAACCTAGAGAAATAATAGAATGATCACCCTAAATAGAAATCAAGGGTGTATGTCACTATTGAGCCCATATGACCCAAGACTATGATTTGATCTTTAATTAGGTTTACTTTCATCTTCTTATGAATATATCAAGGATTATCCATGGACTTCTATCTTGTCTTGTAGTCATAAGATCATATCTCAAAATTATGGTTTCATCTATTTAATTATACCCACAACTATTTAAGAAAGGAACATTCATTATTAGGGTTTCTATAGAGGTTAGATCATTAAATGTTTCCCTTTAGGATTCAAATGATCCAAGGTGATCTGATTTGGATCTAGGGTTTTTGGGGTCGGTCATGATCACAAGCGTCATTAAATAGTTAGGGTTTGGCAAACAGATACATGAAAGTTCATACATGTAGAGAGATAAATTGGAATGAGTTTCCTATCATCTTGAGTTAACTATCCATACTTATTTGAGGGTCAGGGACCCTATTAGGGTTTGGTTGTCACAAAAGATCAGGTTGCATCAAACAATAACCATTATTGCATATAAAATGACATATATATATAACTATTAGGCTATAGGCTAGTATTTTTGGAAAGGGGTAATGAATCAGGCTATGAAAGCATTTTTTCAGATTCTTCATATTGTTTTGATAAATATCATATGTAGGTTCACTATTTTCTAATATTCCTAGCATTTTGTAAGATCTTCTTAAGATTAATAAATTTAAAATTAATTAAAAAGGAGAAATGGGTGATGTGAGATTATGTAGAGGCTCACAATTTGTCCATATATATGAGTGGCCCCACTTTGACTTGCGTTAACCCACACCTTCTCTTGCGGAGGTGGCAATCCCATATAGTTCCACCTCTGATCCAAGTTGGCATCCTTGTTCTCCTCCTCCCTTCTGTTGATGTGCGCCCGAGCATCCTGGATCAAACATCAGTGATGGCTAGCTTCCTCGGTGTTCCTCCTCGTGGTCAGGTCAGACTGGTGTCGCCTTTGTGGGGAAGCTCTTAGGTTGACTGACACTTTCTAGGGTTGTGACTCCCTCTGGTTTGGAGCACTGTCGAGGTGGGTGAAGAGGTCGTTGGGAGAAAGGGGGTTATGGGAAAAGAGAAATAGTGGATGGTTAGGATAATGGGAAGTAGTGGTTAAGGATATATCATGATCAATTGGAGGTAGTGAATGAGTAAAGGAAGGGTGGTTGAGGTGTTGGAGGTCTTAAATAGGTGTGGGGAAGTTAGGGTGAAGAAGCCTGAATTGGCTGCCGCCACCAGGTGGGGAGTGCGAGATGTTGGGAGTTGGTTCACCCTGATTCGAGGCAAAGGACTGACGTGTGAGTGGTCAATGGGCTTGCACCAATGAGGGAGGGAGAGATATCCCATTGGTTTCATGAGATGGTTGTTGGGTTAGACATGGGGGAAATTGATTTGGTCATAGGTGTGTTGCAGATATGATTTGGGTATTGGGGGAGGTTAGGAATGACTTGGCCACCATCAAATCATTCTAGATGTCCAAGATTGGTTTCCCCAGTCAGGGTCTGCACCCATGTATTCTGTGGCTGCACCTGACATTTAATTATATCACACATTAGTCAAATAAATCCATCAACTTAGGTTATAGGTTAAAAGAATGACATAATATACATGATTTCAAAAGCTTATATCTCCTAAACGACTTATCCAATTAGAATTTAATTTTAAGGGAAGATTCATGATGTCAAAATATAACAACTGTATAAAATTGGGATTAAAATTCAAAATTTGACTGATACATTTGACTATGTATCATAATACAAACAATTCACCTTAATGTGAAATTAGGGTTTGTATTATCTTGAAATTGGTGACTCCTTTTGGTCTAAATAGCAAGGATATGGTTGGGATATTATAAGAAATAAAAAATTTAAAGAGAGAGAAAATATATAAAAACTCACTTTGTCACATTCCCACTCAAATACGGGCAGGAGAGAGGCATGAATCTACATGGAAATAGGCAATATCAATGTTGACACCTTGATTAGTTCTAAGACCAGAGGAGTAATCCCTGTCATATTATGACATAGGCATATGGGAGAAAATGAATGAGGAGTATAGTGTTACGTAATGAAATAATATGGTTTATGATGAACTCATTTGGATTTGAGGATTTTCCTATAGTTTGAAGTTGGACATAAGATTTGATAAAACAAATATGTACGCTTCATCATATAAGGCATACTAGGTGAGAATAAGATGTGATTCTGTAGGAGCCTCAACCTCATCTACAAAGAGGGGACCCTAATGTTGGGTTATAGAGTTCACCCCTATGAGAGTGGGACCTAGAAGGATAAGGTTGGGAACCTAGACTCCAAGACATGAGGAATTACATGAAATATTATATGATATGTCCTAAACTAGACTGCCCCAGAGGGAATGAGTTGAGTTAGTGTATGCATGATACCTAGATGCTTGTTGTGGCCTAGATGTCCTTGTAAGGACCAAAGCCTAGACACAGATAAGGAGGCTTATTATACAGATGTGAAAATGATATGAGTACCTACCATCCATGTAAGGGAAAGAGAGTCCTAATATCTTGGAGAGATACATAATGGTAACATGTCGTGAAGCCTCGTACTCACATTGGTAGATCCTTTTGTAGGACTCTAAGGGTTGTTTATGTCAAAGAGAAAGTTAGGAAGAAAATGCCATATCATGTTTTGGTTCGGTATGTTCTTGAGTGGCTAAGTCATGTGGTTTAGATGACCAATGCTAAGGAGGAAAACCCAGGGTCCCTAGACCAAATATGGGAAGTGTTGGTATCTAGTGCTTATAATACTGACAAGGTTGAGTGAGTTCATAGATGTTAGGCATGGAACCCCTTCAAGTTTTGGATGGAAAGATACCCCACTGGGACTATGATATATGTTAGATGAGCCACTCACACCAATTGGTCTAGCACTACCATGATGTCATATGTACTTATGAAATTGGTCCAACCTTGGGAGATGATGGATGGATATAACATAATGGAAAACATAGAAATAGATTAATAAGTTCTCAACTTTCAAGCCACATGCATGGGAGGAATAATAGGATATATGCCTACATGTGATGAGATAAACTTTGGATTCAAATATTTTTTTGTGAACCTTGGTACTACTAAGTGTTAGTTCTATCTTGTCCTCAGAAAGGACCCTTCTGATAGGAGTGAGTTCCAAAGTTAGTTAAGAATTGAGGTAACATTAAATTCTTCTTAAAAACTTGAGAGATTAAGTGCATGAAGCAAAAAATCACATAGATTGAGTATGATCTTTAGATCCAAGTATGACCGTCTCTAAGGGACATGAAGAAAATTCACTATGGAAGTGATCGGTAGAATGAGTCTAGGCCCAGATGGGTAGGTTTCCATGATTCCAATGAAGGGACATAAGGAAAACTATGAGTGCCCTAAGAGATGAAGGAAATTAGGGTGAGAATTGTAAAGGACACAATGTTCTTGGATATTATCAAAGGAACCACGATCAAAATGTGTGAAAAAATAAAATAAAGTAATGATAGAACCCTAAGTCAATCCTAAGGTCAAGAAGGGATGAGATTGAAGGGAGTAGGAGCTGATTATTCCTTGAATGAACAAGACCATAGGTTCGGGAGGTAACGACTATGTTTACCTAAGGCCCATGGGTTAGGAGGTTGGCCACCTACATGAGTTCATGTGGCCCGAGGGGTAAATGTAAGAGGCGCTATGTAGATGCATAAGGATGAGATCACTCCAAAAGTACCAGCACCCTAGAGACCTTGAGGGATGACTGAGGATCATAAATAGGAGTCATGCGAAGACTCAAAGGTTATGAGAAAAAATTCTCCGATGGGTACACATAAAGTTAGAGGAATGGAGGGAGCTGGATAATGACTTGAACTAAATATGGAGTTAAAATGGTGATGTGTGATGCACCATATCTACTCTTGGAATGGGATGAGCTTTGTATTTGGACTATAGAAAAAATGCTTATTTCATCTTGTTATGAGTGTGAGAGATGAGACAAACACATGTTGTATTAGAAGTGGTAATGATATGAGGAATAAACACTTAAGTTGAAATCCTTTTTAGGACAATCGAGGATTTGAGGTATTACCACACCCTTAGGAGAGAATATTGGATACATGTATTGAAAGACTAGTGATCAAGGTAGTCACCAAATTAAGATTCAATTGAGGATATAATTATGAAGTGGAGTTTGGATTCTATAGGTGTAAGACTGAATCTGGTGATCGAAATATTGGATGCAAGAGTTGAGGTATCAAATAAGATAAATCAAGTCTGACTTGTTGACCGAGTTTGTAACAACACCGTTATATGACCCAGAGTTAGTTGAGATAGACAAGGATTAGACACATCCCTCGGTGATTGTGAATGATGGAATTAAATATTGAAGTTACATTTGGGTTCTTCGAAATTCGCCCCTGAAGAATCATAGCTTGCAAGGAGCTCATGGTTCTAAGTGTACGATACACCCTGACACCACCATGATGTTTAAAGACTTAGAGTGATTTTTTTGGAGACCTAAAATGAAGAAGGATATTGTAGTTTACGTAGTTAATTGCCTTACATGCCATATGGTGATGGCTGAACACCCCTGACCTGGTGGGTTACTATAATTAATTGAAATTCTTGAGTGGAAATAGGGACAGATCATTATGGATTTCATTATCGGTCTCCCCAAGACAAAGAAAGGTCATGATGCGGTAGGGGTTGTGGTGGACCACCTAACCAAGTCAACATATGTCCTTAAAGTTTACTACCAAGTTGATAGTTCGTGTTGGAGAAATAGTTCATGTGTATGGTATACGGAGTTTGATTAGTTCTGATTGTGAACCTAAGTTCACCTCCAAGTTGTAGAAGTAAGTGCATGAGGAACTTTGTACTAGAATGAAGATTAACACAACTTATCACCCCTAGACTAATGGAAAGTCAGAAAGAACAATCCAGACTTTAGAGGATTTTTTGAGATCATGTGTACTCAATTAGGGTGGACCATGGGACCAATACTTTTCCTTAACTATGTTTGTTTATAATGGTAGCTACCTAGCCAGTATCAAGATGTCTCTATATGAAGCTCTTTATGGGAGGTTGTGTCAGTCACTGTTTCACTAGGATGATATCAATGAGAGGACCTTGCTGAGGTCAGAAGAATTGCAATTGCATGTTGATAAAGTCACTTTGATCAAGAAAAGTCTGAAGAGAGACCAGGATCGACATAAGTCATATGTTGATGCAAAGCTGAATGACTTGCACTTCACTTTGAGTGAACGTGTATTTCTAAAAATCTGACCCCTCTGAGATATAGTTAAGAATAGAGGAAAGTTGAGTCCCCAATACATGAAGTCATTTTAAATTTTAGAATGGATAGCTTTACCCCATAGTATGATATGATGCATGTTGTGTTCCATTTATCCAATTTGAAGTTCCATCTCAAGGATCCTAGCCATGTGTTGAGCATTGAGCCTATTGAAGTCCAAGGGAGGATGACATACCCTAAGTCACCTATGAGGGTATTGGATACCAAGGTGAGAGTGACCTCAAGAATAAAAAGATAGAGATGTAAAGGTTCTTTGGAGGAATCATGAAGAGGATAAAGCCACATGAGAGCTAAAGATGAACATGGAAAAGTCTCATACTAAATTGTTTGTATGATTAGTCGAATTTTGGGGACAAAATTCCTATAAGAGGGGAAGGATGTTATAACCTCAAATTTCACTTATTTAAATAATTGAAATTAAACTATTCTATGAAAAGAGATTAGTTTGGAAAAATGGGTGCTTTGTTTTAAATAAAAAATTTCTTTGCAAATTTCTATTGAATGATAGATTTTATGAATTCTAATATCTTATAAATCTAATAATGGATACAATGGAAAAAGGATAAAACAAAATCCCATATTAAGCATAAATAAAGAGATAGATAATAATTGTGTGTACATGTGAGAATTGTGTAGAATTCTTTAGAAACTGGCATGGATGGTAACTATTGATTAGTTTTCATGTGAACATGGTTTCTAATATAATGAATAGCCAAAATAAAGAAAACAAAAAAGGAAGAAAGAGAAAAGGGTTAATTTTGATGTTTTAAATGCATAAAATAGAGGGTGACTTGCATATGAAGAAAAGTTCCTTTTTCTTTTGAGTTTTGGTTCCTCATGGAGGGTTTAAGAAGTCTAGGTTTTCATCCTGCCATCACAGTAGAGGTCAGCGAGTCAATCTCAGTGGTCACCGAGAAGAGGTACAGGCCATAACTTTCCTCCTGTAGGATCCCATAGTGCCGCATCAGTTTTGGTAACAAGTCCATCACATCCATAGTATGACTCCAAAACTTGCCACAAGTGTGGACAAGTGGGACACTTCATATGGAACTTTCCTGTAAGAGATGAAGAGGTTACCCGACAACTAAGATAGAGTCAGCAAGCGTCACATCAAAGATAATACTTCAACACTAGTAGTGGCAAAGGACATGGACAGGCGTCGCAGGCTAGTGGGTAGGCCAACAGAGGAAGAGGATGAGAATAGGCAATGATGTGATTCTATTCCATGAGTCATCCGAAAGGAGTGATCAAACCTGCAAGTTGTGACATGTCAGATTGAGTTATTTCATTCTTATTTGTCTTCTTCTTTCTTTATATTTGGTTAACCCGGGTGAAACACACTCTTTTATCACTAGAGAAGTGATTGCTAGGTGTTCCTTACATGTTAGTCATAGACGTGATAGTCTTCACTTAGAAACCCCTTTGGTTGGTACCACTGAGTTGCGGGAAGTGTGTCCTTCCAATCTCCTTTCTTTTTTAGGATGCAACATTCAAGTGGATTGCATACCACTTGACATGGATGGATTCCATGTGATCCTTGGAATGGATACTTTAGAGAAGTATCTGGTAGTCTTGGATTGTAGTTCCAAGGTGGCGACATTTGTCTATGGCAATGTCTCATGGATCTTCTAAGGAGATAGGAAGATTCTCATGACATGTCTAGTGTTAATGTTAGTGGTAGAGAAGTTGTTGAGATAGGGTTGTGATGCGTTCTTGGAACATGTGGTGGATACTAAGATGAGTATTCTAAGTATCCAGGAGGTGCCAGTTGTCCGTGAGCTTGAGAATGTATTTCTTGACGAGTTCCTAGGTGTTCCCCCTACCAGCGAGATTGATTTTGAGGTCAATCTAGTCATGGGAACTCTATCGATAACCCATACATCGTACAAGAAATGTCAAAGTTGAAGAAACATTTACAAGAGATGCTTGAGAAAGGTTTTATCCGGCCAGGTACTTCACCTTGGGGTGCTCCCATTTTGTTTGTCAAAAAGAAGGATGGATCTACAACTTTATGCATTGTCTATAGACTATTGAACAAGGTGACGATAAAGAACAAGTATCCCTTATTGCAGATTGATGATCTATTTGACCAGTTGTGAGGCTCCATACTATTTTCAAAGATAGAACTAAGATATAGATATCACCACTTGCGGATCAAAGTGGATGACATACCAAAGTCATCTTTTAAGATGAGGTATGGTCACTATGAGTTCATGGTTCTTCCATTTGGGATAAGAAATGCACCATCAACATTCATGGACTTGATGAACAAAGTGTTCAAAAATTATCTTGATCCGTTTTTGGTGGTATTCATAGACAACATCCTGATATACAGTCGAGATAGTCAACAACACAAACATCATTTGCATCAGGCATTGACCTTGTTGAGAAAGAATCAATTGTATGCCAAGTTCTGCAAGTGCGATTTTTGGATGAAGGAGGTATCCTTCCTTGGACACGTGATATCTGTTGAGGGTGTTCGTATGGACCCTAAGAAGTTTAATATGTGATAGAGTGGGATCAACCAATGATGCCAACAGAAGTTTGCAATTTTCTAGGTCTGATAGGATACTACAGGAGATTCATCAAGAACATCAACATCATGTCATTACCCCTAAAAAGCTAACAAGGAAAGGTGTTGTAATGCCTGGGCCCACTACCCAAGGCTCTAGTAGAGTTTCAGGAATGACGACTGGCCCCACAAACCACCACTAGCCTTAACTGTGTACTTTGTCCACAATGACGCGCAAGCCAGAATCAACTTCCCGACTGGTCACCATCCCAATACTACTCCAAGTTGAGCACGATTAACTATGGAGTTCTTTAGTGATGGGTTCCCGGAAAAGGAGGTGCACCTTGGTGATATGGGTAGTCCAATCATTCCTTTTAAGATCATCTTATCCAAGGCCTCAAATCCTGGGACGATACTGTGGCAACACATCCCATTATCACACAGATAATGAGGTGTTACGTGAAAATGTGCAGAAATCACCATAACCACAGATTATAAATCATGGGTTAATTAAAACTGATTGCGGAAAACCGATAAACTAAGAAACATATTACGTTCCAGTCCATATCCTGCAAGAAAACATGTTATATATATATATATATATATATATATATATATATATATATATATATATATATATCCACACTAGCCTGGATACAAGTCCACAACTTAGGGCAACAGCTGTCCTGTCATAACCATGAGTTCATCACCTGTTATATACATAAAGGCCCACATCCGGCCAGCAGCAGGATATACAAACAACATCGGTCGTACATCGTAAAACAACGTCAAAACACCGCCAAGGACCTGAGAGTACAGGGATGACTCTAGACTCTACGACAAAGCATCCAAAACAACATCATATCCATCGCTTGTCTTCTACTTCTTGTCATGTTGCTCGACCGCAAAACCACGACCACCACCACGACTAGCTCGGCCACCTAAAAAGGGTGTAAACCAACGGGGACTCTAGAACACAAGGAACACCACTATGTCACCCAACACACCCAAACCAAGGGTGGGATGTCGCCCATCACCAAGGGAAGAGAGGATGTTGTTCAACAAGGGTCATCTTCAACCTTCAACACATGGAAGCCCCAAACCCTAGAAAGCAAAGGTACATAAAGGAACCCTAAACCCTAGAGAGGGGATCGGCCACCCAAGGTACACAAGAAAAGTATGAAAGCAAGGAACTAAGCTACACTACCAACATATAACAAGATCATAGATAGAAGAAAAGGAGTTAGGGTTAGAAGCTATGCAACCCACCTTAGGCTCCAAGCTCCAAGGAAGAAGATGCACTCCAAGGTCCAAAGCTATCGTCCACCAAGCTACTCACGGAAGGTGTATCGGCCACCACTTCAACTCCACGTGAGTGTATCGGCCAACACAAGAAAGATGAAGAGGGATATCATGCACTCAAGGTGGAGGGGAGACCAAAAGATCAAAGGTGACCAAGGCAAGGAGAAGAGCTACATATATAGAAGGAACGGGAGGAGAAACCAAGGTATAACCATGCTATGTGTCGTCCAACCAAGGGACACTTGTCCTAGGGTTCAAGTCAACACATTAGCAAGCCAAGAGACACTTGTCCAAGCTAGGCACCAAGTGTCACCAACCAAGGTCAAGCCACATGGGCGACACAAGCAACAACTCCTGCTGGGCGACACAACTAAGCCACTGGGCGACACACCTCTGTGTTGGGCGACACAAGACCACTTTGGACGACACACACTCACCCTAGGTCGACACAAACTCACCTTGGATGACACAAGGAAAACTTTGGCTGACACAAGGCTCAACCAAGCCCAAACAAGGATCCTCAAGGCCCAAACAAGCTCGACTCAGGCCCAAAGAACTCAAATAACAAGCCCAAGCCTTCCTCTCAACCCTAGAGGAAGCAAAGAGAGGGAAACATCCCACAAGATGGAAATCTTGCACACAAAACCCTAAACTTGGTTTATTTGTAAGTAGCCCCTCGAACTCTCAACAAGGCACAACAAAATGTTAATCACCACTCAAAGGTGATTAGCAAGCATCAAACCACCAAGGTTAAGCAAAACAAACAGGGTAAACCCTAAACGCAGGCCAGGGTCCTTACAATCTAACCCCCTTTTAGGGATTTCGTCCCCGAAATCTGAATAGAAAAGTGAGGGATACTTCCTCCTCAGCTCTTCCTCAAGCTCCCACGTGGCTTCCTCAACGCCACGATGCAGCCAAAGAACCTTCACAAGAACCAGGTCCTTCCTCTTTAGCTTCTTGATTCTTCTGTCAAGAATAGCCACAGGACCTTCCTCGTAGGTCACGTCTACATCAACTTCAACCTCAACTGGCTACATCACGATACCTGAATCCGGATGACTTTTCTTCAACATACTAACATGGAACACCGGATGCAACCTGTGGAACTCTAGAGGCAACTCTAACTCATAGGCTACCTTTCCTACACGTGTTGTAACTGGGTAAGGCCCCATATACCTGGGTGTCAACTTACCCTTCCGACCAAACCTTAGCACACCTTTCCACGGTGAGACTTTAAGATACACTTTTTCTCTTACCTGGAATTCCAAAGGTCGTCGGCGATTGTTTTCATAAGACTTCCGCCTATCCTGTGCCACGAACTCAGCTACATTCTTCTTCAAATTGAGCCACCAATACGAGTCCTTCAGATTATGGTACATCTTGGTGACACCTGGATGCATAACATACATCGATGTGTGTTCTCTCTCAAGAACCAACTTCCTTAGCTCATCAGCATCTGGAGCCACTATCCCATTACGATAGCGATCTAGCCCATCCTCAGACTCATGTAACCCATCACGCTTGTCACTGCCGAACTCTGATCTGGTCAACTGTATTGTATCATCTGTCTACTATGCATCTTTCATTTGTCTGGGAAAAGTTCACTTAGCTTTTCCTCAAAATTGGGAATGTTCACGCAGCTCTTCCCATGTAGGAATGTCCACTTAGCTCTTCCTATATAATTGAGAATGTTCACTTAGCTTTTCTCATTTAGGAATGTTCACTTAGCTTTTCCTATTTAATTGAGAATGTGCACTTAGCTTTTCTCATTTAGGAATGTTCACTTAGCTTTTCCTATTTAATTGAGAATGTTCACTTAGCTTTTCTCATTTAGGAATGTTCACTTAGATTTTCCTATTTAATTGAGTTATACTCTCTAGATTGTTTCAAAATGATTACCTGATCAGCGTAATCAGAGAGATAACAATCTAAGAGCTCCATACTTGCCTTGTCTACAATAATCATATACCTGGCCAGGGTATACAACTACTGAGAGTAGGTAGTATGCACTTTATTTTCTATACTATCCCACATTTCTCATATCAGTATTCACACAGAGTTTTTCATTCTAGGATTTTCTTCAGGCATTACTTCCATATCTCATCTTTTATCACACAAATAAGAGAGATTACTGAGCATTTTAAGGAATATTTAGAAAAATGTAAATTTCCTTCTCCCTTGTGTCCTTATAGGACTGGTTAGCGGGAGTTCAAAAACATCTACTTTCTCATTATCACACAAAATTAGAAAATGGAGCATCAGAATGAGGCTATTTAATCTGACCTGTCTGAAACTTCCGTCCACGCCCTCGATCATTACTAAGAAACTGCCTTCCTTAAGAGCCCTGCTGACTCTGCCCCTGGGGTTGTGTCTTCGTCATATTCCCGTTTGGACAATCTTTTATTAGATGTCCCGGTTGTCTACATTGATAACAGATCCTGGGTGCAAGATAGGGTCTGTGAGAACCAGTTACCGATGTCGATGCTATGTCGGGGGCTCTTCTTGGAATGTCACTATGATCCCTATCCCTACTCATCGTCCTTTGCGTCTGGGCGTGGAATCTAGATGATGCTGGTGGTGCAGAAAATCTCGGCTTCTTAAAGCTTCCAGACTTTTGCCCCTGAGACTGAGAAGATCCTTGATGAAGTATAGATCCTCTTCTCTCCCTTACAGACCCCTCAATCCTTCGAACAGAGTCCAAAAATGTAGAGAACTGCTCCCGGTTTTCCAACGCAGAAACAGGTGTTGTCAACGCAGCACTCAGACCTTTCTCAAAGCGTCTGATCCGCTCCTCATCTTTTGCCGCCATATGAGGACAAAACCTCAGTAGATCCATGAACTTGGCTTCATACTCAGTGATGTTCATTGTTCCCTGCCACAGGTTCTCAAACTGACGGATCTTTTCATCCAGATATGTCTTGGGAAAGTACCTGGTGACGAACTCACGCCGGAAAACTTCCCAACAGATTGCCTCACCAGGACGCTTCTCCTCCTCAATGGTCCACCAACGACCAACACTACCTTTCAAAAGGTAGACAGGGTGCCTTACTTTGTCTGCTTCGGGGATGTCAAGCATCCAGAAAGCCTTCTCAAGACTTGTTAGCCACAGATCTGCATCTACGGGGTCAGCCGTTCCAGTATACTCTGAAGCTCCAACTCGGCGAAGCCGCTCGAAGGTCTTCCCAATACCCGATGCTTCTCCATGGGGAACCTGTGCTCGCGGAGGAGGCACTGGTAATTGCTCATCCATGAGATTCATCGTAGACATCATCTGCCCCATAAGATGTTGGTAGGCAGGATGTTCAAGAATGGCTGGGTCAGGTTGGGGGACCTCAGGCACCCGATCTTCATGTGTCTGACCTACTGCTCCATCAACAGATGCAACATCGCTGTGTTCAGCAGTGAGTTCTTCATGGTTTCCAGACATCTTGGATTTTCTTCCGCTGAGGGAAGAAGATGTCTATGAGAAAATCTGGAAAACACATAAGAAAAACACAACCTAGTCCTAGATCCCTATAGACTCAGTGAACCTAAAGCTCTGATACCAAACTTGTGGCAACACATCCCATTATCACATAGATAACGAGGTGTTACGCGAAAATGTGCAGAAATCACCATAACCACAGATTATAAATCATGGGTTAATTAAAACCGATTGCGAAAAACCGATAAAATGAGAAACATATTACGTTCCAGTCCATATCCTGCAAGAAAACATGTTATATATATATATATCCACACAAGCCTGGATACAAGTCCACAGCTTAGGGCAACGACTGTCCTGTCATAACCATTAGTTCATCACCTGTTATATACATAAAGGCCCACATCCGGCCAGCAGCAGGATATACAAACAACATCAGTCGTACATCGTAAAACAACGTCAAAACACCGCCAAGGACCTGAGAGTACAGGGATGACTCTAGACTCTACGACAAAGCATCCAAAACAACAGCATATCCATCGCTTGCCTTCTACTTCTTGTCAGGCTGCTCGACCGCAACACCACGACCACCACCACGACTAGCTTGACCACTTAAAAAGGGTGTAAACCAACAGAGTGAGACAATTGAACATTGTCCCATCAGGAAACATAACTTCGCACCACAACTACAGAACCTCAGCAAGATAAAGCTATAACAACAGATAACTGATAAGATGTATTACAGGAGCAGTTTATGTAAAACAAAGCTATTCTCACCGACAAACTTACTAGCTGTACAGAAGCACGTAACCAAATATTTCTCAATAGAACATGATTAGCAAGATAAGATATATCACTATGTGTCATGCTTATCAAAACAAGTTATATTGTCACATCTCCTAAGGAATGTAGAAGTAACTGTAGATATAACAGATTAAGAACTTAGTCGAGGCCTTAATCACTATTCTGTATTTGTCTTAGGAATTATTATATAACAGCAATACGTATATTATTATACCCTAAGGAAATGAACCGCACTCTGAGCCATGAACATATTCATGCTCCTATGACACATATCCTGAGTCATGGGCATGTTCACCATGTTCCTCACACAGCTGTCCTGTGCCATGAGCCTGTTCACCATGCTCATAATATAGCTGGGTTACGAACCCGAACCCACGCCCTAGAGTCTACAACCGAAGCTGCACTCTTACCTTCTCACTATCAGGCGATCCCGCACATTCAACGATATGCATTCCGGGTTAACCCGTAGGCAACCCGTTTACCATCATCAACTACTGACTATGATGAATCTACGGTCAGAGCATACTACATGATATGATTCTTCTAGGATTATCTAATATCTATATGAGATAGAACAGAAGGTAAGTAAATATGAATTCATCATTATGCTATTATGGTAATCACATCTACCTAGTCCATCCCAAGGATTCAACATCACCTCTTTTCCTGATTCATCTCAAGAATCATCACATACCATGGAATTTTGATCCCTCATCATGTATTGTTACAGCCTCTCAAGGCTCACATCATCATCATGGGACAAACACATCATACATACAACCTTATATGATAACTGCCAAAGTGATGTTACTCATCACCTATGTCTCATAGCCCTTTCATGGCCAAACATCACCTGCATGGTTAGAATACGCAATAGTCGTGATATTAACATAAGAACCATTCTCATTATTACAAGATGATATTAGAGATGCTGTACTTATTATTGACATTATTTGGTGATCAAGTGTATTAAGCACATTATTAACAAACTATATTTCTTCCTATCATCATCTCAGAATTATATGAATAATTAAGATGTTCAAACATACATAGGAGGTACTATGGTTACCACTACCATGACGTCACCATCCACTATCATCATTATTATCATTGTTATCATTATGCAAGCTACTAATGTAACTATCACCGTTCTCATTTAACAATTAAGTACAAGGATTATTTCCTGCATATCATTACTGTCATTATTACCATCATCATTATGATCAACATCATTCATAATACACCTGTCATCACAGTATTCTCATATAACCACCCCTCATAGCCCTTCACTTGGCTATGCATTTCCTGTAGGGTTAGCATCATTCAATAATCAAAGAGAATAACCAAGGGACTTACCATTCATAGGGTTACATCTAGGATTTATCACCAAGGATCAATTAGGGTTAAGCATATCATTGATATAAGGACTATGCCTACCATCATGCGATATCATTCAAATTTGTTATAAATATCACTCTACATCACCTGATGATTGTGTGCTCAAGACACACTATTATGCAACTATTTATGTACCTTACCATGCTTTGACATCATGTTAAAAAGAGACATGTAACTCAAGCATTATCATAGTCATTATCGTTATCACTAAGTGAGCAAGGAGTTACTAATGATATCAAGGGCAATTTCTAGACGAGCCACTTCCATGACATCAAGATCCCTCACAAAAGATACCAAAAACCCTCACAAAAAGTGCCTACTCGGGTAGAGTTCACCCTCACCCAAACCAGGGCGTGCAGCCAAGTCAGGCGTGCAAGGTATCTCGGGCGAGCCACTCATGCGTGCAAGTGTATCAGGCGACACAGATGGTGGGTGAGCAAGCTGGATATCGGGCGAGCAGAGTATCTATTGAGCGTGCAAAGTTCATGTGTCGGGCGAGCAGCTAAAACTGGGTGAGCAGTGTGTCGGGCGACACAACTGAGGTCGGGCGAGCAGAGTAAAGCCGTGTGAGCAAAGCTTGTCGAGGGAGCCAAGGTATCGGGCGATCAAAGGAGAACTGGGCGAGCAGAGCGCATTAAGTGAGTAGAACATGTCGGGTGAGCAGGTGTGTCGGGCGACAGGCCCACCGGGCGAGCAGAACCACTGGGCGAGCAAAGCTACTGAGCGAGCAAAGTTACTGGGCGAGCAGCCCACCGGGCGAGCAGAGTCAGTGTGCTCACCCACCCAAGGAACAAAAGGAAAGCTCAACAAGGTATACAAACATGTCGGCCAATCAAAGCTTAGCTCACCCTATCTCCCACCAAGTTACCCTATCATTCAATCACAAAGACAAAGGGAACCATGTCCTCAAGGATATCGCCAACACATCCACAACAAAAGGGGTAACGCCCAACCCTAAGTCACCATCGACCTCCAACTCAACCATAAGAACAAAGGTGTTACTCAACACAAGGACCATGTCGGCCAACACAAGGAACACCACTATGTCGCCCAACACACCCAAACCAAGGGGGGATGTCGCCCACCACCAAGGCAAGAGAGGATGTTGTTCAACCAGGGTCATCTTCAACCTTCAACACATGGAAGCCCCAAACCCTAGAAAGCAAAGGTACATAAAGGAACCCTAAACCCTAGAGAGGGGATCGGCCACCCAAGGTACACAAGCAAAGTATGAAAGCAAGGAACTAAGCTACACTACCAACATATAAAAAGATCATAGATAGAAGAAAAGGAGTTAGGGTTAGAAGCTATGCAACCCGCCTTAGGCTCCAAGCTCCAAGGAAGAAGATGCACTCCAAGGTCCAAAGCTATCGTCCACCAAGCTACTCCAGGAAGGTGTATCGACCACCACTTCAACTCCAAGGGAGTGTATCGGCCAACACAAGCAAGATGGAGAGGGATATCATGCACTCAAGGTGGAGGGGAGACCAAAAGATCAAAGGAGACCAAGGCAAGGAGAAGTGCTACATATATAGAAGGAAGGGGAGGAGAAACCAAGGTATAACCATGCTATGTGTCGTCCACCCAAGGGACACTTGTCCTAGGGTTCAAGTCAACACATTAGCAAGCTAAGAGACACTTGTCCAAGCTAGGCACCAAGTGTCACCAACCAAGGTCAAGCCACATGGGCGACACAAGCAACAACTCCTGTTGGGTGACACAACCAAGCTACTGGGCGACACACCTCTGTGTTGGGCGACACAAGACCACTTTGGACGACACACACTCACCCTAGGTCGACACAAACTCACCTTGGATGACACAAGGCAAACTTTGGCTGACACAAGGCTCAACCAAGCCCAAACAAGGCTCCTCAAGGCCCAAACAAGCTCAACTCAGGCCCAAAGAACTCAAACAACAAGCCCAAGCCTTCCTCTCAACCCTAGAGGAAGCAAAGAGAGGGAAACATCCCACAAGATGGCAATCTTGCACACAAAACCCTAAACTTGGTTTATTTGTAAGTAGCCCATCGAACTCTCAACAAGGCACAACAAAACCGTAATCACCACTCAAAGGTGATTAGCAAGCATCAAACCACCAAGGTTAAGCAAAACATACAGGGTAAACCCTAAACGTAGGTCAGGGTCTTTACAGTTACAATCTCCCCCACTTAGGCTATTGACATCCTCGTCAAAGATCAACTATAAGGCCTCATAATCTCTTCCCCATTTCAGTGTAGACCCACAATGACCCATGGACACCCAACTCCCGATCACAGATTACCAGTGTGGCAACACATCCCATTATCACACAGATAACGAGGTGTTACACGAAAACGTGCGGAAATCACCATAACCACATATTATAAATCATGGGTTAATGAAAAAGGATTGCGGAAAACCGATAAATTGAGAAACATATTATGTTCCAGTCCATATCCTGCAAGAAAACATGTTATATATATATATATATATCCACACAAGCCTGGATACAAGTCCACAGCTTAGGGCAACAGCTGTCCTGTCATAACCATGAGTTCATCACCTGTTATATACATAAAGGCCCACATCCGGCCAGCAGCAGGATATACAAACAACATCGGTCGTACATCGTAAAACAACGTCAAAACACCGCCAAGGATCTGAGAGTACAGGGATGACTCTAGACTCTACGACAAAGCATCCAAAACAGCAGCATATCCATCTCTTGCCTTCTACTTCTTGTCAGGCTGCTCGACCGTAACACCACGACCACCACCACGACTAGCTCGACCACCTAAAAAGGGTGTAAACCAACGGAGTGAGACAATTGAACATTGTCCCAGCAGGAAACATAACTTCCCACCGCAACTACAGAACCTCAGCAAGATAAAGCTATAACAACAGGTAACTGATAAGATGTATAACAGGAGCAGTTTATGTAAAACAAAGCTATTCTCACCAACAAACTTACTAGCTGTACAGAAGCACGTAACCAAATATTTCTCAATAGAACATGATTAGCAAGATAAGATATATCACTATGTGTCATGCTTATCAGAACAAGTTATATTGTCACATCTCCTGAGGAATGTAGAAGTAACTGTAGATATAATAGATTAACAACTTAGTCGAGGCCTTAATCACTATTTTGTATTTGTCTTAGGAATTATTATATAACAGCAATATGTATATTATTATACCCTAAGGAAATGAACCGCACTCTGAGCCATGAACGTATTCATGCTCCTATGACACATATCTTGAGTCATGGGCATGTTCACCATGTTCCTCACACATCTGTCCTGAGCCATGGGCCTGTTCACCATGCTCATAATATAGCTGGGTTACGAACCCGAACCCACGCCCTAGAGTCTACAACCGAAGCTGCACTCTTACCTTCTCACTATTAGGCGATCCCACATATTCAACGATAGGCATTCCGGGTTAACCCGTAGGCAACCCATTTACCATCATCAGCTACTGACTATGATGAATCTATGGTCAGGGCATACTACATGATATGATTCTTCTAGGATTATCTAATATCTATATGAGATATAACATAAGGTAAGTAAATATGAATTCATCATTATGTTATTATGGTAATCACATCTACCTGGTCCATCCCAAGGATTCAACATCACCTCTTTTCCTGATTCATCTCAAGAATCATCACATACCATGGAAT
Source organism: Alisma plantago-aquatica (assembly GCA_963693085.1). Lineage (NCBI taxonomy): Eukaryota > Viridiplantae > Streptophyta > Magnoliopsida > Alismatales > Alismataceae > Alisma > Alisma plantago-aquatica. The sequence goes on along the minus strand of OY856410.1, from coordinate 925,082,185 downwards.
TTTGATCCCTCATCATGTACTGTCACAGCTTCTCAAGGCTCACATCATCATCATGTGACAAACACATCATACATACAACCTTATATGATAATTGCCAAAGTGATGTTACTCATCACCTATGTCTCATAGCCCTTTCATGGCCAAACATCACCTGCATGGTTATAATACACAATAGTCGTGATATTAACATAAGAACCATTCTCATTATTACAAGATGATATTAGAGATTCTATACTTACTATTGACATTATTTGGTGATCAAGTGTATTAAGAACATTATTAAAAAATTGTATTCCTTCCTATCATCATCTCAGAATTATATGAATAATCAAGATGTTCAAACATACAGAGGAGGTACTATGGTTACCACTACCATGACGTCACCATCCACTATCATCATTATTATCATTGTTATCATTATGCAAGCTACTAATGTAACTATCACCGTCTCATTTAACAATTAAGTACAAGGATTATTTCCTACATATCATTACTGTCATTATTACCATCATCATTATGATCAACATCATTCGTAATACACCTGTCATCACAATATTCTCATATAACCACCCCTCATAGCCCTTCACTTGGCTATGCATTTCCTGCAGGGTTAGCAACATTCAATAATCAAAGAGAATAACCAAGGGACTTACCATTCATAGGGCTACATCTAGGATTTGTCACCAAGGATCAATTAGGGTTAAGCATATCATTGATATAAGGACTATGCCTACCATCATGAGATATCATTCAAAGTTGTTATAAATGTCACTCTACATCACCTGATGATCGTGTTCTCAAGACACACTATTATGCAACTATTTATGTACCTTACCATGCTTTGACATCATGTTAAAAAGAGACATGTAACTCAAGCATTATCATAGTCATTATCGTTATCACTAAGTGAGCAAGGAGTTACTAATTATATCAAGGGAAATTGCTAGACGAGACACTTCCATGACATCAAGATCCCTCACAAAGGATACTAAAAACCCACACAAAAAGAGCCTACTCGGGTAGAGATCACCCTCACACAAACTAGGGCGTGCAGCCAAGTCAGGCGTACAGCTCACTGCTGAGCGTGCAAGGTATCTCGGGCAAGCCACTCATGCGTGCAAGTGTATCGGGTGACACAGATGGTGGGTGAGAAAGCTGGATATCGGGCGAGCAGAGTATCTATTGAGCGTGAAAAGTTCATGTGTCGGGCGAGCAGCTAAAACCGGGAGAGCAACGTGTCGGGTGACACAGCTGAGGTCGGGCGAGCAGAGTAAAGTTGCGTGAGCAAAGCCTGTCGGGCGAGCCAAGGTATCGGGCGATCAAAGGAGAGCCGGGCGAGCAGAGCGCATTAAGCGAGTAGAACATGTCGGGTGAGCAGGTGTGTCGGGCGACAGGCCCACCGGGCGAGTAGAACCACTGGGCGAGCAAAGCTACTGAGAGAGCAAAGCTACTGAGCGAGCAAAGCTACTGGGTGAGCAGCCCACCGGGCGAGCAGAGTCAGTGTGCTCACCCGCCCAAGGAACAAAAGGAAAGCTCAACAAGGTATACAAACATGTCGGCCAATCAAAGCTTAGCTCACCCTATCACCCACCAAGGTACCCTATCATTCAATCACAAAGACAAAGGGAACCATGTCCTCAAGGATATCGTCCAACACATCCACAATAAAAGGGGTATCGCCCAAACCTAAGTCACCATCGACCTCCAACTCAACCATAAGAACAAAGGTGTTACTCAACACAAGGACCACGTCAGCCAACATAAGGAACACCACTATGTTGCCCAACACACCCAAACCAAGGGGGGGATGTCGCCCATCACCAAGGCAAGAGAGGATGTTGTTCAACCAGGGTCATCTTCAACCTTCAACACATGGAAGCCCCAAACCCTAGAAAGCAAAGGTACATAAAGGAACCCTAAACCCTAGAGAGGGGATCGGCCACCCAAGGTACACAAGAAAAGTATGAAAGCAAGGAACTAAGCTACACTACCAACGTATAACAAGATCATAGATAGAAGAAAAGGAGTTAGGGTTAGAAGCTATGCAACCCGCCTTAGGCTCCAAGCTCCAAGGAAGAAGATGCACTCCAAGGTCCAAAGCTATCGTCCACCAAGCTACTCCAGGAAGGTGTATCGGCCACCACTTCAAATCCAAGGGAGTGTATCGGCCAACACAAGCAAGATGGAGAGGGATATCGTGCACTCAAGGTGGAGGGGAGACCAAAAGATCAAAGGAGACGAAGGCAAGGAGAAGAGCTACACATATAGAAGGAAGGGGAGGAGAAACCAAGGTATAACCATGCTATGTGTCGTCCCCCCAAGGGTCACTTGTCCTAGGGTTCAAGTAAACACATTAGCAAGCCAAGAGACACTTGTCCAAGCTAGGCACCAAGTGTCACCAACGAAGGTCAACCCACATGGGCGACACAAGCAACAACTCCTGCTGGGCGACACAACCAAGCCACTGGGCGACACACCTCTGTGTTGGGCGCCACAAGACCACTTTGGACGACACACACTCACCCTAGGTCAACACAAACTCACCTTGGACGACACAAGGCAAACTTTGGCCGACACAAGGCTCAACCAAGCCCCAAACAAGGCTCCTCAAGGCCCAAACAAGCTCACTCAGGGCCAAAGAACTCAAACAACAAGCCCATGCCTTCCTCTCAACCCTAGAGGAAGAAAAGAGAGGGAAACATCCCACAAGATGGAAATCTTGTACACAAAACCCTAAACTTGGTTTATTTGTAAGTAGCCCCTCGAACTCTCAACAAGGCACAACAAAACCTTAATCACCACTCAAAGGTGATTAGCAAGCATCAAACCACCAAGGTTAAGCAAAACAAATAGGGTAAACCCTAAACGCAGGTCAGGGTCCTTCCAATCTAACCCCCTTTTAGGGATTTCGTCCCCAAAATCCGAAGAGAAAAGCGAGGGATACTTCCTCCTAAGATCTTTCTCACACTCCCACGTGGCTTCCTCAACACCACGATGCTGCCAAAGAACCTTCACAAGAACCAGGTCCTTCCTCTTTAGCTTCTTGATTCTTCTGTCAAGAATTGCCACAGGACCTTCCTCGTAGGTCACCTCTACATCAAGTTCAACCTCAACTTGCTACATCACGATACCTGAATCTGGATGACTTTTCTTCAACATACTAACATGGAACACCGGATGCAACCTGTGCAACTCTGGAGGCAACTCTAACTCATAGGCTACCTTTCCTACACGTGTTGTAACTGGGTAAGGCCCCATATACCTGGGTGTCAACTTACCCTTCCGACCAAACCTTAGCACACCTTTCCACGGCGAGACTTTAAGATACACTTTGTCTCTTACCTGGAATTCCAAAGGTCTTCGGCGATTGTTTGCATAAGACTTCCGCCTATCCTGTGCCACAAACACAGCTACATTCTTCTTCAAACTGAGCCACCAATACGAGTCCTTCAGATTATGGTACATCTTGGTGACACCTAGATGCATAACATACATCGATGTGTGTGCTCTCTCAAGAACCAACTTCCTTAGCTCATCAACATCTGGAGCCACTATCCCATCACAATAGCGATCTAGCCCATCCTTGGACTCATGTAACCCATCACGCTTGTCGCTGCCGAACTCTGATCTGGTCAACTGTATTGTATCATCTGTCTACTATGCATCTTTCATTTGTCTGGGAAAAGTTCACTTAGCTTTTCCTCAAAATTGGGAATGTTCACGCAGCTCTTCCCATGTAGGAATGTCCACTTAGCTCTTCCTATATATTTGAGAATGTTCACTTAGCTTTTCTCATTTAGAAATGTTCACTTAGCTTTTCCTATTTAATTGAGAATGTTCACTTAGCTTTTCTCATTTAGGAATGTTCACTTAGCTTTTCCTATTTAATTGAGAATGTTCACTTAGCTTTTCTCATTTAGGAATGTTCACTTAGCTTTTCCTATTTAATTGAGAATGTTCACTTAGCTTTTCTCATTTAGGAATGTTCACTTAGCTTTTCCTATTTAATTGAGAATGTTCACTTAGCTTTTCTCATTTAGGAATGTTCACTTAGCTTTTCCTATTTAATTGAGAATGTTGACTTAGCTTTTCCCATTTAGGAATGTTCACTTAGCTTTTCCTATTTAATTGAGTTATACTCTCTAGATTGTTTCAAAATGATTACCTGATCAGCGTAATCAGAGAGATAACAATCTAAGAGCTCCATAATTGCCTTGTCTACAATAATCATATACCTGGCCAGGGTATACAACTACGGAGAGTAGGTAGTATGCACTTTATTTTCTATCCTATCCCACATTTCTCATATCAGTATTCACAAAGAGTTTTTCATTCTAGGATTTTCTTCAGGCATTACTTCCATATCTCATCTTTTATCACACATATAAGAGAGATTACTTAGCATTTTAAGGAATATTTAGAAAAATGTAAATTTCCTTCTCCCTTGTGTCCTTATAGGACTGGTTAGCGGGAGTTCAAAAACATCTACTTTCTCATTATCACACAGAATTAGAAAATGGAGCATCAGAATGAGGCTATTTAATATGACCTGTCTGAAACGTCCATCCACACCCTCGATCATTACTAGGAAACTGCCTTCCTTGAGAGCCCTGTTGATTCTGTCCCTGGGGTTGTGTCATCATCATATTCCCGTTTGGACAATCTTTTATTAGATGTCCCGATTTTCTACATTGATAACAGATCCTGGGTGCAAGATAGGGTCTCTGAGATCAAGTTACCAATGTTGATGCTATGTCGGGGGCTCTGCTTGGAATGTCACTACGATCCCTATCCCTACTCATCATCCTTTGCATCTGGGCATGGAATCTAGATGATGCTGGTGGTGCAGAAAATCTTGGCTTCTTAAAGCTTCCAGACTTTTTCCCTTGAGACTGAGAAGATCCTTGATGAAGTATAGATCCTCTTCTCTCCCTTACAGACCCCTCAATCCTTCGAACAAATTCCAAAAACGTAGTGAACCGCTCCCAGTTTTCCAACGTAGAAACAGGTGTTGTCAACTCAGCACTCAGACCTTTCTCAAAGCGTCTGATCCGCTCCTCATCTGTTGCCGCCATATGAGGACAAAACCTCAGCAGATCCATGTACTTGGCTTCATACTCGGTGATGTTCATTATTCCCTACTGCAGGTTCTCAAACTGACGGATTTTTTCATCCAGATATGTCTTGGGAAAGTACCTGATGACGAACTCACGCCAGAAAACTTCCCAACAGATTGCCTCACTAGGCCGATTCTCCTCCTCGATGGTCCACCAGTGACCAACACTACCTCTCAAAAGGTAGACAGCGTGCCTTACTTTGTCTGCTTTGGGGATGTCAAGGATCCGGAAAGCCTTCTCAAGACTTGTCAGCCACAAATCTGCATCTGCGGGGTCAGCCGTTCCAGTATACTCCGAAGCTCCAACTTGGTGAAGCCGCTCGAAGGTCTTCCCAATACCCGATGCTTCTCCATGGGGAACCTGTGCTCGCGGAGGAGGCACTGGTAATCGCTCAACCATGAGATTTATCATAGCCATCATCTGCCCCATAAGCTGTTGGTAGGTAGGATGTTCAAGAATGGCTGGGTCAAGTTGGGAGACCTCAGGCACCCGATCTTCATGTTCCCGACCTACTGCTCCATCAATAGATGCAGCATCATTGTGTTCAGCAGCGAGTTCTTCATGTTTTCCAGACATCTTGGCTTTTCTTCCGCTGAGGGCAGAAGATGTCTATGAGAAAATCTAGAAAACACATAAGAACAAACACAACCTAGTCCTAGATCCCTGTAGACTCAGCGAACCTAAAGCTCTGATACCAAACTTGTGGCAACACATCCCATTATCACACAGATACCGAGGTATTACGTGAAAACGTGCGGAAATCACCATAACCACAGATTATAAATCATGGGTTAATTAAAACCGATTGTGGAAAACCGATAAACTAAGAAACATATTACATTCCAGTCCATATCCTGCAAGAAAACATGTTATATATATATATATATATATATATATATATATATATATATCCACACAAGCCTGGATACAAGTCCACAACTTAGGGCAACAACTGTCCTGTCATAACCATGAGTTCATCACCTGTTATATACATAAAGGCCCACATCCGGCCAACATCAGGATATACAAACAACATCGGTCGTACATCATAAAACAACGTCAAAACACCGCCAAGGACCTGAGAGTACAGGGATGACTCTAGACTCTATGACAAAGCATCCAAAATAGCAGCATATCCATCGCTTGCCTTCTACTTCTTGTCAGGCTGCTCGACCGCAACACCACGACCACCACCACGACTAGCTTGACCACCTAAAAAGGGTGTAAACCAACAGAGTGAGACAATTGAACATTGTCCCAGTAGGAAACATAACTTCCCACCACAACTACAGAACATCAGCAAGATAAAGCTATAACAATAGATAACTGATAAGATGTATAACAGGAGTAGTTTATGTAAAACAAAGCTATTCTCACCGTCAAACTTACCAGCTGTACAGAAGCACGTAACCAAATATTTCTTAATAGAACATGATTAGCAAGATAAGATATATCACTATGTGTCATGCTTATCAGAACAAGTTATATTGTCACATCTTCTGAGGAATGTAGAAGTAACTGTAGATATTACAGATTAACAACTTAGTCGAGGCCTTAATCACTATTCTGTATTTGTCTTAGGAATTATTATATAACAACAATACATATATTATTATACCCTAAGGAAATGAACCGCACTCTGAGCCATGAACGTATTCATGCCCCTATGACACATATCCTGAGTCATGGGCCTGTTCACCATGTTCCTCACACAGCTGTCCTGATCCATGGGCATGTTCACCATGCTCATCATATAGATGGGTTACGAATCCTAACCCACGCCCTAGAGTCTACAACTGAAGCTGCACTCTTACCTTCTCACTATCAGGCGATCCCTCACATTCAGCGATATGCGTTTCGGGTTAACCCGTAGGCAACCCGTTTACCATCATTAGCTAATGACTATGATGAATCTACGGTCAGGGCATACTACATGATATGATTCTTCTAGGATTATCTAATATCTATATGAGATATAACAGAAGGTAAGTAAATATGAATTCATCATTATGTTATTATGGTAATCACATCTACCTGGTCCATCCCAAGGATATAACATCACCTCTTGTCCTGATTCATCTCAAGAATCATCACATACCATGGAATTTCGATCCCTCATCATGTACTGTCACAGCCTCTCAAGGCTCACATCATCATCATGGGACAAACACATCATACATACAACCTTATATGATAATTGCCAAAGTGATGTTACTCATCACCTATGTCTCATAGCCCTTTCATGGCCAAACATCACCTGCATGGTTAGAATACGCAATAGTCGTGTTTTTAACATAAGAACCATTCTCATTATTACAAGATGATATTAGAGATGCTATACTTATTATTGACATTATTTGGTGATCAAGTGTATTAAGCACATTATTAACTAACTATATTCCTGCCTATCATCATCTCAGAATTATATGAATAATCAAGATGTTCAAACATACAGAGGAGGTACTATGGTTACCACTACCATGACGTCACCATCCACTATCATCATTATTATCATTGTTATCATTATGCAAGCTATAAATGTAACTATCACCGTTCTCATTTAACAATTAAGTACAAGGATTATTTCCTGCATATCAAAACTGTCATTATTACCATCATCATTATGATCAACATCATTCATAATACACCTGTCATCACAGTATTCTCATATAACCACCCCTCATAGCCCTTCACTTGGCTATGCATTTCCTGCAGGGTTAGCATCATTCAATAATCAAAGAGAATAACCAAGGGACTTACCATTCATAGGGTTACATCTAGGATTTCTCACCAAGGATCAATTAGGAATAAGCATATCATTGATATAAGGACTATGCCTACCATCATGAGATATCAGTCAAAGTTGTTATAAATGTCACTCTACATCACCTGATGATTGTGTGCTCAAGACACACTATTATGCAACTATTTATGTACCTTACCATGCTTTGACATCATGTTAAAAAGAGACAAGTAACTCAAGCATTATCATAGTCATTATCGTTATCACTAAGTGAGCAAGGAGTTACTAATGATATCAAGGGCAATTGCTACACGAGCCACTTCCATGACATCAAGATCCCTCACAAAAGATACTAAAAACCCTCACAAAAAGAGCCTACTCGGGTAGAGTTCACCCTCACCCAAACCAGGGCATGCAGCCAAGTCAGGCGTGCAGCTCACTACTGAGCGTGCAAGGTATCTTGGGTGAGCCACTCATGCGTGCAAGTGTATCGGGTGACACGGATGGTGGGTGAGCAAGCTAGATATCGGGCGAGCAGAGTATCTATTGAGTGTGCAAAGTTCATGTGTCGGGCGAGCAGCTAAAACTGGGTGAGCAGCGTGTCGGGCGACACAGCTAAGGCCGGGCGTGGAGAGTAAAGCCGCGTGAGCAAAGCCTGTCGGGCGAGCCAAGGTATCGGGCGATCAAAGGAGAGTCGGGCGAGCAGAACGCATTACACGAGTAGAACATGTCGGGTGACCAGGTGTGTCGGGCGACAGGCCCACCGGGCGAGCAGAACCACTGGGCAAGCAAAGCTATTGAGCGAGCAAAGCTACTGAGCGAGCAAAGCTACTGGGCGAGTAGCCCACCGGGCGAGCAGAGTCAGTGTGCTCACCCGCCCAAGGAACAAAAGCAAAGCTCAACAAGGTATACAAACATGTCGGCCAATCAAACCTTAGCTCACCCTATTTCCCACCAAGGCACCCTATCATTGAATCACAAAGACAAAGGGAACCATGTCCTCAAGGATATCGTCCAACACATCCACAACAAAAGGGGTATCGCGCAACCCTTAGTCACCATTGACCTCCAACTCAACCATAAGAACAAAGCTGTTACTCAACACAAGGACCATGTCGGCCAACACAAGGAACACCACTATGTCGCCCAACACACCCAAACCAAGGGGGGGGGTGTCGCCCATCACCAAGGCAAGAGAGGATGTTGTTCAACCAGGGTCATCTTCAACCTTCAACACATGGAAGCCCCAAACCCTAGAAAGCAAAGGTACATAAAGGAACCCTAAACCCTAGAGAGGGGATCGGCCACCCAAGGTACACAAGCAAAGTATGAAAGCAAGGAACTAAGCTACACTACCAACATATAACAAGATCATAGATAGAAGAAAAGGAGTTAGGGTTAGAAGCTATGCAACCCGCCTTAGGCTCCAAGCTCCAAGGAAGAAGATGCACTCCAAGGTCCAAAGCTATCGTCCACCAAGCTACTCCAGGAAGGTGTATCGGCCAGCACTTCAACTCCAAGGGAGTGTATCGGCCAACACAATCAAGATGGAGAGGGATATCGTGCACTCAAGGTGGAGGGGAGACCAAAAGATCAAAGGAGACCAAGCCAAGGAGAAGAGCTACATATATAGAAGGAAGGGGAGGAGAAACCAAGGTATAACCATGCTATGTGTCATCCACCCAAGGGACACTTGTCCTAGGGTTCAAGTCAACACATTAGCAAGCCAAGAGACACTTGTCCAAGCTAGGCACCAAGTGTCACCAACCAAGGTCAAGCCACATGGGCGACACAAGCAACAACTCCTGCTGGGCGACACAACCAAGCCACTGGGCGACACACCTCTATGTTGGGCGACACAAGACCACTTTGGATGACACACACTCACCCTAGGTCGACACAAACTCACCTTGGATGACACAAGGCAAACTTTGGCCGACACAAGGCTCAACCAAGCCCAAACAAGGCTCCTCAAGGCCCAAACAAGCTCAACTCAGGCCCAAAGAACTCAAACAACAAGCCCAAGCCTTCCTCTCAACCCTAGAGGAAGCAAAGAGAGGGAAACATCCCACAAGATGGAAATCTTGCACACAAAACCCTAAACTTGGTTTATTTGTAAGTAGCCCCTCGAACTCTCAACAAGGAACAACAAAACCTTAATCACCACTCAAAGGTGATTAGCAAGCATCAAGCCACCAAGGTTAAGCAAAACAAACAGGGTAAACCCTAAACGCAGGTCAGGGTCCTTACAACCAGCGCAAGGGTGGCTCCATCTCGTATCTACAGATAGCCCTTTCCAACTTGCCCGGACCGCACGGCTCAAGACTGGCATGCCACATGCCCATGTGGGCCCCACCTTTTGGAGGGGAATGGGCTCTAATACCATTTGTAATGCCTGTGCCCACTACCCAAGGCTCTAGTAGAGTTTCAGGAATGACGACTGGCCCCACAAACCACCACTAGCCTTAACTGCACACTTTGTCCACACTAACGCGCAAGCCATGATCAACTTCCTGACTGGTCACCCATCCCAGTACTACTCCAAGTTGAGCACGCTTAACTATGGAGTTCTTTAGTGATGGGATCCCAGAAAAGGAGGTGCACCTTGGTGATATGGGTAGTTCAATCATTCCTTTTAAGATCATCTTATCCAAGGCCTCAAATCCTGGGACATTACAGGTGTACCTTTTATCTAGGATGAAAAGTGCCAACATGCTTTCTAGTAGTTGAAGGAGAAACTAACAAGTACACCAGTGCTAGTACTGCAAGTGTAGAGAAAAGGCTACATTGCCTTTTGTGATGCCATGAAGAATGGTTGGGTTGTGTGTTGATGCAAGACAAGAATGTAATCTCTTTTGTCATGATAGTTAAATAAGAATGAGGAGAACTATCCCACCCATAATATGGAGCTAGATGTAGTTGTTTACGCTCTGAAGATCTGGGCACATTTTTTTTGGGAAATATGTTACAGAACAGGCAGCGGAATTTAAATTTTTATCTACCGTATTCCCCTTAAGCCGTAGATCACTTCAATAACTATAATGTCGTAAGAATGGTTTCGAGGATATACCTGGTCATGGAGCGAGTCCAGCAACATCTCCTCATCATTGTTGATGTGCAACTATCTTAGATGATGTCTATGTAGCTCCTTGTTGCACTGGGACTCGTCTGACTGTTGTGCCCTCTGATCTGCACCTCCAAAAGTAGGACTATTGCAACACCTCCTGGTCACACTAAAGACTGCAACTACAAACGTCATCTTCTTCTTCATCAACAGCTCCTCTTGTCACAGACTGTTGGTTGACATTATCCTCCATGCGGAAAACAACAAATTCCCTTCTCTATAGTACTCCACACAGACTTCCTAGAAATCATCCTACTTGAATGATCAAGAAAGAGTCATCCTTTTACTCCAGTGTACTAGTCACCGACTTGATCTCCCATGACAAATATCAGTTTTTCTCTTCTGTGGCTATCCCTCCCTATCAGGTAGGACTTGCCTCTGCTCTCGTGGTTACCACAACCAGAGAGGACAACAATTTTTAGAGGAACCGATTATCAGTTGTTTGTGCTTTTTTACATTGGGAAACTCCTAGTACCCCTCGGTATATAGTAGAGGTTAGGGTCAAGGTTCCCAGTAGATATCTGATACAAGATTAATGCGTGGGTGGAAAGGATCTAAACATCTCAAATTTTTGCAACAATGCACAACCTACGATGGCTGGAATGACCATTTGGAAAAGTCATGTGATCGTCGCACATGTGATACAGTCATCTCGCACTGCAAGATGGTCATTTTGTGATTTCCCAATCGTAGACAAATTTAGCAAAGCAATTCCCATCAATGTTAAATATTGATTCCTTGTGCAACAAGTATTTCTCAAATGAAAAAAATAGGGAAACATCTAGAACCTTTGTCGACCAAATTGGACCATCTTGCCCATGTGAGATGGATGTTTTAGTTCACCCAGATGGTCGTATGGTGACTCGAGTCGATCCTGTTTGGTTGGGATGATTTGTTCCTTTCCAAATTCAGCTCACAACATGCCTGACACTGAGACGCCCATCTCAACACTTGAAGCAGTCGTTTGGCACTTCCAAACGGCCGTCTCAACACTTGAGATGGGTATTTAGTAGTGTTGTCAGCCTATTTGTTGCCTGAATCAAATGCCTGAACAATTTAGCACTTAATTCAACTATCATTCGAGATCTGAACTCCGCTTCTAGGTCAAGATCTATGTGTGAGACCATATAGGTCCCATATCACATTGGCAGTGAATGTCCACAACAACTTATGATATCACAAGAAGAGAGTGGTGCCTAGTCACACATTAGTGCTACCCAAGTGAATGGAAAGTTGGAGAAAAACTTCAACCTACAATATGTGTATGGTGTTACAATGTTTGTATAGATCCTTTGTCACTGATATCTAGATTGAACTAGAGGCAAGGAGCAGTCACCCTCATTATTATTCAATGTTGTTTCTTGAACCAAAGCAAACTGTCTAACATATATGCAAGCTCAACATATTGACTCACATGTACATGGCCATGTATTTCTCAGTCACGCCAATAAAGAGGCCTAGGATATCATACTCCTGTAGGAGGGACATATCCCATATCTATCACTCACAATCAATCCTCATGTGTCAAAGTCACCCAATCATCATTGTTATAACAACCCATGTTTCAAGACTATTTTGATGACATCAAAGTGTACTCAATGACATGTGATGAGTGAAGTAATTTCAAGTCTAAGAACCAAAAACATCACCATCACTGTGAGAGTTGACTATGACTTCCATGTGTTAGTCTCAGGGTCGGTCTGTCTGATACGTTGTTCTCTAACATTTATCTGTGTGCTTGGCTTGATATATCCATATCATGACCAATGAGACTCAGTCATCAACCAACTCTCACTTTGATCTCAGTGTCATTGTTGTCTATCAAGCTTCCACAATAAATACTGATCAGGGACATCATGAGAACATTATATATATATATATATATATATATATATATATATATATATATATATATATATATATATATATATATATATATATATATATATATATATATATATATATATATATATATACTATTAACATCCATATATCTAGTTTCTCAAGTCTAATACTTGAAGACATACGTCATTGAGTATTATTGTTCTCTAGACATTTATCATGTTTTTTCATTATCCCATAACTGAATGAATGTAATAAATTGGAAGCTTGCCTTTATTAATAATAAAAACATTCAATTTTTTTTTCATTACAGTCATTACATGATTGGCTCTCTGGGCATACATACCAACAATTTTTTGAATGGTGAGAAATGTCAGATTTTCATGGATCATAGGAACATGCAGTACATCTTCTTGAAGCAAGAGTTGAATATCAAGCAACGATACTGGATGGAGTTAACCAAAGATTATGATTGCACCATAAACTAACATACATGAATGTCGAATGTGGTGAAAGATGCTCTGAGTAGGTAGTCTTCATCATCATCATATACTGAATAGGTTCAAATATGTTCCTTGGTGTGCCACAAGAGAGACATGTTAGTGTTTTTGAGTGAGATGAACATAAAGTTGGAAGTCTCCTTGTTGGTCGGATTTTTAGCTCAGTTACAAGTGAAGCCCATATTTCTACAGTAGATCGGGGATGATACCATGATACTGCAGACCCGAGTAGAGTTTGGCAGCAAGAAGCGTGATGGCTTCCATGAATCCAGGGAATGTATAGTGTGCTGCCATGACAGAGTAGTGGTTCCTGACATTAATGATCTGAGGAAGATGTTCTTAGAGAAGGCTCACTCCTTGATGTATTCTATGCATCTAGGAAGCACCAAGATGTACTACAATCTAAAAGATTTGTGTTGGTGGTCTGGTTTGAAGCATGATGTAATTGAGTTTGTTGCCAGATGTCCTATGTTCCAGCAAGTTAAAGCAGAACATCAGAAGCTTGTAAGAACTTTACAACCGTTTCCCATAACATAGTGGAAGTGGGATCATGTTAGGATGGATTTTGTGGTTGTTCTACCTAGGATGGCCAAAGGTCATGACCCCATATGGGTGATTGTTGAAAGGGTAACAAAGACAACATACTTTTTTCCAGTGAAGACGACATCAAGGAAAAGCTTGCATATAAATAAATTGATGAGCTAGTGCGTTTTCATGGTATCCCAGCTACCATTCAGTCTGAAAAAGGTCCTCAGTTCACCATTAATTTCTAAGAATGTCTATGGATGGCTGGTATACATTTGAGGTTTAGTACGACGTTTCACCCACAGATGGATGGATAATTAGAGAGGATGATTCAGATTCTAGAACATCTATTGAGAGTATGTGTTTTGTAGTTATTGGGAAGTTGGGATTTTTGCCTCAGTTTGATAGAGTTCGCATACGATAATAACTATCAAAGGAGCATTGATATAGAACCATATGAGGAATTGCATGGGAGATGTTGTAGATCTTTATTGAGTTGGTATGAGATTGGTGAGTATCAACTTTTGGGTCTGGTGCATGTGCAATAGATGACAGAGAAGATCAGAATGATTGAGCAGCAGCTGAAGACTACACAAGACAGGCAGAAGTCCTATGTAGATAACCACCATAGACCATCGAAGTTCCAAGTGGGAGACAAAGTGTGCCATAATGTCTCTCCCTAGAAGGGTGTTTTGAGGTTTAGGAAGAAGGGTAAGTTGGCTCCTAGGTATATGGGACCTTACCCGATTGTGGCACTCATTGGAAGGTGACCTATAAGTTGGAGTAGCTACCTGAGTTGTATAGGTTGCATCCAATGTTCAATGTGTCTGTGATGCAACCATGGTGGCTATCTTGAACATCTTCTAATAAAAAAGGTCAGAGATTGTGGTTTGACTATGGTGGTACCTATGTGAGAAGAAGCTCTCTTCTTTCTTCTTCTTGTTCAGCCTTGGGTTGTTACCCTCATTTTTTAGCTTTTCCTGTGACCATGGTGTTCTCCTCTTTTGAGGTGATTTTGTGTCCGACGAGTTGATCTTGGTTGGATCTTCTTTCTCTTTCTTGGAGCTTGTGACTTGGATCTTGATCTCTTCATAAGGAGAGTTATATAACTCTTTTCCCTCTGCTATTATTACACCATAATCATGTTTGCATGTTACTAATTTCATATCTAAAATGTGAGATTATGGTGCTTGATGAGGGGATAATGATCTAGGATTTATGACTTTGAAGTATTCTTATATAGATTGCTCTCTTTCATAAACCATAATTTCACATGCCCAATTTGTAATTGATGTTGAGGTGATGCTCTTATATGCACCATGATCCTTAGTTTTATCACCATGCTATGTTTCAGTCATTATTTTTACTTGAGGTTTTGAATTGGTTTCACAAGTATTGCAGTTTGGTTCTCTCTCTTAGCATTGCTTTCCCTTGTTGATCTTCATGGTGATCAGTTCTAGGGTTTGATGTCCATCTATGAGTTTTGGACATGGTAACACTTGGTTTTCCTGGTGTCTAAAACATGTTTTGGTCGACACATGTTTCCCTTGATGATTTGGTCGATACTCATGTGTAGTTCATGTGTTTAGGTTGCCACCTATTTTTTTGTTTTGGCCTACATGCTATGTTGTGTCTCGGTCAAACTGGCTTTGTTTGGGTCGATACCTCTTGTTGGCCTTGTTATGGTCAAAACACCTTGGCTTGTTTTAGATTATGTGTGCATTGTGAAGCGTAGAGGGTGCTACATGCTTTTGGTTTTGGCTTGGTCACTAAACAATTTTGGTTGCAATGCAATGTTGCTTGTCTGGTCGATACACTTTGTTTGATTGTGTTGTGGTCGAAGGACTTTAGGCCGTGGGTGAATATATATATCGGTCACAACACATACTTTGAAGGATGGTCACATACATGGGTACATGGTCGCTACCTATATAAAACATAGTAATATTGCTACACATGTACACATAAGTGTTGGACGATACTTAGTGTTGTTTAGATGGTTGATTAACTAGGTTAATCATGATATTCTAACCCTAATGTGTTCCAAGAAAGTGGGAGATGGTGTATATAGGATTCAGTGGTTGAATGATAATGAAACCACTAATCATCTATGGGTGTGGAACCCTAACCCTAATTTTAGGGTATGCTATACTTGTTGATCTTGCTGGGATAACTAGCATTTCATTATATTCTCTCTCTCCTACTTGAGTAATCCTAACCTTGCAAGTTGAATGATTTTCATGGCTTGTGAATACTATGATGTGACTGATTAGACATAGATTGAATGATTATGAGCCTTGTTAAGGCATGATTGAGATGATAATGATGTATTTGGGTCTCATGACCTAGCAGAGGCTTAATGCCTAGTGTGAGATGTTATCCTCAAATGATGTTATGAGGGATTAATATCCCATGATAGTGTGATAATGTCGATGGTTGTGAATTGGAAGTGATATCAAGTGATGATGTGACTAGTTTATACTTCAAACATTTTATGTGGCAACACATCCCGCTATCACACAGACAACAAGGTGTTACGCGAAAATTTGTGGAAATCACCATAACCATAGATTACTGAAAACACGGGTTAATTAAAATCGATTGTGGAAAGCAGGTAAACTGAGAAAACTATTATATTTAAGTCAACATCCTATAAGGAAACATGTTATATCAACATATACAAGCCTTGATACGTGTCCACAACTTAGGAGAACAGCGGTCTTGTCACCACATGAGATCATCACATGTTTAAATGTACATAAAGGCCCACATCTGGCCAGCAGCAGGATATACAAAACATCAACGATTATACGTCGTGAAACAACGTCAAAACACCTCCAAGGACTTGAGAGTACAGGGATGACTCTAGACTCTACTACAAAATATCCAAAACAACAGCATATCCATCACTTGCCTTCTACTACTCATCTTGTTGCTCGGCCGCAACTCTATGACCACTACCACGCCAAGCTCGACCACCTAAAAAGGGTGTAAACCAGCGGGGTGAGACACACAGTCCCAGCGAGAAACATAACTCCCCGCCGAAACTACAAAACCTCAGAAAGATAAAGCAGATAACTGATAAGAAGTATAACGAGAGCAGTTAATAAAGCAAAGCTATTCATACCATTAAGCTTACCAGATGCACGAAAGGCATATACCCAAATATTTCTTTATGGAACATGATTAAGAAGATAAGATTTATAAGATCTTACCACATATCACAAGGAAAGTATAAGTAACTGCAGGTATATCAAGATTAACTACACAAGAAAGGCCTCAACCAATGTTTCGTGTTTGTCTTAAGAAGTAAATACTATTCGGATGGATTACGTATTATTATGCCCTGAGGAAGTGAGCTGAACCGCTCAAATCCAACCTTCGGTTGCGAAAGCCAAGCCGGTGCCATACAAGGTCAATGGAAGAGCCAAACTCCACGACCTCCCACCTCGTGGTCAGTGCATGAGAACCAAAGCAGGACCGCAATCTCGTGCTTAAGTGGCCTCAGCCATAGGGTCATCTCCATAGGATACCCTTCCTCTAGCCCGCCTTGGTACATGTCACGGCGCTAGTAAAACTGAGCCATGGGCGTGTTCACCGTGCTATGAGCCATGAACGCATTCATGCTCCATATCACATATCCTGAGCCATGGGCTTGTTCACCATGCTCATATATATATATATATATATATATATATATATATATATATATATATATATATATATATATATATATATATATATATATATATATATATATATATATATATATATATATATATATATATATTCCGAGTCTGCAACCGTAGATGCACTCGATTCCCTCTCTATTTAAGGCTAGGAGAAACCACACATATTCAACAATATGCGCTTCCAGGTTAACCCGCAGGAGAACCTGTTTCACCATCACCAGCTACTGATGATAATGGATCTATGGGCAGGGCAAACTACATGAACTGTTCCACTGTGATTAATTAGTATATTTTAAGTGGATTGCAAGATTCAGCCAAGTTGTATAACATGCAAACTATAAGAAGAATAAACAATATGAAGCTTAACAGTATGCGTTCATTGTAATCAACATCATCTTGGTCCACCACAAGGATCCAACATTACATGCTACCACTTCGCCTCTTGTCAATCATCTAGATCCATCTCAAGGATCATCATATTGCCATGGGATCTCAATCCCTTATCACATAGTGCCACTGCCTCTCAAGACATTCTCATCAACTCAGGTACTTTAGTTAAACTTAGGTCCTCAGACCAAAACACATCATATATGATCTCTCATCATCAAGAGTAAACGTCAAAGCAGTGTTACTCAATTATATACATATATACCTTGTAGCCATTTACCTGGCTCTGCAACTGCATGGAATACCTACATGGTTAGTATGCACAATCATCATAGATTACAAAAGATTCATATTATCAACATAGGCAACATTGATGCTTATATGCTCTATCAATCAACTCCATTTGTGACCATAGACATTGATCATATTATCAAGCAAAGCATCTTACATGCTTACTATTCTCTTAGCACTTATACAGATGATTCACGATGATCACATACATATGTAAAGTCTTGTAAGTTACATAGATGAGCTCTACCATATCAAATACTATCAAGCATAGAAAGGATCACCATCATGACTAAACGTGATACATACACAAGGTTTAGCATAGATGTGGTCTACTATATCGTGCACATCCAGGGTTACTATCAAAACCGAACGTGATGCAAGAACAGCATATCGGTTTCCATAAGGGACAGGACCTCCACTAACAACATCCACTACCCTCACTAGAGGTGGTATCGGGCAGGGCACCCTCCCTATCGCCTGGCACTCTACTCATGTCGTCCAAGCAAACCAGCACCTATCGTGCAACACTCCGTCGACCATCTAAGATATAACGGTCGTTATGCTAGCATCAGATCCAGGCGTGTAGCCCAGTCCAAGTCGTGCAACAGTGCGTTATGCACCTCTGTGTCATGCAACCAGGGCGATGGCCATAACGCCTAACATCCAGTAGCTCAAGAGGTGTATCGTGCAACCACCTACTTATGGGCACCCAAAGTATATCAACCAACCACCTAAAACGGCACTAGGGTGTCGTGCAACACTCGTCAGGTGTTGTGCTAACGACCGACACACACATAGAGCTGAGACTAAGGGGTGACGCCCACCAGCTAACAACGTTTCTATCACAACAGGCCATAACGATACCAAGCCGTCACATAAGGTTAGGGTGTGACGCCCGACACAACACTACCAACTAGGTAACAAGCTCTACACCTCAACGCACAATGCCATCAAGCTATGACAAGGCTAAGTGTATCGGGAAGGTTGCTCGTCAAGGGATGATGCCTGACACACACACAGCAGGGACCACTGGTGACGCCTGTCAGAAGGTTAGGGACCGGGGGGGGTATCGTCCATCACAGCCACAACATATCGTCCAAGGTTAGACCAAGGAAGAGGTATCAGGCAGCACCACCATCACCACCATAACGTGCAGATGCACCCCGACAGGGTCACCACCAACCTCAAGTTCAAGGGCACCAAAACCCTAAAGAGTCAAGAAGATAGATCACCTCTCAACTTAAATGAGAGAGGGGTCTTGGACATCTCTTAACATCAATCGGGCAACACAAGGAACAACCCTAAATGAGGTCTACAACTACCACCAAGCTCACCCTTCAAGTCCATGGTGAGAGGAGGGTGTTGCTCAAGCTACTAAAACACAAGCTCACCTCTCAACTTAAATGAGAGAGGAGTGTTGCTCATGATACTAGAACTCAAGCTCACTCCTCAAGACTTAGGAGAGAAGGGAGTATTACTCACCAAGAAACCCTAGAACACATGGTTCAGCCAACAAGAACATCTTAAGCAAGGAACTAACTAGCAACATATAAGAACATAGAAAGAAGGTAGTGTAGTTAGGGTTAGGAGTTATGTAACCCGCCTTAAGCAAGCTGCAAGCTCCTAGCTCCAAGCTCCACGCACCACCAAGGAAGAAGGAGAGCAAGGCCCTCTAGGGTTTGGCCACCACTAGAGGAAGAAGGAGACTCCAAGGAAGGATCGGCCACCAAGCTTGCTCCTCCAAGGGTATCATCCACCAGGCTTGCAAGAGAAGAGAGTGTGTCGTGCACCAAGGAGAGGGAGACTAAGCAACTAAAGGGATCCTTAGCAAGAGATGGGAAACGTATATATAGAAGGGGATGGAGGAGAAAACAAGGTAGAGCAAATCAAGGTGTCTCCCACCTAGGGACACTTGTCCATGAGCATTGCCATCACTCTAACATGCCCTAAACACATGTCCAAGGCCATTAACACATGCAAGCACCAAGAACCAAGTGTCCACTAGTGGTGACACAAATGAGGTCAAAGAAGGTCAAAGGTCCATGGGCGACACACCCACACAACATGGCTGACACACCTGGGCGACACACCACCAGGGCGACACAAACCCTGGGCGACACACTAGGCCGACACAAGCATGCCCTTGCCCAACACAGAGCACAAAGAAGCAAAGGCAACACTCAACAAGGCCCAACAAGCTCAACCAAGCCTAAAGGAACTCAAGAAATGAGCCCAAACCTTCCTCTCAACACTAGAGGAAGAAACGAGAGGGAGGGACACCACACAAGGTGACAAGCTTGCCCACAAACCCTAGACTTGAGTTAATTGCAAGTAGCACCTCCAACTCTCAAAAAAGCACAAACAAACCCTAATCACCACTTAGAGGTGATTAGCAAGCAACCAAGCATCAGGGTTAAGCAAAGCAAACAAGGTAAACCTCATGTGCAGGTCAGGGTCCTTACAAGCTAACCCCCTACAAAGGGATTTCATCCTCGAAATCCGGAGAGAAAAGCGAGGGATACTTCCTCCTCATCTCTTCCTCAAGCTCCCACGTGGCTTCCTCAACGCCACGATGATGCCAAGGAACCTTCATAAGAACCAGGTCCTTCCTCTTCAGCTTCTTAACCCTCCTGTCAAGGATCATCACAGGACCTTCCTCATAGGTCACATCTTCATCAAGCTCAACTTCGTCTGGCTGTAACAATGTTCCTATATCCAGATGACTTTTCTTCAACATACTAACATGGAACACTGGATGTAACCTGTGCAACTCTGGAGGCAGCTCTAACTCATAAGCTACCTTTCCAACACGTGCTAAGACCGGGTATGGCCCCATATATCTGGGTGCTAGCTTACCCTTCCAGCCAAACCTCAGCACACCTTTCTACAACGAGACTTTGAGATACACTTTGTCTCCTACCTGGAACTCTAAAGGTCGTCGGTGATTGTCTGCATAAGACTTCTACCTGTCCTGTGCCATTTTCAACTGTTGTTGTATCACCTTGATCTTTTCTGTCGTCTGCTTCACTAACTCATGACCCAAAAGTTGATGTTCACCAGACTCATACCAACACAAAGGAGATCTGCACTTCCTACCATATAAGGCCTCATTAGGAGCCATGTCAATGCTCCGCTGATAACTGTTGTTATAAGCAAACTCTATCAAACTGAGATGTATGTCCCAACTGCCTAGGAACTGCAAGACACATGCTCGAAGGAGATCCTCCAAAATCTGAATAGTCCTCTCAAACTATCCATCTCTCTGCGGGTGGAAGGTGGTACTGAACCTCAACTGTGTTCCCAACTCTTTGTGCAACTGTTCCCAGAAACGACTCGTAAACTGAGGTCCTTTGTCAGAAACTATTGTTGCTGGCACACCGCGCAAACGCACTATCTCGTCTACATATACTCGAGCAAGCTTCTCGGCTGTATGCGTTGTCTTTACTGGTATGAAATGGGCAGACTTCGTCGATCTGTCCACTATTACCCAAATGGAATCATGATTCCTAGTTGTCCTGGGTAGACCAACTACAAAAGCCATGGTTATATGATCCCATTTCCACTACGGTATCGGCAGGGGTTGTGAAGTACCTGCCGGCTTCTGATGTTCAGCCTTGACTTACTGAAAAACCGCACACCTACCCACGAACTCAACTACATCTTTCTTCAAGCCGGGCCACCAATATAAGTCCTTCAGACTATGATACATCTTGGTGACACCTGGATGCATAACATACATTGACGTGTGTGCTTCCTCGAGCACTAACTTCCTTAGATCATCAGCATTGGGGACCACCATCCTATCATGATAGCAAACAGTCCATCCTCGGACTCATGGAACCCATCACACTTTTCGCTGCAGAACTCTGATCTGATCAACTGTATTGCATCATTTGTTTGCTGTGCGTCTTTGATCTGCTGTCTCAACGTAGGCTTGACTTGCATCTGTGCTAAGAGTCCAGCTAACAAGGAAACTTCCATCTGTACATTCATCAGTCGCAAGGAAACAAGCATATCCCGTCTGTGGCATACCAAGGAACTTAACTGTGCCTTCTTTGAAGAAAGAGAAGAAGACTTTCGGCTAAGCGCATCAGCTACCACATTTGCCTTACCATGATGGTTCTCGATGGTGTAGTCATAATCATTGATTAACTCCATCCATTGACGTTGTCGCATGTTCAACTCATGCTGCGAAAAGATGTACTTCAGATTCTTATGATCCGTAAAGATCTGACACACTTCCCCGTAAAGATAGTGTCTCCAGATCTTTAACGCATGAACCACCGCTGCCAACTCCAAATCATGAGTCGGGTAGTTCTCCTCATGTTTCTTACACTGTCGTGAAGTAAAAGAAACCACATGATCTTCCTGCATCAGCACACAATCTAAACCTTTCTTGGAAGCATTGCAGAAAACAACATAGCCCTTTCCAGGCTCTGGCAGCACCAACACTGGAGCACCGGTCAGCTTCTCCTTCAAACTCTGGAAAGCTTGCTAACAACGATCATCCCAAATAAAAGGTACATCCTTTCGGGTCAACCTTGTCATTGGCAATGCAATCACACTGAAGTCCTTAATAAACCTCCGCTAGTAACCTGCTAAACCCAGAAAACTGCAAACTTTTGTCAAAGTCTTCGGCTGTTCCCATTCTGCAATGGACTCCACCTTCTTCGAGTCTACTTTGACTCCTTCTGCAGATATCACATGACCCAATAAAGTCACTTCCTGCAACCAGAACTCACACTTACTGAACTTGGCATACAACTGATGTTGACGAAGAAGAGTCAACACTCGTCGAAGATGTTGCTCATTTTCTTGCCTGTCCCGACTGTAGATCAAGATGTCATCTATAAAGACTACAACAAACTGATCTAAGAACAGACGGAACACTCTGTTCATCAAGTCCATGAAAGCAGCAGGTCCATTGGTTAGCCCAAACGGCATAACCACAAACTCGAAATGACCATACCTTGTCTGAAAAGATGTCTTTGGTATGTCATCCACCTTATACCTCAACTGATGATAACCGGACCGTAGATCGATCTTTGAAAACATTGTCGCACCATGCAACTGATCGAACAGATCATCTATCCTTGGTAATGGGTACTTGTTCTTGATTGTGACCTTGTTCAACTGTCGGTAATCTATACACAACCTCGTCGACCCATCCTTCTTCTTGACGAACAACACTGGAGCACCCCAAGGCGACGTACTCGGTTAGATAAAACCTTTCTCCAACAACTCTTGCAACTGCTTATTAAGCTCTACCATCTCAACTGGAGCCATCCTATACGGTGTTTGTGCAACTGGTTGTGTACCTGCGACCAGATTGATCTCAAAATCAATCTCTCGGGGTGGAGGGACACCAGGAAACTCATCAGGAAACACATCAGCAAATTCTCAAACAACTGAGACCTCCTTGAGACTAGGACCTTTCGCCTTGGTAGCCACAATGGTATCCACAACGTGAGCTAAGAAATCCTCACATCCTTGTCATAGCAACTTTTCTGCCACCATAGCTGACACCAGACACGTCGGAAGAATCTTCCTATCTCCTTGGAAGATCCACTTCTCTCCATCATCATCAAACACTGCTTGTTTGGAACCACAGTCCAAAACCACCTTATACTTCTCTAAGGTATCCATCCCAAGGATAACATCAAAACCATGCATATCAAGTGGTATAAGATCCACTTGTATGCTGTGTCCCAAAAAAGACAAGACACAAGATGGACACTCTTCTCAAAGCATCGAGGAACCAACAAGAGGGGTTTCTAACAACAAACTATCTTTCTTATAGCTAACAGGTAAACGACAGTTCTCAAGCATACTATATGCGATAAAATAGTGTGTAGCACCCGGGTCAACCAGAACAAATATAAAGCAACAAGAAGAAGACATATCAGAATGAAATAACTCCATCTGACTAGTCACCACTCGCGGGTTGACTATCGCCTCCGGCTGATTCATAGCATAGAATCGAGTCCTTGCTTGTTGTCCACGTCGTTTGCTCCCTTGAGCAAACAATCCCGCTCACGACGTTTGACCGCGTCCTCATCCTCTACTGCCATTGGGCTGCTGTCTAACTGACCCTTGATGATTCTGCCTCGGCTATTGTGTCACTTCAACATCTCTACTTGGGCAACTTGACTTAAAATGCCCCGTCTATCCGCAGATATAGCATGTCTTAACTCCAAACCGTGGCCTAGATGGCCCTGTCACTTCCACAGAAGATGTACTATGTGCTTTTGACGGTGAAGAAACATAACCTCTTCCCTTACTCGGGAACCATTGTGACGGTGCACTGGAACCTCTCATCATTGACGGTGTTGAAAACCTTGGCTTCTTGAAGCCTCCATACCTCTGTCCCTGAAACTGGGCAGGTCTCTTCTTAGACATAGACTCTCTCTTCTCCCTTACTGATCGTTCAATCCTGTGGACGGATTCCACAAACGTAGCAAACCACTCACGGTTCTCCAACGCAGAAACAAGTGTTGTCAGCTCAGAACTTAGACCTTTTTCGAAACGTCTGATCTGCTCCTCATCTGTCGCCGCCATGTGAGGACAAAACCTCAACAGGTCCATGAACTTGGCCTCATACTCGGTGATGTTCATTGTTCCTTGGCGTAAGCGCTCAAACTGACTGATCTTCTCGTCTAGATACGTCTTCAGGAAGTACCTGCTGACGAACTGGCGCCGAAAAACCTCCCAACTAATCACCTCACCAGGTCGCTTCTCTTCCTCGATGGTCCACCAGTGACCAGCACTACCTTTCAGAAGGTAGACAGCGTGCTTTACTTTGTCCTCTTCGGGGATGTCGAGGATCCGGAAAGCCTTCTCAAGACTTGTCAGCCACAGTTCGGCATCCGCTGGATCATCCGTTCCAGCATAATCTGAAGCTCCGACTCGGCGAAGTCGCTCAAAGGTCTTCCTAAGACCCGATGTTTCACCATGGGGAGCCTGTGCTCTTGGCGGAGGCACTGGCAGTCTCTCTACCATGAGATTCATCATAGCCATTATCTTCCCCATAAGTTGTTGATAGGGAGGATGTTCAAGAATGGCTGGGTTAGGTTGGAGGACCTCAGGCACCCGATCTTCATGTGCCTGCCCTATAGCTCCATCGACTGATGCAGCATCATTGTGCTCAGGAGCATGTTCTTCATGGTTTCCAGACATCGTGGCTTTTCTTCCGCTGAGGGCAGAATATGATTGTGAGAAAATCTGGAAAACTCACAAGAACAGACACAACCTAGTCCTAAATCTCTATAGACTCAGAAAACCTAAAGCTCTGATACCAAAACTTGTGGCAACACATCCCGCTATCACACAGACAACGAGTTGTTACGCAAAAATGTGCGGAAATCACCATAACCACAAATTACCGAAAACACGGGTTAATTAAAACCGATTGCGGAAAGCAGGTAAACTGAGAAAAATATTATATTTAAGTCCACATCCTGCAAGGAAACGGGTTATATAAACATATACAAGCCTTGATACGTGTCCACAGCTTAGGAGAACAGCAGTCTTGTCACCACATGAGATCATCACCTATTTAAATGTACATAAAGGCCCACATCCGTCCAGCAGTAGGATATACAAAACATCAACGATTATACGTCGTGAAACAATGTAAAAACACCTCCAAGGACCTGAGAGTATAGGGATGACTCTAGACTCTACTACAAAACATCCAAAACAACAGCATATCCATCGCTTGCCTTCTACTACTCGTCTTGCTGCTTGGCCGCAACTCCGAGACCACCACCACGCCTAGATCGACCACCTAAAAAGGGTGTAAACCAGTGGGGTTAGACACACAGTCCCAGTGAGAAACATAACTCCCCGCCGAAACTACAAAACCTCAGAAAGATAAAGCAGAGAACTGATAAGAAGTATAATGAGAGCAGTTAATAAAGCAAAGCTATTCATACCATTAAGCTTACCAGATGTACGAAAGGCATATACCCAAATATTTCTTTATGGAACATGATTAACAAGATAAGATTTATAAGATCTTACCACATATCACAAGGAAAGTATAAGTAACTGCAAGTATATCAAGATTAACTACACAAGCAAGGCCTCAACCAATGTTTCGTGCTTGTCTTAAGCAGTAAATACTATTCGAATGGATTACATATTATTATGCCCTGAGGAAGTGAGCCGTACCGATCAAATCCAACCTTCGGTTGCGAAAGCCAAGCCGGTGCCATACAAGGTGAATGGAAGAGCCGGACTCCACGACCTCCCACCTCGTGGTCGGTGTACGAGACCCAAAGCAGGACCGCAGTCTCGTGCTTAAGTGGCCTCAGTCACATGGTCAGCTCCATAGGCTACCCTTCCTCTAGCCCATCTTGGTTTAGGTCACGACGCTAGTAAAATTGAGCCACAGGCCTGTTCACCGTGCTCTGAGCCATGAACGTATTCATGCTCCATATCACATATCCTGAGCCATGGGCCTGTTCACCATTCTCATGCACACACACACACACACACACATATATATATATATATATATATATATATATATATATATATATATATATATATATATATATATATATCTGAGTCTGCAACCGTAGCTGCACTTGATTCCCTCTCTATTTATGGCTAGGAGAAACCACACATATTCAACAATATGCGCTTCCAGGTTAACCCGCAGGAGAACCTGTTTCACCATCACCAGCTACTGACGATGATGCTTCTATGGCCAGGGCAGACTACATGAACTGTTCCACTGTGATTAATTAGTATATTTTTAAGTGGATTCAAAGATTCAACCAAGTTGTATAACATACAAACTATAACAAGAATAAACAATATGAAGCTTAACAATATGCATTCATTGTAATCAACATCATCTTGGTCCACCACAAGGATCCAACATGACATGCTACCACTTGGCCTCTTGCCAATCATCTAGATCTATCTCAAGGATCATCATATTGCCATGGGATCTCAATCCCTTATCACATAGTTCCACTTCCTCTCAAGGCATTCTCATCAACTCAGGTACTTTAGTTAAACTTAGGTCCGCAGACCAAAACACATCATATATGATCTCTTATCATCAAGAGTAAATGTCAAAGCAGTGTTACTCAATTATATACATATATACCTCGTAGCCATTTACTTGGCTCTGCAACTACATGGAATACCTGCATGGTTAGTATGCACAATCATCATAGATTATAGAAGATTCATATTATCAACATAGGCAACATTGATGCTTATATGCTCTATCAATCAGGTCTCCACTTGTGACCATAGACATTGATCATATTATCAAGCAAATCATCTTACATGCTTACTATTCTCTTAGCACTTATATAGATTATTCAAGATGATCACATACATATGTAAAGTCTTGTAAGTTACATAGATGAGCTCTACCATATCAAATACTATCAAGCATAGCAAGGATCACCATCATGACTAAACGTGATACATACACATGGTTTAGCATAGATGTGGTCTACTATATCGTGCACATCCAGGGTTACTATCAAAACCAAACGTGATGCAAGAACAACATATCGGTTTTCTATGAGGGACAAGACCTTCACTAACAACATCCACTACCCTCACTAGAGGTGGTATTGGGCAGGGCACCCTCCCTATTGCCCGACACTCTACTCATGTCGTCCAAGAAAATGAGCACCTATCGTGCAACATTCCGTCGGCCATCTAAGATATAACGGTCGTTATGCTACCATCAGATCCAGGCGTGTAGCCCAGTGTAAGTCGTGCAACGGTGCGTTATGCACCTCGGTGTCATGCAACTAGGGCGATGGCCATAAAGCCTAACGGCCAGCAGCTCAAGAGGTGTATCGTGCAACCACCTACTGATGGGCACCCAAAGCATATCGACCAACCACCTAAAACGGCACTAGGGTGTCGTGCAACGCTCGTCAGGTGTCGTGCTGACAGCCAACACACACATACAGCTGAGACTAAGGGGTGACGCCCACCAGCTAACAATGTTTCTATCACAACAGGCCATAATGATACCAAGCCGTCACATAAGGTTAGGGTGTGACGCCCGACACACCAAGGTCAACGTCCAGGAGCCTGACGCCCGACACAACACTACCAACTAGGTAACAAGCTCCACACCTCAACGCACAATGCCATCAAGCTATGACAAGGATAAGTGTATCGGGCAGGTTGTTCGTCAAGGGATGATGCCCGACACACACACCCACTAGTGACACCTATCACAAGGTTAGGGACCAAGGGGGGTATCGTCCATCACAGCCACAACATATCATCCAAGGTTAGACCAAGGAGGAGGTATCGGGTAGAACCACCATCACCACCATAACGTGCAGATGCACCTCGACAGGGTCACCACCAACCTCAAGTTCAAGGGCACCAAAACCCTAAAGAGTCAAGAAGATAGCTCACCTCTCAACTTAAATGAGAGACGGCTCTTGCACCTCTCTTAACATCAATCAGGCAACACAAGGAAAAATCCTAAACGAGGTCCACAACTACCACCAAGTTCACCCTTCAAGTCCATGGTGAGAGGAGGGTGTTTCTCAAGCTACTAGAACACAAGCTCACCTCTCAACTTAAACGAGAGAGGAGTGTTGCTCATGATACTAGAACTCAAGCTCACTCCTTAAGACTTAGGAGAGAAGGGAGTATTGCTCACCAAGAAACCCTAGAACACATGGTTCGGCCAACAAGAACATCTTAAGCAAGGAACTAACTAGCAACATATAAGAACATAGGAAGAAGGTAGTGTAGTTAGGGTTAGGAGTTATGTAACCCGCCTTAAGCAAGCTCCAAGCTCCACGCACCACCAAGGAAGAAGGAGAGAAAGGCACTCTAGGGTTCGGCCACCACTAGAGGATAAAGGAGACTCCAAGGAAGGATTGGCCACCAAGCTTGCTCCTCCAAGGGTATCGTCCACCAGGCTTGCAAGAGAAGAGAGTGTGTCATGCACCAAGGAGAGGGAGACTAAAGAACTAAAGGGATCCTTAGAAAGAGATGGGAAACGTATACATAGAAGGGGATGGAGGAGAAAACAAGGTAGAGAAAAGAAAGGTGTCACCCACCTAGGGTCACTTGTCCATGAGCATTGTCATCACTCTAACATGCCCTAAACACATGTCCAAGGCCATTGCCACATGCAAGCACCAAGCACCAAGTGTCCACTAGTGGTGACACAAACGAGGTCAAAGAAGGTCAAAGGTTCATGGGCGACACACCCACACAACATGGCTGACACACCTGGGCGACACACCACCAGGGCGACACAAACCTTGGGCGACACACTAGGCTGACACAAGCATGCCCTTGCCCGACACAGGGCACAAAGAAGGAAAGGAAACACTCAACAAGGCCCAACAAGTTCAACCAAGCCCAAAGGAACTCAAGCAACAAGCCCAAACCTTCCTCTCAACACTAGAGGAAGAAAGGAGAGGGAGGGACACTACACAAGGTGACAAACTTGCCCACAAACCCTAGACTTGGGTTAATCGCAAGTAGCACCCCCAACTCTCAACAAAGCACAAACAAACCCTAATCACCACTTCGAGGTGATTAGCAAGCAACCAAGCATCAGGGTTAAGCAAAGCAAACAGGGTAAACCCCAAACGCAGGTCAGGGTCCTTACATTTTATATCTTCTGGGGTTGTATTATGCCCTTATCTTTGTAGAGATTGTTTAGAGTTTGTACATTGAAACTTTATTGATGCTAAAAGATACTCAATTGGCTTAACTAATCAAGTGAAACCCTGATCATGTGGTTTCCTTATACCATATATCCATCTTTAGTGTGAACACTAGCTAGATGGTGAAACGACCATTCATGTGGGAAACTCAGAGTGCAAATTGTTGAATATGTGGGGTGAAAGTTGAGGTATCTCCATGTATCCTTAATAAACTGGGATGGCTGGGGTCATACCCTAGAAGGAGAATGGTCGAGACTGTATCTTAGATAATGTTATTCAGTATGTGTGACATGATTACTGGGATGATTGCAGTCATACCCTGGTAGAAGAATGCTTACGATCATATCTCAATTTCACTAGTGTCATGACCTATATACCAAGGGGAACTAGGCTATATTGAATTTGGTCTTGATATGTCATTGCGGCAGACTCAGACTGATCGAGGGTGTGGAGATATCATTAATTATGACTCTTCCATTCATCTTATATGGCATTGATTTCGACTTAGCACTGGTCAGTTGGATCATGAGTGGTATATCTCATCTCCTCAGGGCATAATAAAATATGTAATACATTTGTCTAGTATATCTTCTTAGGGTTAAACATGACTCACATTGAATGACCCTTTTCCTATCTCTTATACTAATTTCTTGAATTATAATGCGTCAAGAGAAATCAACTATTATACATGTTCTTCATATTCCTTCTTTAAGTATAAATTGTTCTATTACTAAGTGGTAGCTGCCTATTTTGCTTAATATGTATTATCGATTTCATACATATCATTTAGCTAAATCTGCTCAACCAGATAATAAATTTTATTTATCTACTTTAGTATCTCTGTTCTTATAATACACATTGGTGTAGAGTTATATCTCTCACTGGTACATTTGGTCTCACCCTCTGGGTTTCCACATCTTTTAGGTGGTCATGCACGGTGAGGTAGAGATCATGTGGTTCAGGCTGAGCAGCAAGAGTACTAGTAGTCATTGAAAGGTTAGATATGCTTCTAGTGTTTTGTAGTTAAGTCATATGTGTCATCCATGTATGCTCAGTTCCTTGGGAAGGTTTTTGTATGGTTTTGTATATTGCTGCAATGTTTTTTCTATATTCCATTGTTGTACATATATGGCATGTATATATAAATATGTTATCCTATGTAACACGTTGTGTCCAATGAGCTAGTGTAAATGTTATGTAATATTCTTTTAGCATGAGATATGTTACATGTGACTTTTGTGGAGTCCTATGTAATATGTTTCCACTTGAGGTGGATATGTGATATCGGTTTAAGTTTACCCTATTTTTTAATAATGTGGTTTTTTAGTGATAATTCTACACTTTGTTTCGAGTAATTTCACTTGTGGCACGTTGGGGCATTACAAGTGGGATGAAGAAGGTAGTTTCTAACAGTAAGAACAGGACAATAGAGAAAGAAGGAGCATCAATGGAAGTGGTTGATAGTGAGGGGAAGGGTGCTGATAATAGATTGGATTAAATGTTCCTGCTCTGGAGTGAAGGTTGTAAGTTGCAATGGTAGGGTTTAGCAAAGTTAGAAATGAATCATTGGATCCTTCAACTTGTAGATGAGGTTTATATACCAAGAGCCCTTAGTAGTCACTTGAGCCAAAGGCTTTGGAGGTCGACTAGAATACTGAGTCAGAAGACCCCAACAAAGATCCTTCTTCTTAGTGGTCAACATGATTTTTGAGTAGGAGACTCGGCGAGAATATCTTCTGTGGGTGGTCAAAGGGATTCCTGAATAGGGGATGTTTTCCTTTTTAGATTGATGAGAGATCTGAGTTTTATTGGCCAATGAGATTTTTGGGATCTATTGGTCAATGAGTACTCTACTGGTTGGCTTGTCTCCTAATGGTTTCCCAAAGTTCATCGAGTGTCCTATTCTTGATTATATTAAAACAGGGCCGATGAAGCTCACTTCACTTCACTTCTCACAAACATTATACTAGGATTCATAAGTTCCAACAAAATGGTTTTCTAACCAAATTTGTATGAAAATCAACAAAATTTAATCAAATTTATATACAATCCTACTTTTGAATTTTGAGAAATATTTATCAAAATTGAAATGATGTAAGCTGAAATAGGTAGGTATGGATGGGAAGTAGAATCATACTCCCACCATCCACCCAAAACTTAAAAATTTTGTCATCTCTAGCAAATACTAAATATGAGATGAAGGGAAAATATGTTAATTAGGCCAGTGAGTGTGGTTGCTTTCCTATCAATATTGTTTGTTCATTTGAAATCTCAAAATATGATGGAAGCACTAAAATGGAAGATTTCATCTTGCGAAGAAATTTTCTAATGAAGGGAAAACTATCTAAGCTAAGATTAAGAACATAACTTACAAATAAGAATTGGGTTGCCTCCCGACAAGTACTTCTATTTTACGTCATTGGCTTGACTAATTGATATCAATATTTTATGGGGGACTGCAAGCTTGGAGAGAATGAGAGGCATTTCCAAACTCATGTAGCCCATGGTAAAGTATCTTTTCAAACATCTACAACATGAACTCACTAGAGTTCTCATTCTAAAAGATGAATGCACAATGTGTAGATGCGTCTGATAATGTATGGTCCCAACCAGCAGAAATAAAGCTTACTTGGGAAAAGTCTCAACCTTGAGTTAAAACATAGAACATGGTCTCCGACATGTATGTATTTTCTTTTCATATGAATGTCATGTCAGTACTTTATTTGATCATTGTAGATTCGTGCTTTCTCATATGCAGTCTTTATGAGTACCTCTAGATCCTGTCGTTGTAATAGTCTATTTTGGCCAGATTTCTTAATATCAAAAATTTATTGCTTAATTTTCCACAAAGATTTATGTTCCAGTTCAATAGGAATATGGGATGACTTCCCATAAATAAACTTGAAGAATTTGGTCCCTAAAGAGGTCTTGAAAGCTCTCATATAGGCCCATAGAAATCACTGATTTTGTTGGACCAATCCTTTAAATTACGACTAATAGTCTTCTCCAAAATGGACTTGAGTTGGCGGTTTGAGACTTCAACCTGCCCACTCTTTTATGGATGAAAATTAGAAGCTACCTTGTGATATACGCCATATTTCCTCAATATTACTTCAAAGATTCACTCTAGGAAGTGCGAACTGCCATCAGATATGAATGTATAAAGGACTCCAAAATGGGGGAATATAATGTCCTCAAATAGATTGATAACATGCTTTGAATCACTTGTCATAGTAGGTATAACTTCTACTCTTTTCGAGAGATAATCAACTGCTATCGAAAGTTCGTAAAAATCATATGAAGAGGAAAATGTCCCATATATTCTACACCCCACACATAAAATAAATCAAATTCTTTCTAGAGTTTCAGCGGCATTTCATCTCTCTTGGTGATATTTTCAGGCTTCTAACATTTATCACAAGATATGTGGATATTGTAGACATCCTTGGATATCATTGTCCCGAAGAATCCATATTGTAGGACCTTAAGTGTAGTTTTCTTAGAACTCGTTTAGGCATTGTTTAATAACTAGATAAACTTCCTCCTCTGGAATACAATGTCGATATAGTCCATCGGTGCATAGTTTGTATATATATTGCTCATCCTAGTGATATTGTGTGGGAACCTTCCATGCTACATGAGATTACTAAAAAAATAGCAACTTCACACTAATTATCAATGTTACCAAAAAGATACAATATAAAAAGAACATAAATAAATTTTTGAACATTCCCAAGAAACATTTCATAAAGGTCTGACTTCATATATGTGTATATACTTCGTAACTTTACATGAGTCCAGTGTCCTTAGCCACAACCTAGCACAAAATATGTTGTTGTCCACATGTTTACAACCTTGTTATGCTCATGATATATAAGCAAAACTCGAGAAGATATACACGATATACAAATCTCCTTGGCCAAAACTGAGAGTATAATGATGACTCTAGGGATCTACACAATACCATCGACATCTTTGTCTCTACAAATCTTCAAATTGCACATCTTCATTGCATTGCATTTAACCACATTGATTATCACCTAGAAAGGGTTTGGAAACTCGTGAGTTGAGACCCATTTTACATCGATATGATGTAACCTCTAGTAACATTTATTTCTTAGTAAAAGATTATCTACTATAAGAAGTTAAACGAGATAGTATTACAAAGTTGAAAGACTAAAAAACTTATATAAAAGATCAGGCACATTTAATAAATACACTTGATTTCTCTTACCACATTATAAATCACATATACTACTATAGATAACATAGTAAGATCATCCGATGAGATTTTCCAAATACCCCAAGTAGTAATACCACATGGCTGAATTACATATCTTAGTAAGACCTAGGTAATTTGCGGCATACCACTCAAAGTATTAGATAACCATTGTGAAGTTGAAATCATCCTGTATAAGATCTAGGATGACCAAAATCCTAAAGATCTCTTCATATTATTCAGTTGAGTAACAACCATAGTGGCTCATCGGACCAACCACTAGACATCTTGGTTCGTCCTGGGTACACAGGCCATGACACCAAAAACTAAGGTATAATCCCTCAAATCCAATTTACAATAGTAGTCACTCTCAATCATATCCACATCTGAGAAAAATCCTCAACCGCTTGTTGAACCTTAAGATCAATATGATAGAGAAATATCTTCTATGTACCCACATGTACTCACAATATATGATTGTAATCTCCTTTTATATTGTTTTTTTCACTATCCATCTACTTCATACTAGAATAGTTCTACAGTCACATGTACTACTTGAGTAAGGTTAAATTTTATTACTTATGTGAGTTTAACAATTCTAGACTGCATCAATAAAGTTACATACAAACACCTTAAATGTTTATAAAAAATAATTTGGGGTTTACAACCTCAAAAGATATAAAACATATAAAACAACTTCAAGTCACTCTATTCATAGGTGACAAGACACATCAACTATTAATAGATGACATGCTTTCAATACTAGGGTTTCCTCTAACCATCATAATATCATCATAATAGTGATTAAAGGTCCCAAACTTACATAAGAGGCTCCACAACTTGTAAGTAAAAAGTACATGGGTCAAGTTGCATTATCCCTTTGGGTACCAAAATGTCACAAAGATGGTAACTTTGAAGTTCAAGAATTTAAATTCCAAAATACATAATTTTCATACTAATTGAAAGTTCCTTATAAAGTAGGAAAAGTTCATGTAAATGAACGAGTGCTTAAGAAATCAAATATTCATGTGTCTATACAGAACTGTACGTAAAAGGACCATCTTTTAGAGTTCTAAAAGTTTATAAAGTAATATCAAAGTCATGCGTGTAAAAAGTAGGCAATTAATGTGTTTAAGATTATATCACTCGCCTTGACAGAGAAAAAAGACAAAGCCTAAGAAGGGGAAATCTTTAGAATCAGCAACAAGGAACCAAGCTCAAATCACCAAAATGCCAAAAATGACTCCTACCTCCACGAATGAAGTGATGATGGAGCAACAAAGGGAGAAAGGAGAGATCACAACCTTTTGTGTAGTTTTCCAACAAGAAGACACCATGTAACTCCATCGTAGGAGAGAAGTGAATGAAAAACAATAGGGAAAATGGGTATAAAAGTAAGGATCCTATAAGAATGCAACAAGAAACATGATCAACAACCTTAGATTAAGTAAACATGCACTAAATCATCATCGATCATGTACAGTAGAAACTCATAGGTCATGGAGAACTTCGTCAGCCAATGAATTCCCTAATTGGTTGTCCATAAATTCCATCGGGAACCAACTATTCACCAGTCACCAAGAAACCATCGGCCATTGAGAAACCATCCATCACCAAAAACCATTGGTCTATTAAACTGATAAAAATCCCAGTGGTCAAATATCTCATCGGTCACAAGATCTATGGAGGACCAAGTGTTCATCAGTATGTTGATCAGGCTAAAATCTATCTAGAGGTGAAAACACTATACTACTACTAAACAAAGTATGAAACTACAAATATTATGAGAAGTTCAAAAGCATCCAAAGGAGAATAAAAGTTGTAAGATTCTTAAGGACAACTTGAATAAACTCAAGAAAGTGCTAAAATAATGTTTACACTCCCAAAATAGGGAAAATGCACAAAGTTCCACACATTATAGAATCATAAACTAGTTTTTCAACATAATCCAAAATGAAAATTTTCTAAACTA
Organism: Alisma plantago-aquatica; assembly: GCA_963693085.1. Taxonomy (NCBI): domain Eukaryota; kingdom Viridiplantae; phylum Streptophyta; class Magnoliopsida; order Alismatales; family Alismataceae; genus Alisma; species Alisma plantago-aquatica. Next base: position 925,046,089 of record OY856410.1, on the reverse strand, counting down.
AGAATCCAAGTAAGACAAACAGCAAGTTTAGGTGTTAAGCAAGGTTAGGGGGATTACAAATAAAATCATGTAACACATATTCCCCCCCCCCAATCCTAGGCAAACAAAGAAGGGTACTTCCTATGCATATCATCTTCTCACTCCCTTGTGGCTTCATTTATACCACGATGATTCCAAAACACCTTCAGTAAATCTATATACTTCTTCCTAAGATTTTGCACATGCCTATATAAGATCAACACTAGACCTTAAACAAAAGTAACATCCTCTTCAAATTCTACTTCAATAGGTTGCAACGTTTGGTCTGTATCAGGATGGTATTTCCTCAACATAGAAACATGGAGAACATTGTGTAATTGGTGTACTCTAGTAGTAACCCCAACATGTAAGCCACCTTCCCAACTTGATCTAGGATAGGTTAAGGTCACATAAACCTTGGATCAAACTTACCTTTTTAATCAAACCTCAACATACCCTTGCAAAGTTAAACCTTAAAATACAAACAGTCTCTAACTTGGAGCCTTTATGGTCTACAGGGATGACCTGCCTAAGACTTCTACCTATCATGTGTTGCCTTCAATTTTTGTTAAATAACTTTGATCTTTTATGTATTCTATTGAACCAACTTAGGACCCAACAAATAATATTCAAACTCCTCATACCAAAAAAGTGGTGAGCTATAATGCCTACCATACAAAACCTCATACGGTGTCATGTCGATGCTCCTTCGGTAACCATTGTTGTAGGAAAACTCAATCAAGTTTAGATGAACATCAAAACTTCCAAAAACTGAAGAACATATGCTTTGAATAGATCCTCTAACATCTGTATGGTTCTTTGAGAGTGACCATTTTTATATAGGTGGAAGTTGTACAAACTTCAGCTGTGTCCCCAATGTTGTATGTAGATGCCCCCAAAATATGTTTGTAAACTGAGGACCTCAATTAGACACTATCATAATTGGTATTCCACAAAGATGGAATATGTCATCAACATAGATCTGTGCCAACTTCTATGTTATGTATACAATCTTCACCAGTAAAAACTGAGTTAAATTTGTTAACCAATCAACAATCGCCCAAATCAAATTGTGACCATTAACTTTCCTTGGAAGACAAAGAAAGAATTCCATAGTTATTTATTCCCATTTCTGTTAAGGAATTGGAAAGAGTTGCAAGGTCCCTATAGGATTCAGATGATCTTCTTTGATATGTTGACAAACTAGATACTTGGCCACAAACTTAGCCACTTTAGGCTTCAGACCTAGCCAACAATAAAAGTCATTAAAATTATGACACATCATTGCACTACTAGGATGCATCACATATATTAGGGAATGGGCCTCCTCAAGTACATTATTCCTAAGTCTTCCTGTCACACCCAGATTATCATACCATATGAGAGAAAGCATTTTTTTACTGGGGGTGTCACAAACATGATCATCGTTGCAATGAAAGTAAATGAAACACTTTGCATAACTATAAAACTGATCCATACATAGTTTTTATCAACAGAAAACTACATCATTTTAAACCATAAAATCTAATCTAATTGATAGCATAACTAGACATAATAAAACGATGTCAAAACTCTGGATCGTCTAGGTAAATGGTACCCCACTAGGCAGAGCTTGAAATCCTCTAGTGCTTTACTTGTTCTTTTGATCCTCAACTTCTCTAAATCCTACGGACATCGCGTCCCTAGCCATGCATTGGGAAAATTAGTCATTAGAGTAGGTGGCATGAGTATTTAAAAAAATATGCATTGCTAAAGAACTAGAATATTACAAAAGATTCTTGAATATCATAAATATGAAATGAACATTAAACTATGATTAAATCTAAAAATATATTATCTCTCATTTCTCAAACTCTTATCTTTTCTGGAGACCTGTACTCTAGGTCTCATGACCTACACCAAAGTGTATGGGTCATAAATATCTTATATGAATTTCTCTCATCACACTCATGGATGAGATTACAGACATGCTCTAGTCTAAAATATCATTTACATATAATTTTTATCTATTTGTGGCAACCATTATACAATAAGTCCTCCTAAATTGGCATATCTACGCTCAGAATTAGTACCAAGGTACCGCTGAATTGGCACTACATGCCTCTAAATGACACTGAGGTGTCTCCGAATTGGCGTGGCTACGCCCTGAATTGGTGCCGCAACACCTCTGAATTGGAGTAAACACCCCTTTGAATTGGCAACAGATGCCTCTGAATCGTCTCGGGACTACTGAATGAGGACTTATCATATAATGTCTTATGTGAAGGTTCGACTTATTTATCTTAAGTCAAAACATACTTAATTATTAATCTGAACTGAAGCTGAATATTGATTGCTTTACTTAATTCTGAATCTGAACTTATCTTATATTAAATTGAATACTTATAGTTGAGCTTATCTGAAAATGATTACTGAGTAATGAGCATGTTCTGAATTCTAAATCTCAATCTCAATCTAAATATTTTATTCTTAAGTGATAAACTGAATCTACAACTGAATGTGAATATGCATCTCAATTACTTCATAATTGAGATTGAGTCTAAAACTGTTACAACCCCAATTTTCAGGTTCTTTTGGTGAGAAATGTAATTTCTCCTATTAAAGATATATGAAAAAATAATGATATGATTGATGGGATTGTATGAATTTCGTTTACAATAGCCTTGTTGGTTTCTTTGTGGGCTTTATTGGCTATTGGGCCCAATTATAAGAGAAAGAAAAAAATGGGAAATTTGGATAATAAATGGATAAATAAGAAAAGAGGAAAGGCAGAGGTAGAAACCTCTAGAAGGCAAAGGAATATCCTCCAAAAGGGGATTTCATTCCTTTAGGGTTCCTTGGTTCCAAGGAGTCCCAGTTGCAAAGATAATGCAATAAGAAAGAGAAAGGATCAATTAAATGTTGCTTTATTAAGAAGGAAATAGGAGATAATAATAAAATTACAACAAACATGTGGATATACAGATAATGGATCCATCTTGGACAAGATTTCTTTTCCACATGGATTCTAATGGAAAAAGGAATCAAAATCAAGAAAATAAAAGAGAGTAAGAAAGAGACAATATGAGAAATATGCATAATTGAGTAATAAATTGCACCTAAAGAAAACGGCATGATTTCTTTGAATATTGAACCCAAATTTGGCATGATGATAGAATAAGTTATTATTAAGTTTTCCACCAAATTTGGGATTAATTGGATAAGCGGTTTAAGAGTTATTATTTTTAGATTTTTCCCTAAATTAAATATATTTCTAATTAAAAGAAATAGAAAAGGAATAAGGAGGGAGCAACGCCAGCCATCGGATCCCCGCGTGGTCTAGGGGACCACAGATCTACAGCTAGCTGGGCGTCGTCCTCCTCTAGTCAAAGAAGGAAAGCAATTGGATTTTCAAATCTAACTTTCTCGCAAATCACACCACGAGCAAACTAGGAAAGCACACAGTTGGGTTCGGGAGAGCATTCCACACCCAACTACCCTAACTTTTATGGGGTTTTGTGTGTTCTAGATGAAATGCCTAATTTGCTGAGAGCTTGGGCGGCGGCATGATGGGGAAACCCTAGAGCAGCCTCCCAAACCTTTAAATAGTATCCCCCTCGCAACTCCTCTCCCCCTCGCGCACCTAACCGGCACCTTCCCTGACCTTCTCATGCTCCGAGGTTGTGTGTTGAGGTTGCTCTGGTGAGTTCCATTTGCGGCACCGCTACGGGATAGAGTTCGCTGGATCGGGTGGAGACGAGTAGCAGCGACCGTATGATCGCGATCCACGATAGGCCACGAAGGAGATCAATGGCCCGAGTGCCCCACATTCTTCAGTTGTCGTGAGTGGGCGCATGTGACGTGAGCCTTCCGATCACACTCAGTCAACGATGACCAAGGATCCAACGACCCTCAATTTTCTGCAAAGTCCAGGTAACTCGCCTCTCTGACCAAAATTCAAGAAAAATGTGGAAATTGTACAAATCATTAAAAATAGATCCTTTGGCCGAAAAATACAAATAAGTAGTACTTTTTTATCAAAAAAATGCAAGGAATGCAATAAAAATATTATTGAAGCCTAATTCTTCTTGAAATTCAAAAAGTATGTAAAGATGCTATCTTTAATGGTTTAACTAATGAAAAACCCTAATCTTTTATGATCAATGAATTGGATTCAAAAGGATGATCTTTACGCCTAGTTGGATTAATTTAGGGTTCCATATACATGAATATGCATTAATGGGCTTAGAAACGCTAATTAATGTTGATATGAATTTTAATGGTTTTAATTGTGCAAATCCAATAATAAAATAGAGATAAGATGATTCTAAGCTAATTTGAGTATGAAAGATTCTAATTGTGGATAAATACCCTTAATTTGGTAATTAGGTTTTCCTAGTGTATAAAAGTGGAATTAATGTGAATTTAGGGTTTTATAACCTAGAAGATGTGAAACATAGTAATTAGGGTTCCTTTGAGTATTGAACTATAATTCTTGATTGAGTTGTCTATTCAAAAGAACTCGAACATAATATTTGGCCTTATTGATCTTGACATAAACTAACGATAAAGATGGTAGTTTTAGTGTAAAAGAGACACATTAGACTTAATTGACATTCAATTATTCCTATGATGTCGAAATTAGGGTTTATGGACCAAAAGAGCATTAAAAGTGATACTTGAATTATGGAGGCTAAAACCCAAATAAAACCTTAAAGTTGGCCTAGAAATCCTAAGGTGGAATCCAAGTCAGTATTGAGAATGTTTTGGATAAAGCAATGACACATGAGTGTTATGCATCAATTTCAGGATATTGTTGATTGCTTGATTTATTGTTCTTGCTTGGACCTTGAGTTACTCTGGATCAAGTATGTGGTTATTTATGAGTAACCGATTTAGTTTCACAGAGTTTTCTTGAATGATTGATTGAATTGGATGCAACCTAACTGTTGGATGTTCATTTATGCAAATCTTTAAAGTCACTATGATTATCACAATTAATTATAAATGTGCATTCTCGCACCTACAAGCCACCCTGATGTATGATGCGTGACCAAACCCTGGAGAGAAGGTCAATTAGGTCAAGCCCAAGAGGGAAGACCATTGGGAACTATGAGAGGTGACCCCAGGCACCAAGCTCAGGATGGATAAGGTGGCCTTATGTTTGTTGCATGACTATTGGGCACCATGAGAGGTGACCCCAAGCACCAAGCTCAGGATGGAGGACGTGGCCTTATGTCTCTTGCAAAGGAAAAACCCTAGAGAGGGTATTCTAGGGTTAGGGAAAAAGAGGTGGAGAATGTCACATCGAAAACATAATTTGGACTATTAAATAACTTAATTGTGATATTTAGGTTGTTAGCAGTATTTGTGAAATTTTGGTTGTCCCTACATACCGGCATATTCATTTATGCTGACCGACATTTTGTTTGTCGGCATTTTTGGTACAATATGAAAAGGGCAAACAATAAAGTGATACATTGTGAATATATGAATCAAAGTACAAGGAGTATTAGTTAGAATAGACTCTAGTTGTGGATAGAAGTCTAAAAATCCAAGATTTTAAAAAGGTATGCAAATTTTTATTTTATTCCAGCTTTTTAGTATAGTTTTGGTAGAATTTAGTAGTTATTATTGATTATTTGTTGAACCATTGATCCATGAAATAGGGATAATGGCTCTGACCTTTTGGTCTCCCTTAATTAGGGGTTACTAGGAGGCGGGGTCATTACATTTGGTATCAGAGCATTGGTTCCTCATTTAATCCTTAATGATTATTAAATTTTACAAACTCTGTAGAATCGAGGGAGTTATTAGAGGATTTTCCATAGACTGAGGTGTCTAGAAAAGGATCACGGTCCAGGGGCTGGCAATATTTTCCTCTGCCCCGCTAGTCGGTCATGAGGACTCCCGGATGTGGTGTGACTGCCTGGCAAAAATCTGAGGTTTTGACTCAAAATAAGATACCTTTAGGACTCTCTCATCTATTTCTTCCCTTCTCAACCCTTATACAATTAATATTTTAAGGTTTAGGGTTTTTCTCTCTCTTCCCCACCCTCTTGAGGTCAGGGTAAGTATGATAAGGATTATGGAATCCTCCACCAAATCAATGAAAAGCATGTAACAAAGATGTCATGGACATAAAATTAATAGTTTAAGCGTAAACTAAAGAATAGTTACATGCTTAGGTAGCATGACATGTGTTGTCATGCCCTCAAGAGAGAGACTTGAGGTTAGACCTTCTTGTCAGGAGGATAGTAGAGAGTTAGCCTTGGAGGTAGAGGCCTCCAGGAAGAGGTAGAGACCTAACGCATCCTCTAAGGACGATGCTAACCCTAACCCTAAGTGGTTGTTAGAGACAGATGACATGATGAGTTAGATATCATGGTCGACCGTATACGTGGGTTGACATGCCTTTTGGTTTTGAGTAACTGGGAGAAGCATGACCTATATGAGGTTCGTTGACCTAGTGCCTTTTTGGAGACCCAACCTTGGAAGGGTCATGCCTTTTAGGGTGAAGGATAGCTCCTTCATTGAATAGGTTAGTAATAACCATATGGAAACCCTTATGGGCATATATGAGCATAGAAGAGCATGCACCTACGTAGGAGAGAACGTCAGCAGTACCAGAAGTAGGTTGAGACTTAGGTCAAAAGAGTTATGCCTGACATGTTAGGAGATGAACATGTACAACTTTGGATAATCTTGATCGAACATAGGTTTGGATCATACGTTTCACCCATGTAGGTGTATGCATGTATCCTTAAGAGCTTGGTTCACCTCCTTAGAGAGAGAACCTCCAGTGGTAAGGTTGGTTATAGGGTTAGCTTTAGAGAGAGAGAGAGCAAAACCCAAGCAAGAAGGTTGGAAGCTTAGACTCTAAAGACATGATGGACCATGAGAAGTTGGGTATGTTATGACCTAGAATGGATGACCTAAGTGGATGGTGGTGGTTGCCTTGTGCATGATCCTTGGAGGTTTGTGGTATCTTGGAGGAACAAAAACTTAGAAAAGGGAAGAGGTTTCTTGAGTTGATGTACATGAGTTGTAGGTGCCTACCTTACCTTATAGGTGTAGAAAGGAGAGTTCCTTAGACCCTGAAGAAGTAGAGTAACAAGTTATGAGGTCTCACACCAAGTTGGTTGTCCTTGTGTAGGACTCTATGGTGTTGTTCACTGGGAGAATGGTGGGAAGTGTATGCTATACCTTGTGCATGTTTGGTTCGTGGCTGGACAGTTGATGCAGAAGAAGTGAACCTAGGGTTCCTAGACCTAAGAGGGGAAGTAGTAGTACCTGGAGCACCTAACGCTCATGAAGATGGGTGAGTTCCTACAGTTTTGGGCATGGCACCTATCAGATTTAGAGGAAAAGGAAACCCCTTGGACTAAGGTATATGTTTGAGGAACCCCACACACATAGGTTGGTGACATATGCATGTATGATGTTGGTCCAATGTGGAGGAATAGAAACAAGTATGACCTACTACGGAGACCTGGCATGGTTTAGTAGGTGGTCTTCTTGTTAGCTATGTGCCTTAGTAACTTGATAGGGCTAAGCATGCTCATGATGGTGTAAACCCTGGATGTAAGGATGTTTGTGACCTTTGTTGCTCTCAAGAGAGAGTGTTCTCCCATAATGGGGGGGACCCTTCTGTAGGGTGAGTATCAGCTTTTGTTTAGGTTCAAAGTAACCTAAAGTGGTCTCTCATAGGATCTTGATGAGCTAAGTGGAGAGAACATGCTGTGAGCACGAATCTATAGACCCTTGTGTGACCATCTCTAAGGGGCATGAAGGTATGTTACCATGGAGGTAACCTTATGGGCCTGACCAAGTTAGATAGGTCACCATGATCCCTATGAAAGGATGTAAGTTTGACCATGAGTGCCCAGAGATGATGGATTTTTGGGTAAAGATTCAAGAATGAGATGTTATATGATGGAATTCTAAGTCAATACTAAGGTCATGAAGGGATAAGACCGATGGAAGTAGGAGTTGTCTGTTCCCTAGATGTACGAGACCATAGGGTCGGGAGGTAACAACTACCTTTGCCCAAAGACCATGGGTTAGGAGGTTGGCCACCTTCATGAGTTCATGGTGCATAAGGGGTAAGAGTGAGAGGAACTCCTTAAATGCATAAGGGTCAGATCACCCCAAAAGTGTCGGCACTCTAAAGACCTTAAGGTAATGACTAAGGATTGTACATAAAGGAGATATGTTAAGATCCAAAAGTTGATGGCGAAAGTCTTCCCATGGGTGTAGACCCATAATCGAGATGTTCATGTTGTGGAGACATGTGATGTATGTTTCAACTTGGATTGGAAAAGTGTGATGGCAATGTGTGATGCACCATCTCTACTGTTGGAACGGGATGAACTTTATATTTGGACTGCAGCCAAATGCTTATTTCCTCTCGTTATGGGTGTGAGAGATAGGGCAAGACACATCATACACTAAGGATAAAGATGACATGAGTTGAAATGTTGCTATGATGTTTGAGGATGGAGAAAGTATCATACCTTTTTGGGTGAGTACATGGAATGGATGGTTTACAAACATGAGAAGAACTAAGATAGTCATCTTATAAGGACGTTCTTATCATGAGTTGTATGGAATTTATGAGTTTTCTGATAAAGATTGACCTAAACTCTGAGATGAGATAATAAGTGGAATACATGAAGGTTTCTCTCTTCACCGTTACCTAAAACATGAGTATGTAAGATGGTAATGGACTGTCTTGTTTAGACAGTAGAGAGGTTGGATGAGATGGTGAGACTTTTATAGCTGACACCCAGATAGAACCAGACCCGTTGGTTGAGTTAGTGGTTGCTTGGTTAGCTAGCCTAGATCTTAATGAGATGCAGGGATAGTTGTAGAACCTGAGATGCACATCTCTAGAAGAGAAAGTGTTAAAACCCATGACTAGGGTGTTTTAGGGTTTTTGAGGAATCAACTTTGAGGAATCATGGAGTTTTGGCCGACCAAAAAAAAACTTTGAGGAATCATGACGTGCAGGATATCATGATTGTAAGTTCACTATACACCATAATACTACTAAGAAAGTAAGTGGTAGTAGTACTTTGGATGCCTAAGATGAAGAAGTGTACAAAGTTGCATGTGGCTTGTCGCCATGCATGCTAGGATGTGATGGGAAAACACCAGTAACTCAGTGAGTTGATATAAAGGATAAAAAGTCCTGAGTGGGAATGGGAGTTGATCACCATGGACTTTGTGGTGAGTCTCCCTAGACCGAGGAAGGTCAGGGTGCAATATGGGTTATGGTAGATCGCCTTACCTAGTTGACATAATCTAAGAGAAAGAGAGAGTATTGTCAGGAGACAGATCCAGTTGAACTACATATAAGAGAGATAGATGGTTCAACTACACCATGTTGTGAGTTCAAGGGTTCTTGAGTATGACCTAAAGATTCACTTCCATGTTGTGGAAGTGGGTACCTGAAGAACTCGATGCTAGTACGTCTTATCACCCCTAATTGATGGTTAGTATGATCCAAACTAGAGGGTCTGATGAGACCACGTGTGCTCATTCAGGGTGATACATGGAGATAGTTCATGTCCTATGAGAGTTGTGATGATATCCACCATAGCCACTATCGAGATGTAAGAAGCTCTATAAGGGAGGTTGTGTCGGTCACTGCTTCATGAAGATGATGTTAGTGAGGGGACCTCGCGATGGTTAGAAAGATACCATCGTGTATGCATATGAAGTCTCTTTGATCGTGCGATGGCTGAGATAGCCCTGGGGCAACATGAGTCGTGAGCTGATGTGAAGTAGACTGACATGCAATTCACTATGGGAGAATATGTGATATGAAAATCCGACCCCTCCGAGTTATAGCTGAGAAAGTTGATTCCCTGATACATAGATCCATTTGAGATGGATTGGTGGAGATGCTTAAGTTTAGCCTTACCCTCAGGATAACATGATGTATGATGTGTTCCACGAGACCAATCTAGAGCACTATGTGAGGTACCCAAGCCATGTGCCGATCCATGAACCTATTAAGCTTTGAGAGAGAGGCTGAAATGTCCTGAGTCACCCACGAGGGTACGAGATACCAAGGTGAGAGAGAACTCAGATGTATGAATATAAGATGATGAAGGTTCTTTGGAAGCACCATGGAGAGGGTGAAGCCATATGGGAGCCATGAGGGACAAAAGAAGGTCTTATCCTGTTTGTTTGTATGCTTGGTGGAATTTTTAGGTCAAAATTCTTATAAGAGGGGAAGGATGTTACAACCCCAATTTTCAGGTTCTTTTTGTGAGAAATGTAATTTTTCCTATTAAAGATATATGAACAAATAATGATGTGATTGATGGGATTGTATCAATTTCGTTTACAATAGCCTTACTGGTTGCTTTGTGGGCTTTATTGGCTATTGGGCCCAATTATAAGAGAGAGAAAAAAGGAAAATTCAGATAATAAATGGATAAATAAGAAAAGAGGAAAGGGAGAGGTAGAAACCTCTAGAAGGCAAATGAATATCTTCCAAAAGGGGATTTCGTGCCTTTAGGGTTCCTTGGGTTCCAAGGAGTCCCAGTTGCAAAGATAATGCAATAAGAAAGAGAAAGGATCAATTAAATGTTGCTTTTTTAAGAAGGAAATATGAGATAATAACAAAATTACCATAAATATGTGGATATACATATAATGGGTCCATCTTGTAAAATATTTCATGTCCACATGGATTCTAATGGAAAAAGGAATCAACATCAAGAAAATAAAAGAGAGTAAGAAAGAGAAAATATGAGAAATATGCATAATTCAGTAATAACTTGCAACTAAGGAAAAGGGCACGATGTCTTTGAATATTAAACCCAAATTTTTCATGATGATAGATTAAGTTATTATTAAGTTTCCCTCAAAATTTGGGATGAATTGAATAAGCGGTTTAAGAGTTATGATTTTTATAAGTTTCCCTATATTAATTATATTTCTTATTAAAAGAAATAGAAAAGAAATAAGGAGGGAGCGACGCCAGCTGTCGGATCCCCGCGTGGTCCAGGGGACCACATATCTGATGCTAGCTGGGTGTCACCCTCCTCTAGTCGAAGAAGAAAAGTAATTGGATTTTCAAATCCAACTTTCTCACAAATCACACCACGAGCAAACTAGGAAAGCACATGGTTGGGTTCGAGAGAGCATTCCGCACCCAACTAAACTAACTTTTAGAGGGTTTTGTGTGTTCTAGATGAAACACCTAATTTGGCTGAGAGTGTGGGTGGTGGCAAGATGGGGAAACCCTAGAGCAGCCTCCCAAACCTATAAATAGTACCCCCTCTCAACTCCTCTCACCCTCGCGCACCTAACTGACACCTTCCCTGACCTTCTCGTGCTCAGAGGTTATGTGTTGAGGTTGCTCCGGCGAGCTCCAATTACAGCACCGCCACGGGACAGAGTTGGCTGGATTGGGTGGAGACGTGTAACAGCGACCGTCCGGTCGCGATCCACGATAGCCCACGAAGGATATCAACGGCCCTAGTGCCCTGAATTCTTCAATTGCCACTAGTGGGTGTGTGTGACGCCAGCCATCCAATCCCGCTCGATCAAAGACAACTGAGGATCCAACAGCCCTCGATTTTCCACAAAGTCCATGTAACTCGCCTCTCTGACCAAGATTCAACAAAAAGGTGGAAACTTGTACAAATCATTAAAAATAGATCATTTGGCCGAAAAATACAAATAAGTAGTGCTTTTTTATCAGAAAAATGCAAGGAATGCAAAAAAAATATAATTGAATCCTAACACTACTTGAAATTCAAAATGTATGTAAAGATGCTATCTTTAATGGTTCAACTAATAAAAAAGCCTAATCTTTGATGATCAATGAATTGGGAAGGATTATATGGATGTTTAAAGTTGATATTAACATATTGTTAATAATAATGACAAATTAGATTCAAAAGGATGATCTTTATGCATAGTTGGAATAATTTAGGGTTCCATGTACATGAATATGCTTTAATGGGCTTAGAAACCCTAATTTATGTGGATATGAATTTTAATGGTTTTAATTATGCAAATCCATGAATAAAATAGAGATAAGATGATTCTAAGCTAATTTGAGTATGAAAGATTCTAATTGTGGATAAATACCCTTAATTTGGTAATTAGGGTTTCCTAGTGTATTAAAGTGGAATTAATGTGAATTTAGGGTTTTCGAACCTAGAAGATGTGAAACATAGTAATTAGGGTTCCTTTGAGTATTGAACTATAATTCTTTATTGAGTTGTCTATTCAAAATAACTTGAACATAATAATTGGCCTTAATGATCTTGACATAACCTATAAGGATAAAGATGGTAGTTTTAGTGTAAAAGATACACATTAGACTTAATTGACATTCAATTATGCCTATGACGTTGAAATTAGGGTTTGTGGACCAAAAGAGCATTAAAAGTGATACTTGAATTATGGAGTCTAAAACCCTAATAAAACCCTAAAGTTGGCCTAGAAATCCTATGGTGGAATCCTAGTCAATACTGAGAATGTTTTGGATCAAACAATGACACATGAGTGTTATGCATTAATTTCAGGATATTGTTGATTGCTTGATTTATTATTCTTGCTTGGACCTCGAGTTACTATGGATCAGGTATGTGGTTATTTATGAGTAAACTATTTAGTTTCACAGAGTTTTCTCAAATGATTGATCGAATTGGATGCAACCTAACTGTTGGATGTTCATTTATGCAAATATTTGAAGTCGCTATGATTATCACAATTAATTATAAATGTGCATTCTTGCACCTACATGCCACCCTGATGTATGATACGTGACCAAGCCTTGTAGGTAAGGTCAATTAGGTCAAGCCCAAGAGGGAAGACCATTGTGCACTATGAGAGGTGACCCCAGGAACCAAGCTTAGGATGGAGAAGGTTGCCTTATGTTTCTTGCATGACTATTGGGCACCATAAGAGGTGACCCCAGGCACCAAGCTCAGGATTGAGAAGGTGGCCTTATGTCTCTTGCAAAGGAAAAACCCTAGAGAGGGTATTCCAGGTTTAGGGAAAAAGTGGTGGAGAATGTGGCGACAAAATGTTATTAACTCAATTAAATTAATGCGGAAGCGATCGTTAATAGTGGAATTACTGAAAATCACTAAAAATTAAAACCATTTATCAAGAGATCCATTCACAGGAAAAATCTTTCATTTAGAACCAAAGTAAAACATTACATCCTGGTTCATATACATACATATCCTGCATCATTGCACAAAATCTCAGATCGAAGTATCAAAACACTATCTCCTAGGACCCGAGAGTACAGAGACGAAAATAGGACTACCTACACAAAACTAGACAGCCAATGTCTCCACCTATTGGATCACTGCTACCCCTGTGACTGCTGTTGCTGCACTTCTCCTGCAGAATAGTTTCTGCCCTGATGTCTGCGTCTACCTAAAAACATTGGATCTCAAGGGGTCAGACAATTATAAAAATTGTCCCAGCGGGAGATATAACTCTCCGCCAAAACATTGTCATTGCAGTTTAAAGGAAATAAACTGTGTAGTGGGATAATATAAATCAATAGCAGATGAATCAACATCTAAGAAGATTAGAGCAACATTCTTATGCAAGTATTTCAGTTAAAACTAAATAAGCAGCATGTCTCATATTCAATATGAATTAAAGGAACATAATTAACATTTATGTATCAAGAGTATACTAACAATATAATATCAATTAGTGGTTCTCATATTTCAATATCTTTTGCAAATACGCTATGCGGCTGATTATATTTTACAAACAGATTTAATCTTATACCCTGAGGAGATGAGATATACCGCTCATACTCCAACCGACCATGATTACGTAAAGCATAGGTACCACACAAGGTCAATGGGAGAGACGGATTCCATGACCTCCTCTGTCTCGGTCAGTATGAGACTACTTTGTCAAAGAAATAATGTGTCATACTGCAATTATCTTGCCAGGGTATATTGGCATCCTCGCCATAGAGTTATAGCCCATAGCATATACTCTCTTCAGGGTTATGGCCCGTAGCCAATGCCTGGTTATTATATTGAGGAATCATGGCCCTTAGCCATACTCTTATTGGGGAATGGTCCAAAACCAATCCCGTACATAGGACATAGCCCGTAGCCATTCCTATGGAGCATAAGGATATATTTGCCCAATTACCCCCACATATTCAAAAATATGTCTTCCGAGTAAAACTCGTTTCACCATTCAGCTAATTCTGACGCTGATGGATCTATGGTCAGGACAACTACATTATATGGTATTACTCGATTAATTAAGTACATTATCATATTCTTTTAGCATCAGCCAAGTTTCCAAACATAACTTAATAAGACAAATTGTCACGGGTTAACAACCTAACTCCACTGTACACCTCAGGCACCAACATAAGGCGTACAATAGAGTTAAAATTGCCCGTCCCTTAGTGGATCAAACACATGAATATATAAATGCACCGAATAAAAAGCTTCCATACATAAACCAAATTGTTCATTACATAGGGGCCTGAAGGCATAGGAGTGCTACGGAAGAAACTTAATAGATGAGAAACTAATTACAGAAGAAAAAGAACATAGTCTAAGAGTCCCATTTAGCTTTAGCATTCCCATGATAGATCTGATTTTTGTGAGCCAGCATATAGAGTAGCAACATCATCTTCCTTTCATCATGAGCATCATAAGCAGAAGGTACCTATAAAACATATGCAATTGGTATGCGTCAGCACAATATATAAATATATTGTACTGAGTACGCCTCCGCGTCATTTGATTTACCTCTTTTCATACTTGGCAATAAGGATAAAAGCAAACTTGGCAGTTATACGTAATTACAACAATATATCAAAAATTAAGCAAAAGTTTGTTAACAACAAGGAACATGTATCTTTTAAGCATATTTTCCATCATCTTTCTCATACATCCACCACTAATGGCTTTGATGTTTTCAGGCCTTTACGATCTACTACCAAAGAGTTTGAGATCATTTTATATGTGTGATCTACTACCAAAGAGTTTGAGATCATTACACATGTGATCTACTACCGAAGAGTTTGAGATCACTTCCATGCACTAGACTACCAAGTACTCATATGATGGACACTATATATATTATGTTTGCAGGTGTTAGAAATTATACATATAGAAATTCAAGCAAAATATCAAATCATGCATAGCATCATACAAGACATTCATTTCATTCAATATCTTATGCCAAGTGTTCTACATATTCATATATCTCAAGCATTAAGTATAGTAGGCCAACAAGAGGTAATGGCATACCTTCTACTCAGAAGTGGGGAGTCCAGAGATGCTCCTCACTGATACCTTTGATTTCCTGAAATTATTAGAGATTTGGCATTTATTAGATATATTGTTCAAATTACCCTTATTCTAAAGAGTATATAAAAAGGCCCTTTATAGATTTGGAGTCATGAGAGTTGAGTATGGATCTTAGAGTAGGGAGTTGAGTCCAAGATTATTATTGTCACATCAGAGTAGATTCATAAAGTCAGAATCATGGTCTATAGATCATATTAATTTATTATGCACATTTTGGTAGGTCAAAATAGGGAAAGGAGTTATAAATAGGTTTTATTGATAATTGAGCCATAATAAAAGGATATGATCTTTCCATAATAATATAGATGCAAAAAGATGATGATCACAGGTTTTTGGTGATTTAAACAGGGTCGAGTATTTTCCAAATAACTAATCAAGATATACACAACAATAAGCATGAGGATTTACTCGAGTCAGATTTAGGGTCAACAGATGTCAAAATCATGATCCTCGTATTTTTCTGATCAAAATAGAGTACTTATTCGTATTTTTCTGACACTCCTACTATTTTTTACAAATTTCTCAAGATTAGGTCATAAACTGGATTTTCGAGTTAATAATCGAAAACTAGAAAAACATGGACCGTTGGATGATCGGATCCAACGGCCAAGATCACGCTTGCATAAAAAGCAACAGGTTGAGGTGGATATTGGACCGCTTACTTGGCGAGCTATGGTTTGTCCACTTGGATCGACGTGGACTCCTGTGATTGGCCCAGCTAGGCTCGAGCAGGTCCCTCCTTCCTCTAGCTCATGGCTTCACAGCAGGTGGCTGACACGATCTCCGGCTTCCTCGTGTGCAGGTGGAGATCGGGCTAGCTTCCTGGGAGCTCCCCGCAGCTGGACGGCCGGTCCTAGGGTCGTGGCTCCCCTGGGATCACCGAGTCAGCTAGGAGACCGGAGAGCTACCAAGCTCGCGGCAGAGGAAGATGGAAGGGGGGAGCAGCAGGCCAGCTACCTCAGCGTTGAGGCACCGGTGGGCTGGAGGAGGGTAGTACGGAGCTCGGCGAACCGTCAGCGGTGAAGGAGGAGGCTGGGAGTATCCTGCCCAGTAGCTCGACGATGGCGGGCAGGGCTGAAGTGAGGAAGCTTGAGCTCGAGGGGCGTCAAAGGGAGGTTGGTGAACAAGATGGTATGCTTAAATAAGCATGGGATCAAGTGAGCCACGATCGCCCATCTCGGTCAGTGGAGGTAGGAGAGGGGTGCTCGCCGGCGCGATCATGGGAGCATTCCTGGTCATCTTCAGGGAACGTGTGAGTGCTCTTCGGGTTCGTGGGGACAAGGTGGAGTCCTTCGTTCGGTTGATTTCTTGTGAGAGTGGGTAGGGACAGAGATCGTGGTTGGGGTTCAAACTCGTGGATGTAGCCACGTCTCCCCGGGTTGACCGGAGGTTGGGGACGATCTCATGACCGTCGGATCCTGCTTCGGATCCTTGGGTGCGCCATCCCACGGTCATGGATAGCTCACGAGTGAGGGTCCGCAGATTGCTGACGTCAGCACCGCGTGACAAAGAAGAAAAAAAACGAAATCATAGATTAAATGACTGAAATCGTGACATGATTTGATCAAACTATTTCCAAAACTTGTAAAAATCATAGAGGGAGCTAGGAATGTCCAAATGACATGAAATTTGGACCATAGCTTCAACATAGTATACCCCACATGTTGGTAAAGTTTGGGCTTGAAATTCCAATCTTTGAGTGACTAACTAACTTTAGGAGAATTAGGGTTTTGAAATATATTGAAGATTAAAGGAACAAAGTATAAAAGAATTAGAAAAACTCACTTTATCACATCCTACTCACCTTAAAAGAAATTTTGTCCTCAAAATTAAACTGGATGAAAGAGGTGAGGAAAACGTCGCTCCATGTCTGCTCGTAGCTCCCAGGTAGCATCTTCTGCACCGTGATGGTTCTACTGTACCTTCACCATTAGAATCTGCTTGTTCCTGAGCTCGTTGACCCTAGAGTCGAGAATCTTTGTAGGTTGTTCTGGATAAGAGAGATTCTCCCGCAACTCAAGAGGCTCGTGATTCAGCACATGACTATCATCCTTCACATACCGCTTCAAATTAGATACATGAAAGACATTGTGCATCATGTTGTACTGCGGAGGAAGAGCAAGTCGATAAGCACATTCACCAATGCGCTCCAAAACTTTAAAAGGACCCACATATCTCGGACTAAGCTTCCCTTTGTTCTTCGCTATGGCACGGATAGGTCTGATCTTCAAGAATACATAGTCACCATCGTTAAACTGTCTATCAGACCTGTGTGCATCTGCATATGACTTCTGATGATCATGGTCCCGTTTCAACCTCTGCTTGATCAAGGACACCTTATCAGCATATAATTGTAACTCCTCGGAATTTAGCATCTTCCTTTCTCCGACTTCATCCCAATGAAGAGGGGATCTGCATGGCCTACCATAGAGAGCTTCATAGGGTGGCATATCAATACTAGATGCTATTGTTGTAAGCGAACTCTGCTAATGGAAGGTAGTAATCCCAAGATCCTCCCCAATCTAAGACACATGCTCTGAGAAGATCTTCTAAGATTTGGATAGTACGTTCTGACTGGCCATCAGTTTGGGGATGATATGCTGTGCTGAAATTCAACTGTGTACCCAGCTCATTCTGGACCTGCTTCCATAAATGTGATGTGAACTTTGGATCTCGATCTGAAACTATTGAAACGGGTACTCCATGCAGTCGTACAATCTCCTTTATATAAAACTCAGCAAGCTCAGGAACCTTGTTCGTAGTTCGCATAGGTAAGAAATGTGCAGACTTGGTCAACCAGTCTACTATGACCCAAACCACATCATGACCCTTCCTGGTCCTGGGTAGTCCCAACACGAAATCCATGGTGATATTTTCCCATTTCCATTCGGGAATTGTTAAGGGTTGCAATAGACCACCGGGACATTGGTGCTCGGCCTTAATCTGCTGGCAAGTGAGACACTTAGAGATAAACTCAGTGATATCATTCTTCATACCCCTCCACCAAAAGTGTCTCTGCAGGTCCTTATACATCTTAGTAGATCCAGGATGTATGGAATACTTAGACCCATGTGCCTCTTGTAGGATATGCTTCTTAATCTCTGACTCTTCAGGTACCCACATATTGTGCTTGTACCTTAGTCCACCATCCATACCAACATATAGATGTGTCTGGGGCTTTGCCACAAGAGTTGTCATCTCCTCAAAGCTAGGGATGTTCTTTTGAGATATCAGGAGTTCAGAAAGAAGACTAGGAATAATATTGATATTCGCCAAAATAATAGAGCTAGATTCTGCTTGAGATGACCCAGAAGATGGAGGTTCTAGATGCATTGACGCACAAATCAACTTCTTACGACTAAGAGCATCAGCTACAACATTGGCTTTTCCTGGATGATATGCAATTGTGAAATCATAATATTTGAGATACTCTAACCATCTCCTCTGTCGAAGATTGAGGTCCTTCTGAGTCAAGAGGTATTTGAGACTTTTGTGGTCCGTGAATATATCAAAAGTAGCACCATACAGATAATGTCTCCAGATTTTGAGAGCATAGACAATGGCAGCTAATTCCAAATCGTAAGTTGGATAATTGACCTCATTAGGTTCCAATTGTCTAGAGGCATAGGCAACAACTTTACTGTCTTGCATGAGGACACAACCCAGACCCATTTTAGAAGCATCAGAATAAATTACAAAGCCATCATTCCCAGAAGGTAGGGTCAAAACAGGAGCAGAAGTCAAGAGAGATTTCAATTCTTGGAAACTAGCTTCACACTCAGGAGTCCAAACGAATTTGGCATCTTTTCTGGTAAGTTTACTCATGGGTAGGGCTATTTTACTGAAATTAAGGATGAAACGACGGTAATAGCCAGCTAGGCCAAGAAAGCTACGAATTTCAGAAGCATTGGTAGGGGCTTTCCAATCAAGGACAGCTAGAACTTTGGCAGGATCAATAGAAATTTTCCCACCCGAAATGACATGGACAAGAAACATGACTTGGTCAATCCAAAACTGACATTTAGATAATTTAGCATACAATTTCTGGGCTCTCAAAACATCAAGGACTTTCTAGAGGTGTTCACGATGTTGATCAACAGAATTTGAATATATAAGAATGTCATCAATGAAGACCACAACAAAGTTGTCAAGGAATGGCTGGAAAACAATATTCATCAGATTCATAAACACTCCAGGAGTATTAGTCAAGACAAATGGCATCACCATGAATTCATAATGTCCATATCGAGTTCTGAAAGCTATCTTTGGAATATCACAATCTTTTACTCGTAATTGATGATAACCTGATCTAAGGTCAATCTTGGAGAACACAGTGGCAGTACGAAGCTGGTCAAACAAGTCATCAATTCTTGGAAGGGGATATTTCTTTTTAATGGTGGCTTGGTTGATCATGCGATAATCAATACACATTCGCATTGACCCATATTTCTTTTTAACAAAAAGAATAGGAGCACCCCAAGGAGAAGTACTAGGACGGATGAAGCCTTTATCAAGAAGTTCCTCTAGTTGTTTCTTGAGCTCTGCAAGCTCGGCAGGTGCCATCAGATAAGGTGTGTGGGCTCTGATCTCCAAACCATAACATAAACATGATTAAAACTTAGCGGAAGCGAATCGGTAACCAGCGGAAGACAAAAATCACGGAAAATTAAAACTTTTCGAGATAAGAACTTGTATCCACAAAAATTCCTTTCATAAAGAGAGATAAACTGTTTACATCTCAGGATAATTACTTCTCGAGTAATTATATACATCAAGATACAAAATCTCAAGATCACTTAACAAAAGACTCCAAGACCTGAGAGTACAGAGGACACATAGGACTGACTCTAACTACACCACATGGCAAGACAAATCTCCACCTGAGATTACTGCTGCCCCTGGTGCTGCTGCTGAGACTGGTCACCTGTAGGCCGGTTCCTTCGTCTCCGACGTCCACCTAAAAAGTTGAAGCCTACGGGGTGAGACAATTATACATAATTGTCCCAGCGAGAGTTATAACTCTTCGCCAGAAGCTTTATTATAAAAGATTAATTTTAAACAGTAAAGCCTTCAAAGCATTCTATAACAGTTGCAGGTATAACAAGATCTCTACAATTTAGGAGATATGGAGAATATCAACATTATTGCAATGTAACATCAATCAACTAACTTGGAGTCATCTCTAACAAGTTATACTACATGGTTGATTATGTTTTACAAACAACATTATGCCCTGTGGAGATGAGGCTTACCACTCATACTCCAACTGATTGCTGAGAAGTCACATCAGTATCATACATAGATCATTAAGAGAGCCGGATTCTCATGACCTTTACCTTCCTCAGTCAGTAAGAGGATCACTTGTAGGACATCTCGTGTCTCTACTACTATAGCTCACCAGGGTAAACTGGTCCTTCGCTATTCTAGAGTCACAGTGGCATTCTGTACTCTCTTCGTCATCAGGAGGTTTCATATTTACCTACCACTGATACGGATATCTGTGCTTTCTTCGTCATCAGGAGGTTTCATGTTTACCTACCACTGATACGGTATGGAACTATAGTGAAGGATGGATGGATTCCACATCTACATCACTTTCCTACACTAGGATGTAAGGTTCTACACATCCATGTACCCCACATACTCAAAAGTATGTGCTCCAGGAGTTCCCTAAGGAAAACCTGTTTCACCATCACTTAATTTCTGACAATGATGGATCTATGATCAGGGCTCTACATTATACTTGATTAGTTAGGTACATTCAATATTCTTTAACAGCATACATTGTTCTTCAAACAATAACAGTAGCATAGCAGCTATAAAAGAAGAATACTAAATGTAACAGGCCTAACTCATATCAATCATCATTTCTCATTATCCTCATCACAAGTCATCTGTAAGGCATGACTTTGATGGTATTCATGACTCTCACAACCCATTATCAGCATAGGATGCCACTGGCAAGGCATCATATTACTTTACTTAATCATAAGGCTAACAACATGCCTTCAATGAATATAACATCAACATCCATACCTGGATATGATTACCTTCATATCAGAACATGCATGGTTAATACATCTGATAAAGGTAATACAACAATAAGGAATGTACTTCCTACTCTTGTCATAAGAGTTAAATCTTTAATTTAAATCAAATAGAGTTTATTTCTCAAAAGCATACCATTACCCTTGAATTAGGGTTTACTATTCACATTACATGTCATCACCCTTGAATTAGGGTTTACTATTCACATTACATGTCATCACCCTTGAATTAGGGTTTACTATTCACATCAAGGTGAATTAAACTCATAACATCATCATGTATGAGTAACATCTTCATTGATACTCTTGGATTAGTTAAAGGTTCATCATTTATCATAATTAGGGTTTCTATGATCTCACACAGGTGGATCATACCCTAATTATGCTCATTTCTGTGTATTGGGGATGCTTCAATTGAGTTTCCATTTAAAAAGGGTACTTTCTCTCTCTAGAAGTACTTTCTCTCTCTAGAAGTACTTTCTCTCTCATCATAAGGTTAGGTGATGTCAACATCACTCTAAAACAGGTTAGATTGAGTCATCATAGGCTAACATAGCCAAAAGCATCACCATTATGTGATTAGAGTTACTTTCTCTCTCTAGGGTACTTTCTCTCTCTAGAGTACTCTCTCTTTCATCATACTACTGGTTGATGGTAACATTAGACTAGATCAAGTTGGATAGAGTCATGATGACTAAAAACATCATTCTCATGTAATTAGAGTTTGAATTGAGCAAGGTATAACTCAATTGACCCTTCAGGGGTATATTGGTAATTCACCCCATTGATCATCATCATGGTCAAAACCCTTAGCCAAATAACCCCTTACTTATTTTAGATTATCATTAGGGTTTGATTTGAGCAACATTGAACCATTTACATCATCAAATGATTGAATGTGGTCAACCTTGAATCACATTGATTAATTTCAATCATTAATCATTAATTGAATTGAGATCGGTTGAAAGTGTTGACCATTTGCCCACTTTGAATTTCCAAGACCGCGAGCCTCCTTCTAGCTCCAAGACCGCGAGCCCCCCCTTAGTCTTCAAGTCCGCGAGCCTCTTTAAGGGTTCAAGACCGCGAAGCCTCCCATTGGTTCAAGTTAATGTTGAGACCGCGAAGACCAATTTGAGTTGAGACCGCGAGGGTCATGAAGACTGTTTTCCCTTCTTTGACCTCAGGATCGCGAGGCCCTTCGCGGTCTTGAGACCGCGAGCCTCCTCTCGGTCTTGAGACCGTGAGCCCCCTCACGGTCTTGAGACCGCGAGCCCTCTCACAGTCTTGAGACCGCGAGGCTCTCATGGTCTCAGCCGCTTGGTCCTTCAACAAGGCTCAAAGATGCAACCGATAATGTCAACCCATGTTGAAGCCCTCAAATGGTCAAAGCTATGATGACCACTTATAAATTGGCTTAATTAAGGTTATGCTTGACCAATTGGTCATTCAATTGACCCTCAATTGTTGACCAATTATGGTTGAAATCGATTCAATTAGGGTCTATCAATGTTCACCCATCAACACTCAACACTGTGCATCAACACAAGGTTGAACCCTTCAATTGAGCTCCAATTGGGCCCAAACTTGGCCCAAACGGTCTTGAGGTCATGTGGGTGGACCCCACATGGTATTAAGACCGCTTGCCCAAGATTTCATCAAAGTCTAAGGTGATTTGATAGGGGTTGAACCATGATTGAACCACAAAATAGAATTTTGATTATATTGATAACTTATTTGCAATTGGGTCCTCAATTGGTCAAAATACTTAACCCTAGACCTTCAAACGGTCTTGGGTGATTGTCCTCTCGGTCTTGAGACCGTTTGGATGAGTTCCAAACGGTCTTGAGACCGTTTGCCCATCCAAAATTTTGGATTCTAGTGCAGATTCATCAAGGTCTGGCCCATTGAGTTGATGATCATGTCAATATTTAATTGCAAAGTAATTTGGTGTAATTGTACCTTCAATTGGTCAACAAATCTTGACCCCAGACCTCCAAACGGTCTTGGTTGATTGCCCTCGCGGTCTTGAGACCGTTTGGTGACCCCCAAACGGTCTTGAGACCGTTTAGGTCAATCAACCCTAAAAACCCTAATTAGGTCACCATAATTTCAGTACTGAGTTTATCTAGGGTTAGACCTAGTATTCACCCTTCAACTCTTAGCCCGTTTGGATTTAGACCATCAAACTTGGTGAGTTGTTAATTAACATTATTTTGAACAGTAATCTCATATGGTCAACGCTTAGTCAACGACCTTACACGGTCTTGAGACCGTTTGCCCAAAAAGGCAATTTCAGACCGTTTGAGAATCAGGAATAAATTCAAAAAACGTTGTTACTTAAAAAGGTCATATCTCCCGATTCCCTTGGAGTTATCCTCCCAAATTTTGAGGGTAATTATCGTATCTAATTAGGAATAAATTTCTTATACGGTCCACGCTCGGTCAACGGGGCCAAACGGTGTTGGAGACCGTTTGCCCTGTCGCGGTCTCGAGACCATTTGCTCACCTCGCGGTCTTGAGTCCGAGAGAGAAAACTTTTGAGACCGTTTAAGGAAGTGAAAAGCGGTGGGTTTTTCTTGGAAATCACGCCTTCATCTCCTAGCTCAAGAACAGTACAGATATCCCACGGGTTTGCTTGCAAAATAGTAGGGAAAAGTAGGGAAACACTAAGAGCTATCATTAAAACGCATATGAAGATGCACATAGTAAAGCATAGGTTTAGAGTTATAAAACCCGCCTAAAGCTTGCTTCTTGAGCTCCAAGCTTTCAAGCTCCAAGCTCTAATGGCGTCTTTGAGTTCCCACAGGTTGTCCAAGGTGAAAAATCCAAGGAAGGATGAAAAGAGACGGCTAGAAAGGTAGGGTTTCAAGAGTTAGCCATGAAGATGATCTTGAATTCGAGTTTTAACCATGGAATTAGGCAAGAAGAGGGGTTTAAACCTACCTTGCACCCCTTGGTCATCCTCCTTAGCTCCAAGGCAGTCCTTGGTCGTCTTTGGTGAAATGAAACAGTAAGGGAACGAAGGGTGAGTTCCCTTGCAACTAAGGGAAGGAGAGCTTATATACATGGGGTAGGATTTTCAACATTAGTTCATAAGTTGTCCATAATTCCAATTAGGTCCCTCCTTCTTTACTTGATCGTCCCTTCCTCTTTATTCTAAGGACAAACCTTCTCTTAAGGTCTTAGGAAAAGAAGGTAAAGGAGAGAAAGCTAATAATGAGGTACATACATAAAGAGATATTACACATATACCCTGATTATTCAATCACAAGGCATATCTCATAACTTGATAATTCAATTGAGGTGACTCCCTCATCATTTCTTCTCTAAATGATGGCAAGAGTCTAAAAAGATAAATTAGATGACATATTTCACAATTGCATCCCTTTATTTGGGTAAATTGCATTTTACCCCAAACTAGGGTTTCAAGCACCAGGATTGCTTCCACAGCTGCACCTTGGTGCCTTAGCTTGGGAAATCCCTCAAACTTTGCTAAAAAGATTTCTCATGATGTCTCAACATCTGAGGAACATATCATCATGTGCAAATTGCAATCTAACCCTTTGAACTGGGTAAATTGCACATAGGTCCCTGTATATCAAAACAATGCTACTACTTTAAATAAAACGGAGAAAATACTGAGATATATGTTTCTGAGAACTTAATTACATGCTCAGAGTTAATCACAAAGATTTAATTACATATTTAGGCAAAACACCTAGGGTTAACTCATAACCCAGGTCAGGGATGTTACAAGGTGCCTTAGAGACTGGTGCAGTGCCCGGGGCTAACTCAATTGAAAACTCATTCTCACGATCTGGAGGCAGCCCTGGAAGCTCCTCAGGAAAAACGTCCGAGTAATCTCTCACCACATCCAAGCTCTCTATAGGTCTCACCTTAGGATCAGGCATGGATACAACATCAAGATAGGCTCTACATCCTTTGGCTATCAAGGTTTCAACTTTAAGAGAAGAAATAATCATATTTCGGTTTCTTTCTTTTCTCCCGGAAATAGTCAAAGGTTTAGAATTGGGTGCACAAAAGATTACTTTCTTGCCTCGGAAATCAAGCATAACAAAGTTGGAAAAGAGCCAATCCATCCCCAAAATTAGATCAAAATCTTCCATATCAAGAAGAATGAAAGCATATTGAAATTTATGACCACCAAAAGAAAAAGGCAAGGTTTTGGTTTTCTGAAGAGAAGTATAAAATTTGCCACTGGGAGTTGTCACATCCAAGATATAACCTAGATCATTGATCTCGAACTTGAGCATGGAAGCAAGATTTCTAGATATGAAAGTATGTGTTGATCCTGAATCGAATAGGGCCACAATAGGATGATCTTGGAGACATATCATACCTACATTATGATTTTATATGAGATTATGGTTTTCAAGGATTTATCACAAAAAGAAATATTAACATTATTACCTTCAATCAGACGGATGTCATTGGCCTTAGCTTCCTCTGCATCAATCGCAAAGACTCGGCCCTGACGATGTTCTGGCTGGGCCTGGGCTATAGGGACATCTGGTTGAGCAGGTGGAGCTCTAGGCTGAGGTAATGGGGCAGGACGATTCTGAGGTGCCCCCTGGACCAGATTTGGGCAATTGTACCTCATATGCCCGTCATTCTTGCAGTAGTAACACACTGGTTTCTCAAACCTGCATTTTCTGGGGTGTGAACCTCCACAGTTTCTACACCTGACGTGCTCATATGCCTGTCCACGGTGTGATCCACCTCGGCCTCGGCCTCCCCGATTTAGTCATCCTCGGTGTGATTGACCTCGATGGTGATTTCCTCCTCCTCTGCCCATGCCATGGCTGTTAGGCTTCTTCTTATCATGCTCCTTTTCCTTTCCCTTGGTGATGGATGCATCGGTTAGACCTAGGTATCCCAAGCTTGGTGTTTTGCTCTTCCCTAAGGTTCTTTCTTGGGTAAGGGCATTGTTGATGGCAGCTTCAAAGGTAGGATGGGTGGAGGTACAAAGGTGAACTTTGATTTCTTGGTTAAGTCCATCTATGAAGTGTTCAATCTTTTCATCTTCATCAAGGTTGTGAGCATGACGCTCTAGGAGTCTAAAGGCCCTAACATAGTCAGCAACAAATAGGTTTCCTTGGGTTAGGTTATTGAACTGTTTCTTCTTCTCCTTCCTAGCGGATATGGGCATGAAACGGTTTGTAAAGATCCCCTTAAACTCCTCCCAACTTATGGGGGCATCTGGAAGTGTTCGGGTATGATAATAATTTTCCCACCACAACTTCGCGGACCCCCTAAGTTGGTAGGCAGAAAAGGTAACTTTATCTTCCTCAGGACACTTAAGGGCTCTAAAGGCATTTTCAATAGATATGATCCATGCATCAGCTTTATCTAGGACTTCACCTAAGTCTTCTCCATGAAAGGTTTCGGGTTTGAGTTTAAGGAAGTCACTAATGGTGGTTTCATGGTTGGTCCTAGAGGATGAGGCACTATTGCTGGTTTCTTTTAGGGCTAGGGCATGCATGCATTCCAACATCACCTTCTTTTGCTCTTCCCAACTGCCTACAGCCTTGGTCTTATTAGGGAGTGATTCAGATTCATCAACAGAGCCATCACTAGATCTTGTTCTCTTGGACCTAGTTTTTGGAGGCATCTGCAAGTTCGTATAAAAGATAGTTTAGAGATTTATTTGAGATTGATCATAATGCATCCAATAAAGATTTAGCAATCATGGCATGTAAAATTTTTTTTTGTCTTTTAGTTGTTCCCATTTCTCCTAATCTACCCACATAATAGAGAGAGTATATCATTGATCATGGTCATGAGAGAGAAATTAGATGAGAAGCCTAGTGTATATTATTCACTAAATAGGTTGGTTGGGGGGGAGTCCTTAATTGAAAAAAGGTGAGAGGAAAGATTTTTCTAAGGTAAGGGTGCCCACTTTAACAATAATTGTGTTATCCAGGCAGATAGCTTGCGGCGGGAACCCTCGCACCGTGAAAACGGATGGGGAGAGTGATTATGTCAGAACCTTCCACAAGGTACCCTTCTAGACACCTCGGCAATTTACTGCTAAATGTGGGTTACCTCGGGTCTAGGTAAGGTTACTAATTATTTGGTACACCTATATTGATTCATGTGCCTGCTCTGATACCATCTGTCACGGGTTAACAACCTAACTCCATTGTACACCTCAGGCGCCAACATAAGGCGTACAATAGAGTTAAAATTGCCCATCCCTGAGTGGAACAAACACATGAATATATAAATGCACCGAATAAAAAGCGTCCATACATAAACCAAATTGTTCATTACATAGGGGCCCGAAGGCATAGGAGTGCTACGGAAGAAACTTAATACATGAGAAACTAATTACAGAAGAAAAAGAACATAGTCTAAGAGTCCCATTTAGCTTTAGCATCCCCATGATAGATCTGATTTTTGTGAGCCAGCATATAGAGTAGCAACATCATCTTCCTTTCATCATGAGCATCATAAACAGAAGGTACCTATAAAACATATGCAATTGGTACGCGTCAGCACAATATATAAATATATTGTACTGAGTACGCCTCTGCGTCATTTGATTTACCTCTTTTCATACTTGGCAATAAGGATAAAAGCAAACTTGGCAGTTATACATAATTACAACAATATATCAAAAATTAAGCAAAAGTTTGTTAACAACAAGGAACATGTATCTTTTAAGCATATTTTCCATCATCTTTCTCATACATCCGCCACTAATGGCTTTGATGTTTTCAGGCCTGTATGATCTACTACCAAAGAGTTTGAGATCATTTTATATGTGTGATCTACTACCAAAGAGTTTGAGATCATTACACATGTGATCTACTACCAAAGAGTTTGAGATCACTTCCATGCACTAGACTAGCAAGTACTCATATGATGGACACTATATATATTATGTTTGCAGGTGTTTGAAATTATACATATAGAAATTCAAGAAAAATATCAAATCATGCATATCATCATACAAGACATTCATTTCATTCAATATCTTATGCCAAGTGTTCTACATATTCATATATCTCAAGCATTAAGTATAGTAGGCCAACAAGAGGTAATGGCGTACCTTCTACTCAAAAGTGGGGAGTCCAGAGATGCTCATCACTGATACCTTTGATTTCCTGAAATTATTAGAGATTTGGCATTTATTAGATATATTGTTCAAATTACCCTTATTCTAGTCCGGCGTGGAGTAGCCCGGCTGGTTGCGGCTCGGTAAGTCCAGATGATGGACCCGGGTTCGAATCACGCCGAAGGCACTCTGCGAAAAGTAACATGAATTTGATTAGGTGCGGGAGGGGGGTGACCGGACCACACCCTCTCATGTCCCGAGAGTTTACGCTGTCTGGGGGGGTCACGAATGTGGCGCTTCTACGGGGGCGGTTCTCTCACAAATAAAAAAAAAAATACCCTTATTCTAAAGAGTATATAAAAAGGCCCTTTATAGATTTGGAGTCATGAGAGTTGAGTACGGATCTTAGAGTATGGAGTTGAGTCCAAGATTATTATTGTCACATCAGAGTAGATTCATAAAGTCAGAATCATGGTCTATAGATCATATTAATTTATTATGCACATTTTGGTAGGTCAAAATAGGGAAAGGAGTGATAAATAGGTTTTATTGATAATTGAGCCATAATAAAAGGATCTGATCTTTCCATATTAATATAGATGCAAAAAGATGATGATCACAGGTTTTTGGTGATTTAAACAGGTTCGAGTATTTTCCAAATAACTAATCAAGATATACACAACAATAAGCATGAGGATTTACTCTAGTCAGATTTAGGGTCAACAGATGTCAAAATCATGATCCTCGTATTTTTCTGATCAAAATAGAGTACTTATTCGTATTTTTCTAACACTCCTACTATTTTTTACGAATTTCTCAAGATTAGGTCATAAACTGGATTTTCGAATTAATAATCGAAAACTAGAAAAACATGGACCGTTGGATGATCGGATCCAATGGCCAAGATCACGCTTGCATAAAAAGCAACAGGTTTAGGTGGATATTGGACCGCTTACTTGGCGAGTTGTGGTTTGTCCACTTGGATCGACGTGGACTCCTGTGATTGGCCCAGCTAGGCTCGAGCGGGTCCCTCCTTCCTCTAGCTCACGGCTTCACAGCAGGTGGCCGACACGATCTCCGGCGATCCCTCACTGGAGTCTGGGGCTTCCTCGTGTGCAGGTGGAGATCGGGCTAGCTTCGTGGGAGCTCCTCGCAGCTGGACGGCCGGTCCTCGGGTTGTGGCTCCCCTGGGATCGCCGAGTCGGCTAGGAGACCGGCGAGCTACCAAGCTCGCGGTGGAGGAAGATGGAAGGGGGGAGCAGCAGGCCAGCTACCTCAGCGTTGAGGCGCAAGTGGGCTGGAGGAGGGTAGTACGGAGCTCGGTGAGCCATCAGCGGTGAAGGAGGAGGCTGGGAGTAGCCTGCCCAGTAGCTCGACGGCGGCGCGCAGGGCTGAGGTGAGGAAGCTTGAGCTGAATTGATCCTCGAGGGGCGTCAAAGGGAGGTCGGTGAACGAGATGGTATGCTTAAATAAGCATGGGATCAAGTGAGCCACGAACGCCCATCTCGGTCAGTGGAGGTAGGAGAGGGGTGCTCGCCGGTGCGATCATGGGAGCATTCCTGGTCATCTTCAGGGAACGTGTGAGTGCTCTTCGGGTTTGTGGGGACAAGGTGGAGTCCTTCGTTCGGTTGATTTCTTGCGAGAGTGGGTAGGGACAGAGATCGTGGTTGGGGTTCAAACTCGTGGATGTAGCCACGTCTCCCCGGGTTGACCAGAGGTTGGGGACGACCTCATGACCGTCCGATCCTGCTTCAGATCCTTGGGCGTGCCATCCCACGATCATGGATAGCTCGTGAGTGAGGGTCTGCGGATGCTGACGTCAGCACCGTGTGACAAAGAAAAAAAAACGAAATCATAGATTAAATGACTGAAATCGTGACATGATTTGATCAAACTATAGCCAAAACTTGTAAAAATCAAAGAGGGTGCTAGGAATGTCCAAATGACATGAAATTTGGACCATAGCTTCACCATAGCATACCCCACATGTTGGTAAAGTTTGGGCTTGAAATTCAAATCTTTGAGTGACTAACTAACTTTAGGAGAATTAGGGTTTTGAAATATATTGAAGATTAAAGGAACAAAGTATAAAAGAATTAGAAAAACTCACTTTATCACACAAATGCTACAAAGAAAACATGTACTATTCCCATTAATCACTTCTCAGTCTTTATCAAACATTGGGATCTCAGTCCCTCATTTCAATACTGGAAATTATCAATTCTTTGCAAACTCAATGCCATAATCATATGGTTCTGGGTATTCAAACCCTTAGCTCATCATTGAGCATTATTACTACTTTTTCAGGTAACTATCACCTTCAGGTCATCTGACCAAGGTAAATATGATGCTTGTTTCATAAGCATCTCTCATGGCACTTAAGGCCCATTACTTCTCTTATTACCTCATACTAGGCAATAAGGTATAGCATGGCACATAAGGCCCAATAAAAAATTTCAATACATAAAATGTCATAGCTCATACTTGTCTATGTTCATGATCTCATGATACCTGCATGGTTAGTACAAATGATAACAAATACATCAATTTCATACCAGCACCATGAAAAACAATATATAACATCATTATTCAAGGGTAACACCACTATTCCCTTACCAAGGTTAGGGTTTCCCATTTCTTATCAATCAGGGTTACTCATTCCCTATGTTCAATAAGGACCAATGACTTATCATTTCATTGTCCAAGATTAGAGTTTCATATTATATGGTATAACCCAAAATTAGGGTTTCACATATCTTCACCCTATTTTAGAATTAGGGTTTACTGTTCACATCACATCACCCGAGATTATGGTTTATATTCAATAACCCACAATTAGGGTTTACTATTCATCCTAATTAGGGTTTATTAAAAAAATACCCCAAATTAGGGTTACTCATGTCATCACCCTAAATTCATATCACATCATCCTCCTAGTTTAGGGTTTTACTCAAACTTGCCCTAAGTTAGGATATGAGTTCATTAATCAACTCAATTAGGGTTTTATGATCTCTTTATCAAGGATCATGCCCTAATTTTATATCAC
Source organism: Alisma plantago-aquatica (assembly GCA_963693085.1). Classification (NCBI taxonomy): domain Eukaryota; kingdom Viridiplantae; phylum Streptophyta; class Magnoliopsida; order Alismatales; family Alismataceae; genus Alisma; species Alisma plantago-aquatica. Next base: position 925,014,577 of record OY856410.1, on the reverse strand, counting down.
ATCACTTTGAATGTTTAGGCTTAATTGATACATGATTATCATTCATGTATACATCTTTCTCTCTCTCATCCTACTCAGGATGTTCACTACTCAATTCTTGATTACATTGAGCCTATTCTTCATTCAAATACATACTTTAGGGTTAACATGATGTATTGAATCATTACATCATTATACACTAATGATTAATCCCACTAAGGGTATCAATCATCTAAGTACATCATGTCTCCATATGGTTTAATCAATTGAACCTTCAATTATATAAGGTATTCAAATGGATTGACCAACTGAACCTTCAATCACATTAAGTGATCAATTGGATTAACCCATTGAATCTTTAATTGCATTAGGTATCCAATTGGATTTATCCTATTGGACCTTCAATTAAATGAGATATCTAAATGGATCAAGTTGATAGAAGTTGTTCTTGAAACCTATTAGACAAAACATGTGTTGAAACTGTTTGCACTTTGGGTCTCCAAACGGTTTGAGACCGTTTGGTCCCAAATGGTCTTGAGACCGTTTGGACTCAAACGGTCTTGAGACCATTTGGGCTCAAACGGTCTTAAGACTGTTTGGTCCAAACCATCTCAAAAGTGAATGGACCAAAAAGTCCTTTCAATGCTTATACAATTCATGATTCTAATAGATGAACCAATATCAATTGAATCCCTGATTTCTCTATCACTTGAACAATTGAATCAACCTTCAATTAGACCATCAAATAGGGTTTTGAACCCAATTGATCTAGGATTTCTACTCAAGAACCTTCAATTTTGGTTTTGAAATCGAGTGTCCATCAATGTTCAACATTGTGGAACTGATTCTAGGATTTCTACTCAAGAACCTTCAATTAGGGTTTTGAAATCGAGTGGCCATCAATGTTCAACATTGTGGAACTGATTCAATTGCAACTATTGAATTATCATCAAGTTTTTGATATGAACTGACCCGAAACGGTCTTGAGGTCGTTTGGATGACCTCCAAATGGTCTTGAGACCATTTTTCCATCTTCTCACTCAAATCCAAGTCATCCAATTAGGGTTTGGATCAATGAATTGATCACCAAATCAACATTTGATTGCAAATCAACTTCGTACCTTTAGACCTTCAAACACCTAACCATACTCAACCCAAGACCTCCAAACGGTCTTGGGTGACCACCAAACGGTCTTGAGACCGTTTGGATGAGCTCCAAACGGTCTTGAGACCGTTTGGCTCATCCAACCCTTGGATTCTAGTGAAAAATCATTAGTGAGCTATTGAGTTGATCATCAAATCAGCACTTAATTGCAAAGTGGTTTGGTACCTTTAGACCTTCAATTGGTCAACCATTCTTAACCCTAGACCTCCAAATGGTCTTGGGTGATCCCCAAATGGTTTTGAAACCGTTTGGGCTAATTAACCAAAAAAGTCAAATCAATCAAGTTGAAAATCAGCACTTAATCCAATTAGGGTTTGCCTAATTGATTAGCCTTCAACTCATGATTCCTTTGGAATTAATCCATCAAATTTGGTGGGTATTAACCAACATAATTAGGAACAGGATTCTCAAACGATCAACCCTTGTTCAACTCTTTCAAATGGGTTTGAAACCGTTTGCTCTCTAATGGTCTCAAATCGTGTGCTCTCAAACGGTTTGGTGAAATCGAATGGGCAAACATGTTGAAATCGTTTGGAACAAGATTTCTTTAGGAAAAGTGTCCAAGATGATTTCATAATCATCTACCTTCGTCCCTACAACTCCTATTGCATCTGATTTCATGTATTTACCAATTACAACAAGCAATTAACCAAAACGATGAAGAAATCAACGAAATTGCAAGATTGATAGTTGAAAAACAATGTAGAAGGATTCAAGTTATAAAACCCGCCTTCAAATCTGATCTCAAGCTCCAAGATTCACGGCTACAATGGTGATTGAAGCTCTAGCAACCTCCCAAGGTCGTTTCTCAAGCTTTTGGAGTGAAAGGATCAGCTAGGGTTGAAGATGGAGTGAAGAAATGAAGGAATCATATATTGTTTTATGATTTTCACCATGAAATCATGAAGAATGAAGGTCAAAGGCTTACCAACAGGTTGGGAACGTGCTCCCTGCTGTTCTTAGATCTCTTGGTCGTTTTTTCAAGCAAAAAGAAGAAGTAGTTCAAAATTCCGTTTTCATTCTATCGATAAATGAGCTTTTATGCAATTTTTATTAAAAATTCAACTAGGAGAGAGAAAGTAGGAATTATCCCCTCCAATTCCTTGCCACTTGCCTCCTCTCCTTCCTTAGGAACGAGGCTATCATCCTTTCCTCTTTTTCCTCTCAATCATCCATGTTTTAAAGAAAAACAAATTAAGCACCTTAATCCTTTTTATATTAATATCCATAAGTTAGTGGATATTTCTTTTTCTTATAAAAAGGTGAGTGGAGTTTTCAACTCCTTGAGATATTTCTTTGCCTAGAAAAGGCACAAGAGTGTTCAAACTTGAGAACATTCAGCCATATCGTTTTTGGTTGAAGGCCCTTTAATTATATTATTTATTTTTACATTAAATTGAAATAAAGTTCCAATTATGCTTAAATCTTGATTATTTTAATATCAAGATTCTCTCTCCTCCAAAGAAATACAAATAAGGCTCCCCTCTCAGTTTCTTTGTTCTACATGATGCCAAGAAATATTAGGGACCTTATTGAAGTGATAATTTGCATATTAAACCCTAAGTTTTGGGTAAATTGCACATTACACCAAAACTAGGTTATAATGCACAAACATTGCTTTATCAGCTTTTTCTTGGTATTTAGGCTATCACATGCCATACCTTTGCATCATCTTCACTCTCATGATGTTTTGACACATGAGGAACATATTATAATGCACAATTTGCAATTTAACCCCTCAACTTGGGTAATTTGCACTTTAGTCCAAAACAGGCAAAATATTGATTTCAACAATACTCAAAAAGGACTAAAATTGTAATATAAGTTCCTCTTGAGCCCTAAATACTTTTCAAAAGATAAGAGCATGCATATAATTACTCTCATTATGCAAAACACCTAGGGTTACTTCACAACCCAGGTCAGGGATGTTACAAGTTTATCCACCCCTTACAATGATTTCGTCCCCGAAATCATCAACAAAACATTAAGAGAAAAGAGTAGGATATTTCCTCCTCATCTCATCCTATAGTTCCCACGTAGCTTCTTCAACGCCACGGTGATTCCAGAGGACTTTTACAAGACTAATGTCTTTCTTTTTCATCTTCTTGATTCTTCTGTCAAGAATCAACACAGGTCCTTCAACATAAGATATGTCATCATTTAGTTCTACCTCCACATGTTGCAGAACTAACTCAGTGTCAGAATGAGACTTCCTCAACATAGAAATATGAAACACTAGGTGCAATCTATGCAACTCAGGTGGTAACTCCAGCTTATAGGCTACCTTTCCCATCCTCTCAATGATCGGATAAGGCCCCATAAATCTCGCATCTAACTTCCCTTTCTTTCCAAATCTTAGGATACCTTTCCAAGGTGAAACCTTGAGGTACACCCTGTCTCTGACTTGGAATTCTAAGGGTCTACGATGCTTGTCAGCATAGGATTTCTGTCTGTCCTGGGTTGTTTTCAATTGTTGTTGCATAATCTTTATCTTCTCAGTAGTTTGCTGAACCAGCTCAGGACCCAAAAGTTGATATTCACCAGTTTCATACCAACATAGGGGAGATCTACAATGTCTACCATATAAAGCCTCATATGGTGCCATCTCAATACTGTGCTAATAGCTGTTATTATAAGAAAACTCTATCAAGCTCAGATGTAGATCCCAACTCCCAACAAACTGAAGGACACATGCCCTAAGAAAGTCCTCCAAGGTTTGTATTGTCCTCTCAGACTGTCCATCTGTCTGAGGATGAAAAGTAGTACTAAACCTTAGCTGGGTGCCCAAAGATTTATGAAGTCGTTCCCAAAAATGACTTGTAAACTGAGGACCTCTATCAGAAACTATTGTAACTGGTACCCCATGCAGCCGCACTATCTCATCTATGTAGATTTGTGCAAGCTTCTCAGCTGTATAGGTTGTCTTGACAGGTAAGAAATGTGTTGTCTTTGTCAACCTATCAACTATTACCCAAATGGAATCATGAATTTTGGTTGTTCTAGACAAACCAAAAACAAAGTCCATAGTTACATGATTCCATTTCCATTTTGGTACATGCAGGGGTTGCATTGTTCCTGCGGGCTTTTGATGTTCAGCGTTAACCTACTGACACACCGGACACCGCATAACAAACTCAGCAACATCCTTCTTCAAACCAGGCCACCAATACATATCTTTTAAATTATGATACATCTTGGTGCTCCCTGGATGCATAGCATACATTGAAGTAAGAGCTTCCTCCATTACTAACTTTCTTAAGTTGTAAACATCACGTACTACCATCCTATCATGGTAACAGACTACCTGATCATCAGAATCATGGAAGCCATCCCGCTTCTCACTACCATATTCTGACCTAATCTGCTGAATCATAGAATCAATATGTTGTGCTTCTTTAATCTGTTGTCTCAGAGTTGGTTTTATATGCATTTCGGCTAACAACCCGGCTAACAATGACACTTTAAGTTGTACATTGTCTTGCCTCAAGGAGATAAACATATATCTCTTAGAGCATACTAAAGAGTTTAGCTGTGTTTTATCTAGGGATGGTGTTGCTGATTTTCTACTTAGTGCATCAACAACCACATTGGCCTTCCCTGGATGATAATCAATTTTACAATCGTAGTCTTTGATTAACTCCATCCAGCGGCGTTGCCTCATATTTAGCTCATGCTGAGAAAAGATATACTTTAGGTTTTTATGGTCTGTGAAAATATGGAACATTTCTCCATAAAGATGATGTCTCCAGATCTTCAAGGCATGAACCACAGCAGCTAGCTCTAGATCGTGTGTCAGATAATTATCCTCGTGTTTCTTAAGATGTCGAGAGGCAACAGAAATCACATGCTTATCATGCATCAACACACATCGTAATCCATTCTTAGATGCATCACAGAAGACTATATACCCCTTTCCTTGCTCAGGTAGCACCAGCACAGGTGCAAATGTTAACCTTTCCTTCAGCAACTGGAAAGATTGTTGACACTTGTCATTCCAGACAAAAGGAATATCTTTCCTTGTCAACTTGGTCAAGGGTAAGGCTATTGAACTGAAGTTCTTAATGAACCTTCTGTAATAGCCAGCCAGTCCTAGGAAACTTCTTATCTCTGTCGGTGTCTTCGGTTGTTCCCATAGCAGGACAAATTCTACCTTTTTAGGATCAACACGAATACCTGAGGCAGATATCATGTGTCCAAGAAAGGAAACCTCTGGTAACCAAAACTCACATTTACTAAACTTAGCATATAACTTATGCTCCCTTAGCAAGGTTAAATCTTGACGGAGGTGTTGCTCATGCTATTGAGCATCTCTACTACATATCAGGATGTCATCTATAAAGATGACAACATACTGATCCAGAGAAGGTCGAAAGATTCTATTTATGAGTTCCATAAATGCAGCGGGTGCATTAGTTAGTCCAAATGACATAACTGTGAACTCATAGTGACCATACATTGTCCTAAAGGAAAACTTAGGTATATCACCCTCCTTGATACATAACTGATGGTATCCCGACCTTAAATCTATCTTAGAAAAGTAAGTCGCACCACTCAACTGGTCAAACAAGTCATCAATCCTTGGTAAAGGATACTTGTTCTTTATGATGACTTTGTTTAACAGTTTGTAGTCAATGCATAACCGCATCGACCCATCCTTTTTCTTAACAAAAAGGACTGGAGCACCCCAGGGTGAAGTGCTCGGTCGGATAAAATCCTTCTCAAGCAACTCTTGTAGTTGTTTGTTGAGCTCTGCCATTTCAGTAGATGCCATCCTATATGGTGTTTGTGCTATTGGTTGCGTGCCCGAGATTAGATTAATCTCAAAATTTATCTCTCGAGGCGGAGGAACATGACGTGTATTTTACTACGTTCTTAAACGCAAGTATATGCGTCGAGTAGTATAGGCCTTTGTGAGGCCCGAGTCGAACTCAGGGATACGTGAATTATTGGAGACTCCTACTAACTAATCTCAATCAGCTAGGCCGAATGACAAAATAAGGTTTGTTGTCGAAATTAAAAAGAAAACAAAATGAAACAAAGAAAACAATCGATTAAAGATTAATTTAATCAATTCAAAAGAGTATCTTTAGGATTGTGGTTTCACCGTGGGTCAACATTGTATTAAGTTTTATATAATTCCTCACTCTTCTCTCTCTATCCGGGTAGTGGCCTGAAAACAGAATTACCCACTGTCGTGGTGTAATTCACTACTTAGGTTTAGGTTGATTCCACCGTCGTAGTAATCATTCCCCTAAACTAAGCGCATTACAAATGGTCTCTCAGTTTCCACCATTAATTTTACACCTCCTTTGTCAAGGGATTTACCGATTAATGTAGGTTTCGTCTCTTTTCAACCGTTAATCCTTCTGTCGAAGTGATTAAGGGCATTAGATTATTATTATGGTGATCAAGCATAACAATGTACGGAGAAAACGAAACTATACCACGGATTTGAGAGAGAAAATATGAATTATCAATATAAAATTGTCATACAATGCATTCCCGGGCTACTCCCGGTCCTAAAGATAGAGGGTTTTAGCCTCTCATGTTCATCTCACACGAATACATGGTAGAAATAGGGGAATTCATAAGAAAAACGTGAAACAAGTGGGAAAACCCCTGAACGGAGAAGAACCGGTAGATCCTTGGCGTAGAATACGAGCTTCCCCGCCTATCAGTGGTGAAATTCGTCTTCGGCAGCGTCCGAATCACCCGGGATGAGCCTCTGGCCTCCGTTCTCCTTTCTCTCCTTCCTCGGCACTCGTGCAATGCAAAAAATGAGATCCTTCTCTCCTCTGGGCGGCCGTCATTAGGTATAAGTCCCTAATTAGGTCGTCAAATAACTCCAGTCATCCGATTGAGATCAAAACGAATCCAACGCATATCTGCCGGCGTCGATACCATCGACGCGGGTCGATGGTATCGACCCAGCGTATTAGCGGCAGCTTTCTTTTTCTTTTCGTCTGAGCGCCTATGGTCATCTCGATACCATCGACTAGGGTCAATGGTATCGACTCTCTTTAGCGTCGGTTGTTGTCGTTTAGCGACGCTGTAGCCTCCATGCGTCGATGGCATCGACTTGGGTCGATGGTATCGACGGATTCCTCGCCAGCAACCTGAAGGGATCTCGATGCCATCGACTTGCGTGTCGATGGTATCGACTCTGCGCTGCTCTTCTCGGCTGGCAACTTGTGGCTTGGTCGATGGTATCGACTTCCGTCGATGGTATCGACGGAAGCAGATACTTGTTTTTCCTGAAATTCCACAATAAGACCAAGTAAATCCACACAAATTATGATAATATGATAAATAATGCTCAAAATGGTAACACAAAGGGGATTTGACATAGAATGCTGGCAAAGACCGAAATGAGTGAATTATGCAATATTATCCATAAAAATGAGTAATTAGAGCACAAAACACATATGAAAAAGGTCTATAAATGCAACTCAAAATCATCACATCAGAACACATGGATGTTCTTTAGGGAATACATCTTCAAATTCCTTGACTACAGCAACTTCAGAAGGATGAGGGCTCTCCATTGTGGTATCTACCACATGAGCTAAGGATGCAAGGCATCCTTGTCTCATTAGCCTCTCAGCTACCATAGCTGACACACGACATGTGGGAAGAATCTTTCTATCTCCCTGAAAGATCCATGTGTCACCAGCATCTGTAAACACAGCTTGCTTGGAACTACAATCCAAGACAACCTTATACTTTTTTAAGGTGTCCATTCCAAGGACTATATCAAAACCCTTCATCTCAAGTGGTATAAGATCCACTTGAATGTGGTGATCAGAAAAGACAAGATTGTAGGGAGAACAAACTTCCCGCAATACTGTAGATCCCATCAAAGGTGTCTCTAACAGCAAGCTATCTATTCTCTGACTAACAATCGTATTGCAGTCATCAATCACTTCTCGAGTGATAAAAGAGTGTGTAGCACCTGGATCTATTAACACAGATACGAAGCATGATAAAGACATATCAGAATAAAATAGTTTCATCTGACCTGTCACAACTCGTGGATTAACCACTGCCCCGGGTTGATTCATAGCATAGAATCTCGTCGTTGCCTGTTGTTGGCCCTGTGCCCTATTATTGGATGCAGAAGATCCTACCTGGGACACTTGTCCACGTCCTCGGGTACCACTAGAAAACTTATTTCTCTGAGAACCTTGTTGACTTTGTCTCGGGGGTTGATTCACCACAGCATTCCCCGTTGGGCAATCCCTTGCCAGATGACCTACTAGTCCTCATCGATGACAAGTTCTATTCTCTTGGTGTGGTCTAGGGGGTCCAGTTACTGATGTTGATGACACACTAGGGGCTCTACTTGGAGGAAAACTACGTCCTCTACCCCTACTTGACGCCCACTGCATCTGGGTATTGAACCTCTGTGGTGCTGTCGGTGCAGAAAACCTAGGCTTCTTGAAGCCTTCAGACCTTTGTCCATGAAACTGAGGATACACTTTCTTACTAATGGTTTTTCGCTTTTCGATCACAGACCTTTATATCCTCCTTACGGACTCCACGAAGGTAGCAAACCTCTCTCGATTCTCTAAAGTAGACTCCGAAGTGGTTAATTTAGCGTTCAGGCCCTTCTCGAACTACTAAATTCTCTCCTCATCATTAGATCCCATGTTCGGAAGAAAAGAAACAACTCTATGAACCTAGCCTCATACTCTCTAATGTTCATTGGTCCTTGCTTAATTCTCTCAAACTGAGAGATCTTCTCATCTAGATACGTCTTGGGAAAGTATCTAGCAACAAATTCATGCCTGAATTCATCCCATCCAATCACAACTCCAGGTCTTTTACCTTCCTCAATGGTCCACTAGTGGCCAACACTCCCTTTGAGGAGATATACAACATGCATGACCCTCTCATCATTAGGTATCATGAGTATTCTGAAAGCTTTCTCCAATTCAGTCAACCATAGGTCAGCATCTGCTGGATCGGATGTACCAGCATACTCTAAGGCTCCTACCCTCTTCAGCCTTTCAAAAGTCTTGCCGACACCATGTCTTTCATCATGGGATGGTGCCCTAGGTGAAGGTACTAGCATTCTATCCGTCATGTGGGTCATAGTTTCCATGAACTGCCCGAACATAGCCTAGAAGGCTGGGTTCCCCATATCAGCTGGGTTGAACTGGGGCTACTCAGGTACAGGTTCCTCCCTATCCTGGTCTCTTGCACCTCTTCCTGGTGCAGCTACACTGCTCTCCGCAGCATTTTCATCATGTGATCCAGACGTCTTCAGGTTCTATATCTCGTATATGAGCAGAAGACACTATTAGATAAACTAGAAAACACTAGAACAGACTCAACTAACTTAATCCTATGTCTCTGTAGACTCAGCGAACCTAAAGCTCTGATACCACTAAATTGTGGCGACAAAACGCTATTAACTCAATTAAATCAATGCAGAAGCAATCGTTAGCAGTGGAATTACTGAAAATCACTAAAAATTAAAACCATTTATCAAGAGATCCATTCACAAGAAAACTCTTTCATTTAGAACCAAAGTAAAACATTACATCATTGCACAAAATCTCAGATCAAAGTATCAAGACACGAAGTCCTAGGACCCGAGAGTACAGAGACGACAATAGGACTATCTACACAAAACTAGACAACCAATGTCTCCACCTGTTGGATGCTATACCTTATTGCCTAGTATGAGGTAATAAGAGGAAGCTCATTCTTCGATGTATGCTATGCATCCATGGAGCACCAAAATGTATCGAAACTTGAAAGATATGTATTGGTGGCCTGGGATGAAGAAGGATGTAGCAGAGTTTGTTCTGAGGTGTCCTGTGTGTCAGCAGGTCAAGGCTGAGCACCAGAAACCTGCAGGAACAATGCAACCCTTACCCATACCACAGTGGAAGTGGGACCATGTAACCATGGACATTGTTGTTGGCCTACCCAGGACAAGCAAAAGACATGATTCCATTTGGGTAGTTGTTGATAGGTTGACTAAGACAGCACATTTCCTACCTGTCAAAACAACCTATTCTGCTGAAAGGTTATCCCAGTTGTATGTTCAAGGGATAGTGCGTTTGCACGGAGTTCCTATCACAATAGTTTCTGACAGAGGTCCCCAGTTTACAAGTCACTTTTGGGAGCAGTTACACAGAGCCCTAGGCACCAAGCTAAGGTTTGGTACAACCTTTCACCCACAGACTGATGGACAGTCGGAAAGGACTATACAGACCTTGGAAGATCTGTTGAGAGCATGTGTTCTCCAGTTTACCGGGAGTTGGGATCTACATCTGAACTTGATAGAGTTTGCCTATAACAATAGCTATCAGCATAGCATTGATATGGCACCATATGAAGCCTTATATGGTAGACGTTGTAGATCACCCTTGTGTTGGTATGAGACTGGTGAGCACCAGTTGTTAGGTCCTGATCTTGTCAAGCAAACTACAGAGAAGATTAAAGTCATACAGCAACAACTTAAGACTGCACAGGATAGGCAGAAATCGTACGCTGATAAACGTCGTAGACCCCTAGAATTCCAGGTTGGAGACAAAGTATATCTTAAGGTCTCACCTTGGAAAGGAGTCCTTCGTTTTTGAAGGAAAGGGAAGTTAGCTCCTAGATTTATGGGACCTTATCCATTTGTTGAAAGAATTGGAAAGGTGGCCTATAAACTAGAGTTACCTCAGGAGTTGCAGAAGCTACACCCTGTGTTTCACATTTCCATGTAGAGGAAATGTCACCCAGACACCGAGACAGTTCTACAACCTATGGAAGTAGAATTGAATGAAGATATAACATATGAGGAGGGACCAGTGTCAATCCTTGATAACAGAACTAAAAAGTTAAAGAAGAAAGATATAAGTCTTGTGAAAGTCCTCTGGAACCATCGTGGTGTTGAAGAAGCCACTTGGTAACTAGAGGATGAGATGAGAAGGAAATACCATGTTCTTTTCTCCTAAAACGTTTTATCGATTTCGGGGACGAAATCCTTGTGAAGGGGTGGATACTTTGTAACATCCCTGACCTGGGTTATAACCTAACCCTGGAAGTTTTGCCTAAATATGTAATTATATACTTGTGAATACTCCCTGGCATGTAACTAAGTTCCTCAGGAACATATATTTTCAATTTTTGCTCCTTTTTAAACAAAGTTGTAGCATTGTGTTATATGCAGAGACCTATGTGCAAATTACCTAGTAAAAGGGGTTAACTTGCAATATTCACAGGTTAAGATGTTCCATTGATGTTGAAACATCATGAGGATATTTATGATGAAGTTTGAGGGATTTCCCAAGCTTGATCACCAAGGTGCAGCTGTGGAAGCAATCTCTATGCCTGAAAACCTTAAATTGGAGTAAAGTGCAAATTACCCAATTTGAGGGGAGCAATTTGTAAAATACATCATCTAAAATATCTTTTAAGACTCTTATCATCATTTAGGGAAGAAATGATGAAGGGGTTACTTCATTTGAATAATCATATAATGAAAAACACCTTTGTGATTGAATAATCAAGGTGTAAGTACTCTAGCCCTTTTATGTGTATGCTTTAGTAATAGGTTGATCCTCTTTGCCTTCAATTCTTGATCATAGAAGGAGTTTGTACTTAGAAATAAGAAGAAGGGACGAGCAAAGAAGAGAGGAAGGACTTAGTTGAAAATAAGGAAAACCTATGTGCCTATGTTGAAATTCCACCTAAGTATATAAGCCTCTTTTCCCTCTTAGCAAGGGAACGATCCTTTCCCTTTCATTTCATTTTCCCTTGCTCAAAACAACTAAGGAGAGCTCTGGAGCTCAGGAGGACGACCAGGGGAGTGCAAGGTAGGTTTGGATCCTTCCTTTTTGCTTAATTCTTAGAAGAAACTTGAATTCAAGGTCAAATTCATGGCTAGCTCACTTAGTTCTATCTTTCTAGCCATCTCTTCTCAACTTTCCTTGGAGGATTCACCTTGGCCGACCTGTGGAGCTTCTAGGAAGCCATTAAAGGCTTGGAGCTTGAAAGCTTGGAGCTCAAGGTGCAAGCTTTAGGCGGGTTTTATAACTCTAACTCTTTGCTTTATATGCATACTTTGTTCTTGCAATTTAGCATGTTAGTTCTTCTTCTACCTCCCTTCTTCCTTGCACTTTTGCAAGCAAAACGGTGGAAGAACCGACCTTGACAGAGGTTGAAGATGAGGGGCGTGAATCCTTATGTTACTTTATCAAACGACCTTGGACCCTTTTGGTCCAAACGGTTGCAAACCGTTTGGGGTCAAACGGTTTCAAACCGTTTGCTCTCAAACGGTCTTGCAAGACCGTTTGGATTGAAACGGTCTCAAGACCGTTTGATAGGGTTGACCAAGGGACGACCGTTTGAGGGTCTGTTGGTAATATATTGATTTTCATTCCTGCAAATAATCAAAGTTTAATTCTTAACCAATTGAGAGTTGAAGGCACTTCAACATCCAAACCCTAATCGGGTTAAAATTGTTGTTTTAAAACATAGATCTTGTTGAGTTTTGGGTTGAAGGACCCAAACGGTCTCAAGACCATTTGGGGGTTCCTCCAAACGGTCTCAAGACCGTTTGGGCACAACCCAAGACCGTTTGAAGGTCTAGGATTGAGATAACCTAATAGTTTGAAGGTCCAATTGCAATAAATTGATGAATTGATAAAAATGCTGATTTTTGACCTAATTGGAGTTCAACCCTAATCTAACCGACTTGGGTTTTGGTCAAACTTTGGGCAAACGGTCTCAAGACCGTTTTTATGATGTCCAAACGACCTCAAGACCGTTTGGGCCAATTTTGGGCCCAATTGGAGGTCAATTGATAGGTTCAACCTTGAATTGATTCACATTGTTGAATATTGATGACCATCCGATTTGAAACCCTAATTGAGAAGGATTTAACCCTAATTGGCTTTCAATTGAGGGTGAATTTGATGTCCAATTGATTAAGGCTAATATTAGTTAACTCAATTTATAAGTGGTTATCATGGATTTGGTTAATTGAGGGGTTCAACATACATATCCATGACCAATTGTATCTTTTGAACCACTTTGGAGGTCCAAACGGTTTGAGCCCATTTGGACCAAATGGTCTCAAGACCGTTTGAGGTCAAACGGTCTCCAGACTGTTTGAGGTCAAACGGTCTCCAGACCGTTTGAGGTCAAACGGTCTCCAGACCGTTTGAGGTCAAACGGTCTCCAGACCGTTTGAGGTCAAACGGTCTCAAGACCGTTTGAGCTCAAACGATCTCAAGGTCGTTTGGACCAATCGATCTCAATTCGTTTTGATCAAACGGTTTCAAACCGCATGAGCTTCAAACGGTTTGGAAAGTCAACCTTTCTAAATAGTCAACACACCCAAACGGTCTCAAGACCATTTGAGGTCAAATGGTCTCAAGACCGTTTGAGACCAAACGGTCTCAAGACCGTTTGGTGGTTGAAGGTTGAAACCGTTTGAAGGTGTTCAAGGTGATTTGTACTTAATCAATTGATGGTGTAATTGATTCAATGGTGATCTAATATAAACCCTAATGGTAACCTAGGTCATTAAGGGACTAATGGATTAATGAGTTGACCCATGATGATGATCATGAGGTAAATTACCAAAATACCCTTGAGGGGTTTAATTGAGTAATACACTGTTTTAATCAAACCCTAATCACATGATAGTGATGTTTTTGCTTATGTTAGTCTATGAGGACTTAACCCAACCTGATCTACAGTGGTGTTATCACCATCTACTAGTAAGAGGAGAGAGAAAGTATCCTAAGAGAGAGAAAGTACCCTTTTATGGTGGAAACTCAAGTGAGATACTATCAATACACATGAATGTGCATGATTAGGGAATGATCCACCTATGTGAGATCATGGAAACCCTAATTATGATGCCTAGTGAATCTTAAGCTTATTTAAGAGCTTTAATGATGATGTTTCTCATACATGATGATGTAATGAGTACAATTCACCATGAAGTGAATAGTAAACCCTAATTCTAGGGTGATGACATGAAAGATGAATAGTAAACCCTGATTGATGAATTGTTTACTGTTATCAGTTGAATTAACCATGCAGGTTGTCATGAGATGATGATCATACCCATGTATGAACTATGATACTTTATTCATTGAAAGCATGTCTTAGCTTTATGAATAAGTGAAATATGTTGATGCACTTTTAGTGACATCTATTGGGATTTATGGGCTGTGAGAGCCATAAATACCATCAAGGTCATGCTTAACAGATGACTTGTGATGAGCTGATTGAGAACTGATGATTGAAAAGAGTTAGGCTTGTTACATTTTAGTATTCTCCTTTTATAGCTGTTATGCTAATGTTATTGTTTGAAGAACAATGTATGATGTTAAAAGAATACTGAATGTACCTAACTAATCAAGTGAAATGTAGAGCCCTGATCATAGATCCATCATTGTCAGAGTCTAAATGATGGTGAAACAAGTTTTCCCAAAGGAACTCCTAGATCACATACTTTTGAGTATGTGGGGGAAATGGATGCGTAAATCCTTACATCGTAGTGTAGGAATTGATACCGTCAATCCTTCACTACAAAACCAAATGATGAGATGTATCACAAATCTCCCAAAGTAAACATAAACACCGCATCGGTGAGAGATAAACAAGAAATCTTCCGATGACGAAGAGAGTACAGAATGCCACTGTAACTCTAATATAGCGAAGGACCAGTTTACCCTGGTAAGCTATGACAAATGACGTCCTGCCAGATGTCTAACAAACAATCCTCTAACTGACTGAGGAAGGTGAGGTCATCAGAATCCGACTCTTTTAATGACCTATGTATGATACTGATGTGACTTCTTAGTGATCAGTTGGAGTATGAGTGGTATGCCTCATCTCCATAGGGCATAATAATGTTTGAAAAACATAATCAACAGCGTAGTATATCTGTTAGAGTTAACTACGAGATACTTGATTGATGTTACACTGAGTAAAGTATATGTTCTTCATGTTTCATAAATGTTGAACTCTTGCTTAGTACCAAAACTGCTATTGCATACTCTGAAAGCTTTTACTGCTTAAGTTATTCTTGTTTTTCTTATAAAGCTTCTAGTGGAGAGTTATAACTCTCGCTGGGACAATTATGTAAAATTGTCTCACCCCGTAGACTTCAACTTTTTAGGTGGTCGTCGAAGACGGAGGAACAAGAATACAGGTGACCAATCCCAGCAGCAGCAGTTTCAGGAGCAGCAGTAAATCTCAGGTGGAGATTCACCCTGCTATGTGGTGTAGTTAGAGTCAATCCTATGTGTCCTTTGTACTCTCAGGTCTTGGAGTCTTTTTGGTTATGAGTTCTTGAGATTTTGTATCATGATGTGTATAATTACTCAAGAAGTAATTTGACAGAGTTGTAAACAGTTTAAATCCTTTTTCTATGGAAAAGGTTTGTGGTTTCAAGCTCTTATCTCGAAAAGTTTTAATTTCCCGTGATTTTTGTCCTCCGCTGATTATCGATTGCTTCCGCTTAAGTTTAAATCGTGATTATATCGTGGTTTGGAGATCGGAGCCCACAATTAAGTGGTATCAGAGCTCTAGGTTTGCCGAGTCTACAGAGGCATAGGACTTAGGAAGTCGAGTCTATCTTTAGTATTCCTTCCTTATCTAATAGAATCTTCTGCTCCTCAGGAGAAGAAGATACATAAGAATGTCAGAGCCACATGATGAGAACGTGGTAGAAAGTAGTGCTAGTGCACTACAAGGCGGTGCAGGAGTACCAGAGATAGAACAGCCTGTACTTGAGCAACCCAGAGAGCCACCCCAGTTTGACCCAGCTGATATGGGTAATCTAGCAGTTCAGACGATGTTCGGGCAATTTATGACTACCATGACACACATAACCGAAAGGATGCCTATGCCTGTACCCAGGGCACCTGTCCAACCAGAAGGTCAAGGTATTAGGAAGACGTTCGAGCGACTACGTCGTGTCGGAGCTACCGAGTACCTTGGGACTGCTGACCCCGCAGATGCTGATATGTGGTTGACAGAGTTGGAGAAGGCTTTCAGGATTCTCAATATCCCTGAAGATGAGAAGGTCAGGCATGCAGTCTATCTTCTCAAAGGAAGCGCTGGTCATTGGTGGACAATGGAAGAGCAGAAGAGACCTGGAATGGAGATCTCGTGGGAAGACTTTTGGCGGGAATTTGTTCATAGATATTTCCCAAAGACCTTCCTAGACGAGAAGATCTCTCAGTTTGAGAGACTAAGGCAGGGCATGATGAACATTAGCGAGTATGAAGCTAAGTTCATGGAGTTATTGCGGTTTTGTCCACACATGGATGCCACAGAAGAAGAAAGAATCAGGAGATTTGAGAGGGGTTTGAATGCTGACATGACTACCCCTGTGTCTGCCTTAGAAAACTGAGAGAGATTCTCTACCTTCTCTGAGTCAGTCTGAAGGATAGAGAGATCTATGGCTGAGAAGAGGCAAACTCAGAAAAGATATCCACAGTTCCAGGGTTCTTCATCTAAGGACTTTAAGAAGCCTAGATCCTCTGCACCAAACCCTCCACCACCTAGATCTAGTCCTCAGAGTCAGTGGTCTCCAAGTAGAGGTAGAGGACGAGGACAACCACCTCGGGAGACTCAGAGTTCTGCATCAATGTCCGTTATTGGACCACCAAGACCACAAGAGAGAAGCTGCTACAACTGTGGTAAGGTGGGACATTTGATGAAGGACTGCCGGTCTAAGTCTATCAGTGTGACACAGCCTCCGAGACAAGGTCAACAGGGATCACAGAGAGGGCAATCTCAAGGAGCAGCTCGAGGACGCGGGCAAGCGTCTCAAGCTGGATCATCAGCACCACCTCAACAACAGGCTACAGCGAGGTTCTATGCTATGAACCCACCAGAGGCAGTGGTCGATCCACAAGTGGTGACAGGTCAGATGGAACTTTTATATTCTGATATGTCTAAATCTTGTGTAGTATCTGTTCTGATTGATCCGGGTGCTACACACTCTTTTATCACTTGAAGAGTGATTCGCAACTGCAATATGACAGCTAGTCATAGGGCAGATAGTTTGTTGTTGGAGACTCCGTTGAGTGGGTCTGCCATTCTGCAAGAAGTATGCTCTCCCTGCATACTCTTCTTTTCTAAGCATCGCATTCAAGTGGACCTTATACCACTTGATATGTAAGGATTTGATGTAATCCTAGGAATGGATACCTTGGAAAGGTATCGAGTCGTCTTGGATTGTGAGTCCAAGTTGGCAGTGTTTGCTGATGAAAGCAACACATGGATCTTTCAAGGAGAAAGAAAGATTCTGCTCACCTGTCTTGTATCAGCTATGGTTGCTGATAAGTTGATGAGGCAAGGATGTTATGCATTCTTGGCCCATGTGGTAGATGTTACCAAGGAGAGTCCCAACCCTGCTGAAGTTCCTATAGTCAGGGAATTCGAGGATGTGTTTCCTGAAGAACTTCTTGGTATACCACCACCTCGGGAGATTGATTTTGAGATCAATTTGGTCCTAGATACGAAACCTATAGCCCAGACTCCGTATAGGATGGCGCCTGCTGAGATGGCAGAACTCAAGAAACAGCTTCAAGAATTACTTGAGAAGGGTTTCATCCGACCGAGTACCTCACCTTGGGGTGCTCTGGTTTTGTTTGTTAAAAAGAAAGATGGATCAATGCGGTTGTGCATTGACTATAGACAACTCAATAAAGTAACAATAAAGAACAAGTATCCTTTGCCGAGGATTGATGATCTTTTTGACCAGTTGCGTGGTGCAACAGTCTTCTCAAAGATAGACTTAAGGTCTGGATATCATCAACTCCGCATTAAGGACAGTGACATATCCAAGTCTGCCTTTAGGAAAAGATATGGTCACTATGAGTTCACAGTTATGTCGTTTGGACTAACCAATGCACCAGCTGCATTCATGGAACTCATGTATAGAGTCTTTCGACCCTTCCTTGATCAATGTGTTGTCGTCTTCATAGATGACATACTGATTTATAGTAAGGATGCTCAGCAGCATGAGCAACATCTTCGCCAAACTTTGACTTTTCTAAGAGAAAATAAGCTATACGCTAAGTTTAGCAAATGCGAGTTCTGGTTATCTGAAGTGTCTTTTCTTGGACATGTAGTATCTGCCTCGGGAATTCGAGTTGACCCTAAAAAGGTAGAATCTGTTCTACAGTGGGAACAACCAAAGACACCGACGGAGATTAGAAGTTTCCTGGGGTTAGCTGGTTATTATCGAAGGTTTATTAAGAATTTCAGTTCTATAGCACCTTTGACCAAGTTAACCCGGAAAGATGTTCCTTTTACTTGGAGTGATAAGTGTCAATAGTCTTTTCAGCTGTTAAAGGAGAGGTTGACAAGTGCACCTGTGCTTGTGCTACCTGAGCAAGGAAAGGTATATGTAGTCTTCTGTGATGCCTCCAAGAATGGACTGGGATGTGTGTTGATGCAGGATAAACAAGTGATTTCTTTTGCTTCCCGACAGCTTAAGAAACACGAGGCGAATTATCCGACACATGATCTGGAGTTAGCTGTTGTGGTCCATGCCTTGAAGATCTAGATACATTATCTCTACGGAGAAACCTTCCAGATTTTCACAGACCACAAGAACCTTAAGTATATCTTCTCTCAGCATGAGCTTAACATGAGGCAACGTCGCTGGATGGAGTTAATCAAGGACTACAACTGTACAACTGATTACCATCCGGGCAAGGCCAATGTGGTTGCAGATGCCTTGAGTAGGAAATCAACAACATCAACCATGGATAGAGCACAACTAAGTTCCTTAGTATGCTCTAGGAGAGATATGCTTATCTCTTTAAGAAAAGACAATGTGCAGTTGAAGGTGTCATTGTTAGCTGGTTTGTTAGCTGAGATGCAGATTAAACCTACCCTTAGACAGCAGATAAAGGAGGCACAACAAGTTGATGCTACAGTTTAGCACATTGGATCTGAGTATGGTGATGAGAAGCGAGGAGGTTTTCATGAGTCAGATGACCAAGTGGCATGCTATCATGGGAGGATGATAGTACCAGATGTAGATAACCTGAGGAAGTTAGTTCTGGAGGAAGCTCATTCTTCAATGTATGCTATTCATCTAGGGAGCACCAAAATTTATCGAAACTTGAAAGATATGTATTGGTGGCCTGGGATGAAGAAGGATGTAGCTGAGTTTGTTCTGAGGTGTCCTGTGTGTCAGCAGGTCAAGGCTGAGCACCAGAAACCTGCAGGAACAATGCAACCCTTACCCATACCACAGTGGAAGTGGGACCATGTAACCATGGACTTTGTTGTTGGCCTACCCAGGACAAGCAAAGGACATGATTCCATTTGGGTAATTGTTGATAGGTTGACTAAGACAACACATTTCCTACCTGTCAAAACAACCTATTCTGCTGAAAGGTTATCCCAGTTGTATGTTCAAGAGATAGTGCGTTTGCACGGAGTTCCTGTCACAATAGTTTCTGACAGAGGTCCCCAGTTTACAAGTCACTTTTGGGAGCAGTTACACAGAGCCCTAGGCACCAAGCTAAGGTTTAGTACAACCTTTCACCCACAGACTGATGGACAGTCGGAAAGGACTATACAGACCTTGAAAGATCTGTTGAGAGCATGTGTTCTCCAGTTTACCGGGAGTTGGGATCTACATCTGAACTTGATAGAGTTTGCCTATAACAATAGCTATCAGCATAGCATTAATATGGCACCATATGAAGCCTTATATGGTAGACGTTGTAGATCACCCTTGTGTTGGTATGAGACTGGTGAGCACCAGTTGTTAGGTCCTGATCTTGTGCAGCAAACTACAGAGAAGATTAAAGTCATACAACAACAACTTAAGACTGCACAGGATAGGCAGAAATCGTACGCTGATAAACGTCGTAGACCCGTAGAATTCCAGGTTGGAGACAAAGTATATCTTAAGGTCTCACCTTGGAAAGGAGTCCTTCGTTTTGGAAGGAAAGGGAAGTTAGCTCCTAGATTTATGGGACCTTATCCATTTGTTGAAAGAATTGGAAAGGTGGCCTATAAACTAGAGTTACCTCAGGAGTTGCAGAAGCTACACCCTGTGTTTCACATTTCCATGCTGAGGAAATGTCACCCAGACACCGAGACAGTTCTACAACCTATGGAAGTATAATTGAATGAAGATATAACATATGAGGAGGGACCAGTGTCAATCCTTGATAACAGAACTAAAAAGTTAAAGAAGAAAGATATAAGTCTTTTGAAAGTCCTCTGGAACCATTGTGGTGTTGAAGAAGCCACTTGGGAACTATAGGATGAGATGAGAAGGAAATACCCTGTTCTTTTCTCCTAAAATGTTTTATCGATTTCGGGGGCGAAATCCTTGTGAAGGGGTGGATAATTTGTAACATCCCTGACCTGGGTTATAACCTAACCCTGGAAGTTTTGCCTAAATATGTAATTATATACTTGTGCATACTCCCTGGCATGTAATTAAGTTCCTCAGGAACATATATTTTCAATTTTTTCTCCTTTTTAAACAAAGTTGTAGCATTCTGTTATATGCAGGGACCTATGTGCAAATTACCTAGTAAAAGGGGTTAACTTGCAATATTCACAGGTTAAGATGTTCCTTTGATGTTGAAACATCATGAGGATATTTATGATGAAGTTTGAGGGATTTCCCAAGCTTGAGCACCAAGGTGCAGCTGTGGAAGCAATCTCTATGCCTGAAAACCCTAAATTGGAGTAAAGTGCAAATTACCCAATTTGAGGGGAGAAATTTGTAAAATACATCATCTAAAATATCTTTTAAGACTCTTATAATCATTTAGGGAAGAAATGATGAAGGGGTTACTTCATTTGAATAATCATATAATGAAAAACACCTTTGTGATTGAATAATCAAGGTGTAAGTACTCTAGCCCTTTTATGTGTATGCTTTAGTAATAGGTTGATCCTCTTTGCCTTCAATTCTTTATCTTAGAAGGAGTTTGTCCTTAGAAATAAGAAGAAGGGACGAGCAAAGAAGAGAGGAAGGACTTAGTTGAAAATAAGGAAAACCTATGTGCCTATGTTGAAATTCCACCTAAGTATATAAGCCTCTTTTCCCTCTTAGCAAGGGAACGATCCTTTCCCTTTCATTTCTTTTTCCCTTGCTCAAAATGACTAAGGAGAGCTCTCGAGCTCAGAAGGACGACCAGGGGAGTGCAAGGTAGGTTTGGATCCTTCCTTTTTGCTTAATTCTTGGAAGAAACTCGAATTCAAGGTCAAATTCATGGCTAGCTCACTTAGTTCTATCTTTCTAGCCATCTCTTCTCAACTTTCCTTGGAGGATTCACCTTGGCCGACCTATGGAGATTCTAGGATGCCATTAAAGGCTTGGAGCTCGAAAGCTTGGAGCTCAAGGTGCAAGCTTTAGGTGGGTTTTATAACTCTAACTCTTTGCTTTATATGCATACTTTGTTCTTGCAATTTAGCATGTTAGTTCTTCTTCTACCTCCCTTCTTCCTTGCACTTTTGCAAGCAAAACGGTGGAAGAACCGACCTTGACAGAGGTTGAAGATGAGGGACGTGAATCCCTATGTTACTTTATCAAACGACCTTGGACCCTTTTGGTCCAAACGGTTGCAAACCGTTTGGGGTCAAACGGTTTCAAACCGTTTGCTCTCAAACGGTCTTGCAAGACCGTTTGGATTGAAACGGTCTCAAGACCATTTGATAGGGTTGACCAAGGGACGACCGTTTGAGGGTATGTTGGTAATATACTGAATTTCATTCCTGCAAAGAATCAAAGTTTAATTTTTAACCAATTGAGAGTTGAAGGCACTTCAACATCCAAACCCTAATCAGGTTAAAATTGTTGTTTTAAAACATAGATCTTGTTGAGTTTTGGGTTGAAGGACCCAAACGGTCTCAAGACCATTTGGGGGTTCCTCCAAACGGTCTCAAGACCGTTTGGGCACAACCCAAGACCGTTTGAAGGTCTAGGGTTGAGATAATCTAATAGTTTGAAGGTCCAATTGCAATAAATGGATGAATTGATAAAAATGCTGATTTTTGAGCTAATTGGAGTTCAACCCTAATCTAACCGACTTGGTTTTTGGTCAAACTTTGGGAAAACGGTCTCAAGACCGTTTGGATGATGTCCAAACGACCTCAAGATCGTTTGGGCCAAGTTTGGGCCCAATTGGAGGTCAATTGATAGGTTCAATCTTGAATTGATTCACATTGTTGAATATTGATGACCATCCGATTTGAAACCCTAATTGAGAAGGATTTAACCCTAATTGGCTTTCAATTGAGGCTCAATTTGATGTCAAATTGATTAAGGCTAATCTTAGTTAACTCAATTTATAAGTGGTTATCATGGATTTGGTTAATTGAGGGGTTCAACATACATATCCATGACCAATTGTATCTTTTGAACCACTTTGGAGGTCCAAACGGTTTGAGCCCATTTGGACCAAACGGTCTCAAGACCGTTTGAGGTCAAATGGTCTCAAGACTGTTTGAGGTCAAACGGTCTCAAGACCATTTGAGGTCAAATGGTCTCAAGACCATTTGAGGTCAAACGGTCTCAAGACCGTTTGAGGTCAAACTGTCTCAAGACCGTTTGAGCTCAAACGATCTCAAGGTCGTTTGGACCAATCGATCTCAAGTCATTTTGATCAAACGGTTTCAAACCGCATGAGCTTCAAACGGTTTGGAAAGTCAACCTTTCTAAACGGTCAACACACCCAAACGGTATCAAGACCGTTTGAGACCAAACGGTCTCAAGAACTTTTGGTGGTTGAAGGTTGAAACCGTTTGAAGGTGTTCAAGGTGATTTGTACTTAATCAATTGATGGTGTAATTGATTCAATGGTGATCTAATCTAAACCCTAATGGTAACCTAGGTCATTAAGGGACTAAGGGATTAATGATTTGACCCATGATGGTGATCATGAGGTAAATTACCAAAATACCCTTGAGGGGTTTAATTGAGTAATACACTGTTTTAGTCAAACCCTAATCACATGATAGTGATGTTTTGGCTTATGTTAGT
This sequence comes from Alisma plantago-aquatica, assembly GCA_963693085.1. Taxonomy (NCBI): domain Eukaryota; kingdom Viridiplantae; phylum Streptophyta; class Magnoliopsida; order Alismatales; family Alismataceae; genus Alisma; species Alisma plantago-aquatica. The sequence goes on along the minus strand of OY856410.1, from coordinate 924,991,433 downwards.
CTGTGAGGACTTAACCCAACCTGATCTAGAGTGGTGTTATCACCATATACTAGTAAGAGGAGAGATAAAGTATCCTAAGAGAGAGAAAGTACCCTTTTATGGTGGAAACTCAAGTGAGATACTATCAATACACATGAATGTGCATGATTAGGGAATGATCCACCTATGTGAGATCATGGAAACCCTAATTATGATTCCTAGTGAATCTTAAGCTTATTTAAGAGCTTTAATGATGATGTTTCTCATACATGATGACGTAATGAGTACAATTCACCATGAAGTGAATAGTAAACCCTAATTCTAGGGTGATGACATGAAAGATGAATAGTAAACCCTGATTGATGAATTGTTTACTGTTATCAGTTGAATTAACCATGCAGGTTGTCATGAGATGATGATCATACCCAGGTATGAACTATGATACTTTATTCATTGAAAGCATGTCTTAGCTTTATGAATAAGTGAAATATCTTGATGCACTGTTAGTGACATCTATTGGGATTTATGGGCTGTGAGAGCCATAAATACCATCAAGGTCATGCTTAACAGATGACTTGTGATGAGCTGATTGAGAACTGATGATTGAAAAGAGTTAGGCTTGTTACATTTTAGTATTCTCCTTTTATAGCTGTTATGCTAATGTTATTGTTTGAAGAACAATGTATGATGTTAAAAGAATATTGAATGTACCTAACTAATCAAGTGAAATGTAGAGCCCTGATCATAGATCCATCATTGTCAGAGTCTAAATGATGGTGAAACAGGTTTTCCCAAGGGAACTCCTGGATCACATAGTTTTGAGTATGTGGGGGAAATGGATGCGTAAATCATTACATCCTAGTGTAGGAATTGATACCGTCAATCCTTCACTACAAAACCAAATGGTGAGATGTATCACAAATCTCCCAAAGTAAACATAAACACCGCATCGGTGAGAGATAAACAAGAAATCTTCTGATGACGAAGAGAGTACAGAACGCCACTGTAACTCTAATATAGCGAAGGACCAGTTTACCCTGGTAAGCTATAACAAAAGACGTCCTGCCAGATGTCTAACAAACAATCCTCTAACTGACTGAGGAAGGTGAGGTCATAAGAATCTGGCTCTTTTAATGACCTATGTATGATACTGATGTGACTTCTTAGCGATCAGTTGGAGTATGAGTGGTATGCCTCATCTCCACAGGGCATAATAATGTTTGAAAAACATAATCAACAGCGTAGTATATCTGTTAGAGTTAACTACGAGATACTTGATTGATGTTACACTGAATAAAGTATATGTTCTTCATGTTTCATAAATGTTGAACTCTTGCTTAGTACCAAAACTGCTATTGCATACTCTGAAAGCTTTTACTGCTTAAGTTATTCTTGTTTTGCTTATAAAGCTTCTAGTGGAGAGTTATAACTCTTGCTGGGACAATTATGTAAAATTGTCTCACCCCGTAGACTTCTACTTTTTAGGTGGTCGTCGAAGACGGAGGAACAAGAATACAGGTGACCAATCCCAGCAGTAGCAGTTCCAGGAGCAGCAGTAAATCTCAGGTGGAGATTCACCCTGCTATGTGGTGTAGTTATAGTCAGTCCTATGTGTCCTCTGTACTCTCAGGTCTTGGAGTCTTTTTGGTTATGAGTTCTTGAGATTTTGTATCATGATGTGTATAATTACTCAAGAAGTAATTTGACAGAGTTGTAAACAGTTTAAATCCTTTTTCAATGGAAAAGGTTTGTGGTTTCAAGCTCTTATCTCGAAAAGTTTTAATTTCCTGTGATTTTTGTCTTCCGCTGATTATCGATTGCTTCCGCTTAAGTTTAAATCGTGATTATATCGTGGTTTGGAGATCGGAGCCCACAATACCTACATGGTTAGTACAGATGATAACAGATACATCAATTTCATACCAGCACCATGCAAAACAATATATAACATCATTATTCAAGGGTAACACCACTATTCCCTTACCAGGGTTAGGGTTTCCCATTTCTTATCAATCAGGGTTACTCATTCCCTATGTTCAATAAGGACCAATGACTTATCATTTCATTGTCCAAGATTAGAGTTTCATATTATATGGTATAACCCAAAATTAGGGTTTCACATATCTTCACCCTATTTTAGAATTAGGGTTTACTGTTGACATCACATCACCCTAGATTAGGGTTTATATTCAATAACCCACAATTAGGGTTTACTATTCATCCTAATTAGGGTTTATTATCAAAATACCCTAAATTAGGGTTACTCATGTCATCACCCTAAATTCATATCATATCATCCTCCTAGTTTAGGCTTTTACTCAAACTTTCCCTAAGTTAGGGTATGAGTTCATTAATCAACTCAATTAGGGTTTTATGATCTCTTTATCAAGGATCATGCCCTAATTGTATATCACATCACTTTGAATGTTTAGGCTTAATTGATACATGATTATCATTCATGTATACATCTTTCTCTCTCTCATCCTACTTAGGATGTTCACTACTCAATTCTTGATTACATTGAGCCTATTCTTCATTCAAATACATACATTTAGGGTTAACATGATGTATTGAATCATTACATCATTATACACTAATGATTAATCCCACAAAGGGTATCAATCTTCTAAGTACATCATGTCTCCATATGGTTTAATCAATTGAACCTTCAATTATATAAGGTATTCAAATGGATTGACCAAATGAACCTTGAATCACATTAAGTGATCAATTGGATTAACCCATTGAATCTTTAATTGCATTAGGTATCCAATTGGATTCATCCTATTGGACCTTCAATTAAATGAGATATCCAAATGGATCAACCATTTTGATCTTCAAAAGATCTGATTTCATAAGCCTTAAACAATCTTGGTTATCATAATTCAATTGATAGAAAACCATTTGAGGAAATTGTTCTTGAAACTGATTAGATAAAACATGTGTTGAAACCGTTTGCACTTGGGTCTCCAAACGGTTTGAGACCGTTTGGACTTAAACGATCTTGAGACCGTTTGGGCTCAAACGGTCTTAAGACCGTTTGGTCCAAACCATCTAAAAACTGAATGGACCAAAAGTCCTTTCAAAACTTATACAATTCATGATTCCGATAGATGAACCAATATCAACTGAATCTCTGATTTCTCTATCACTTGAACAATTGAATCAACCTTCAATTAGACCATCAAATTGGGTTTTGAACACAATTGATCTAGGATTTCTACTCAAGAACCTTCAATTAGGGTTTTGAAATCGAGTGGCCATCAATGTTCAACATTGTGGAACTGATTCTAGGATTTCTACTCAAGAACCTTCAATTAGGGTTTTGAAATCGAGTGGCCATCAATGTTCAACATTGTGGAATTGATTCAATTGCAACTAGTGAATTATCATCAAGTTTTTTATATGAACTGACCCCAAACGGTCTTGAGGTCGTTTGGATGACCTCCAAAAGGTCTTGAGACCGTTTTACCATCTTCTCACTCAAATCCAAGTCATCCAATTAGGGTTTGGATCAATGAATTGATCACCAAATCAACATTTGATTGCAAATTAACTTGGTACCTTTAGACCTTCAAACACCTAACCATACTCAACCCTAGACCTCCAAACGGTCTTGGGTGACCACCAAACGGTCTTGAGACCGTTTGGATGAGCTCGAAACGGTCTTGAGACCGTTTGGCTCATCCAACCCTTGGATTCTAGTGAAAAATCATTAGGGTTTGAGCTATTGAGTTGATCATCAAATCAGCACTTAATTGCAAAGTGATTTGGTACCTTTAGACCTTCAATTGGTCAACCATGCTTAACCCTAGACCTACAAATGGTCTTGAGACCGTTTGGGTGATCCACAAATAGTTTTGAAACCGTTTGTGCTAATTAACCCAAAAAGTCAAATCAATCAAGTTGAAAATCAGCACTTAATCCAATTAGGGTTTGCCTAATTGATTAGCGTTCAACTCATGATTACTTTGGAATTAATCCATAAAATTTGGTGGGTTATTAACCAACATAATTAGGAACAAGATTCTCAAACGATCAACCCTTGGTCAACTCTTTCAAATGGTTTTGAAACGTTTGCTCTCAAACGGTTTGGTGAAACCGAATGGGCAAACATGTTGAAACCGTTTGGAGCAAGATTTCTTTAGGAAAAGTGTCCAAGATGATTTCATCATCATCTACCTTCGTCCCTGCAACTCCTATTGCATCTGATTTCATGGATTTACCAATTACAACAAGCAATTAACCAAAAAGATGAAGAAATCAACGAAATTGGAAGATTGATAGTTGAATAACAATGTAGAAGGGTTCAAGTTATAAAACCCACCTTCAAATCTGATCCCAAGCTCCAAGATTCACGGATCCAATGGTGGTTGAAGCTCTAGCAACCTCCCAAGGTCGTTTCTCAAGCTTTTGGAGTGAAAGGATCGGCTAGGGTTGAAGATGGAGTGAAAAATGAAGGAATCATATATTGTTTTACGATTTTCACCATGAAATCATGAAGAACGAAGGTCAAAGGCTTACCAACAGGTTGGGAACATGCTCCCTGCTGTTATTAGCTCTCTTGGTCGATTTTTCAAGCAAAAAGAAGAAGTAGTTCGAAATTCCGTTTTCATTCTATGGATAAATGAGCTTTTATGCAATTTTTATTAAAAATTCAATTAGGAGAGAGAAAGTAGGAATTATCCCCTCCAATTTCTTTCCACTTGCCTCCTCTCCTTCCTTAGGAACGAGGCTATCATCCTTGCCTCTTTTTCCTCTCAATTATCCATGTTTTAAAGAAAAACAAAAGCACCTAAACCCTTTTTATATTAATATCCATAAGTTAGTGGATATTTCTTTTTCTTATAAAAAGGTGAGTGGAGTTTTCATCTCCTTGAGATATTTCGTGGCCTAGCAAAGGCACAAGAGTGTTCACACTTGAGAAAATTCAGCCATATCGTTTTTGGTTGAAGGCCCTTTAATTATTTTATTTATTTTTACATTAAATTGAAATAAAGTTCCAATTATGCTTAAATCTTTATTATTTTAATATCAAGATTCTCTCTCCTCCAAAGAAATATAAATAAGGTGCCCCTCTCATTTTATTTGCTCTAAATGATGCCAAGAAATATTAGGGACCTTATTGAAGTGATAATTTTCATATTGAACCCTAAGTTTTGGGTAAATTGCACATTACACCAAAACTAGGTTATAATGCACAAACATTGCTTTATCAGCTTTTTCTTGGTATTCAGGCTATCACATGCCATACCTTTGCATCATCTTCACTCTCATGATGTTTCAACACATGATGAACATATTATCATGCACAATTTTCATTTTAACCCCTCAACTTGGGTAATTTGCACTTTAGTCCAAAACAGGCAAAATATTGATTTCAACAATATTCAAAAAGGACTAAAATTGTAATATAAGTTCCTCTTGATCCATAAATACTTTTAAAAAGATAAGAGAATGTATATAATTACTCTCATTATGCAAAACACCTAGGGTTACTTCATAACCCAAGTCAGGGATGTTACAGAGAATGTCACATTGAAAATATAATTTAGATTTGTTAAATAACTTAATTGTGATATTTAGGTTGCTAGCTATATTTGTGAAATTTTGGTTGTCCCCACATACCGACATATTCATTTATTCTGACCGACATTTTGTTTGTTGACGTTTTAGGTACAATATGAAAAGGACAAACAGTATAGTGATACATTGTGAATATATTAATTAAAGTACAAGGAGGATTAGTAAGAATAGATTCCAGTAGTGGATAGAAGTCTAGAAATCCAAGATTTTAAAAAGGTATGCAAAGTTTTATTTTATTCCAGCTTTTCAGTATAGTTTTGGTAGAATTTAATAATTATTGTTGATTATTTGTCGAATCATTGATCCTGAAAATTGGGATAATGGCTCTGACCTTTTGGTCTCCCTTAACTGAGGGTTACCTGGAGTTGGGATCGTTAAAAAAATCCTTATCATGTATCTTTATTTAAAATATGGCTACGTACACCATGAGTAGTCTAAGTCTGAATCTAAATCTAATATTATTATTATTATCTGGATAAACCTTATTTTATATCTCTGATTTGATAGTATAACTTCACTGATAGTAAACATGACAATTGAGTCTCAAGGCTTAGGAAGGAGGATCTTATCTGAATATGTATACTAAGGATACAAATAGTAACTTTAATAAAGTATGTGAGAGTAAGTTATGCATAGAATATCTATGAACATACCATTTGACAGGATGATTCAATCTCTACAAAAACTCATTATAATATATCTTTCCTTGAATCTTAATGTCTTCATATGAACTTATGTATTAAACCTTAAGTCTTTACAATAGGAATCTTATACCATTATACCTTGAAACTTAAACATAACTTAATGCATCCTAATCTTATATCTATCATCATCAACTCAAATTACAATACACTCTAATAGGGCCCTTATATTGAAACTAGATGATGTCTTAATACATTCCAATCTTGCTTTGTATTTTGCTTCTAGATATTGCTCATTCTATGAAATCTGATTAACTCCTTAGTCTTAGATATTTACATATATAAGAAATCTCGAGAAGATGTTTCTACTTAAAATCTTAATACATGGTTATATCTATAGATATGAGAATATTTGTACTTAAAATTTCAATACAAAATTATCCCAAACCATCAACCAAATATGACCCTTACTTGCTTATCTTTCTATCTTACTCATCAATTTAAAACATTGCTAAGAAATCTTATAATAACATGATTCGTAAACTTTCTCAAGGACCTAGTCCATGGATGACAACAATTTGAGCAACATAACTCTATTTGAGTTTATGAACTTACATAATAATGGGGGGGATCTTGCTTGTATACTTTAACATTAAAAACTTAGTACATTGAACTACATAATCCATGGAAGTCTTATATAAGAGACATGTAAACATAATAAACTTAAAATATGAGTACTCATGGGCATGAACCACTTACCTGTAGTAAGCGAAACTCCTATCCACATAGTCCTTCAGTAACTCTGCATCTGACTCTCTCCTGAAAAACCCAATGGTTTTATCAGATAACATATCCCTTTATGGTCAACATGTTTAGGGTCATTAGGATTTTCTTTTGAATTATTCATGCATGAGGTCATTTTATTTGTTAAGCGAGATGCACGAAATTCTGAGGGTCCTATATCATTAGATGACCTTGGTGACGTTAAGGTTTCTTATTTGAGTTTTAGTAGTTCAAGTCTAAGTTATTGATTTGAATTCCCATTATACCTATAAGGTACATATACATATTACCTAAATATATTTGTATTGCCCAATCCTTTATATATACACGCCTGCGTGTAAGTAGTATTATAATGAAATCTAATTATGATATTGTGTTTCTATATTTCTTGCTTAGTGTTGTTTACTTGCGGATTCTGATTTAATAGTTTAGGCTAGGGAAGTATGACCTGGTCCATGTACATATATAGTCGATTAGCATTAGCCTTTTGATTAGCTAGATTGATGATTATACATAGATTAGTTCTATAATAACTTACCGTTATATTCAGTAGTTACTTATCTAGACTCAAGACGGTGGAAGTGACCATAATTCCTGACATGGTTAATGACAAATGACACCAGATTCTAATGCATGCCAATAGCGCATATACCAAAGATCATGTTCATAGCTTAGACATTAGACTACCTCGAGACATCAAATGGGTTCAAAAAGAGGAGTTGTGCCCAGATGTGGTTTCTGATATGGAGTGTAAATAACTTTGCTTGGAGCTGTACAACTAGAACACCATCAAACTATGTTTTCAGAACAAAACCAAGATAAACCAGGCTTCTAGAATTGGTCGTTAGGCATGATTGTCTAGTATACAATAAAGAAAATACTACTATGATCATAAGAGCTAGTTCCATAGTTGCTAATAGGCAAGGAAAAGTGGTCGTATCAGGAAGCACAATAAGTATAAGAGGTGGGTATATTAGTTTGCATGCATGGAGTTCACGTTGTAATAGAACAAGCTACAAGATCTCAAGATCGGCATCCGTATAATATATATAGTGTTATCTAGCATTCACGATTTAAAAGAAAAGCATGCATCGATTTGCATTAGCAATGATAGCAATTAGTAAACTGAATACTGATCTCGGCGGCGAGAAACTGAATACATAAAAGATACTACGAGCCCGACCGGAACATACGCAATTAGATACCTGCCGCTTTGTTAACAGAGAAACAAAAACGATGAACTCCCCCAAGGTAAGGGGAACTCACATCATCCTAATCCAGAGAAATGGTTCGTGAGGCACAAAAGGAGAAGAGGAACTCGGGTCCTCAAAGCAGACAGAAACAATTTCGTAGACGGGTAGTGTAGGGAGGGTCAGCTCTTGTTGACGAATGACGTTACAGAAGGCTACAACAATGGTCCCTTGATGCTCCCTGTATGACTGTACACGTTCTCGGATTTGCTTAACGATGAAGTACTATCCTGCTGTTGCCGAAGAGTTTGGTGGATAGAGTAGGTGCCGCACGTGTAGACGAAGGGGGAAAAAGTTATGGGGACGGAGAATGTGGTTCAGCAGTTGAGAGGCCAAGGGAGGCGATACGGACGAAAATGATTGATACTGAGCGCATACGCTGACGGCGCATGGTAGGCGTTATATATGCACTGTGCACTAGGGTTTGAGTCACGATTAATGGGTGCGAGATGATCCCCAAAACCAGCGGTATAATACATTTCTGAAATTAACACTTGCACGGGGACAAAAAATTCAACGGACGGGGACAATGGATACCTACTCATAACGGAAGGTTAAAAAAATGGCAAATAATTTTAATGGTCGGTGTGCGCCTAGATCATAGGGTACAAAAAAAAAACCAGAAAAACATATTTTCGGGAAAAGGTTTTATCCTAACAATATTTTAATTATTTTCTAAATTTAATTACCTGGTCAAATTAAATTTGATTACTTGCGTTAGAGTCGTCAATAATCTACGGAAACCAGTTTTTCCAATTAGATGACAGTGATAATTAATATAAGGTAAAGCTTAATCGTTAAATAACTAATTATCTAAAACATAATTAAAACATTTAAACCTTGGTAATTTGTATAGAATCCATCGTACACGTTCTCTTAATAGAAAAAAAATTATTATTGCATTTCTATAATAAAACTATAGATAATAACCCATTTATTTAATGATGACCATGAATGATATGTACTTAAGAAATTATGTTGAAGTATCCAAAATTGAGGATGTTACAATTCTACCCACCTTAAATAAATTTCGTCCTCGAAATTTTTCTAGGTTACTACCCACCTTAGGATTTTGCTTACTTCTTCATTCACTGATAGTTGACATATCAAGGTATACTTATGTTCACTAAAAAAATTGGATAAAAAGATATATATATATATATATATAATTTAAATTCCATTAAATAGTTATGTGAGAATTAACTATTACCGTGGTCTACTGCTGAACTCATGCTTAAGTTTTATGAAATTAAGCTTGACTCTATATTTAGGTCATCTACCTCAACCTTGTCAGGACTTCCTAACATTAGTTGTACATGGTTGTCTAATCTTGGTTTCTTTAGGTAACTCCTACATTCCTGGATTTGTGGTGATCAGACACATACCTAGAGATGCGGGATCCTGACATGCTATCCCTCACTAACCCACTAACCATGTATCCCATACCACATGGACTAGTAAAAAAGGAGAGATGCATAAAATCTAGTGCTTATGACATTCTTTTTCAATTCTCAATTGGCTGGCCATAACCACTGGGAATGGAGAAGCAACCTCATTAGCTAAGGTTAGGTTGAAACTTGAGACCTAGAATAGGTACACATATATCTCTAACATCTGTATTTCTTATAAGGTGAAAACTCTTAATCATTCTAGGTCATTGTATCCTTCTTGGAGAATCTATCTATAAACACTAGTATTACCTCTTCATTCTAGGGTGACTATGAGAATCATGTTTTCCTAGTGGCCATTTAGCAAATTGCTCTAATACCATATTGTAACACCCAGATTTTCATACCATATGAGCGAAATAATTTTTTTTACTAGGGGTGTCACAACATGATTATCGTTGCAATGAAAGTAAATGAAACACTTTGCATAACTATAAAACTGATCCATACATAGTTTTTGTCAATAAAAAACTACATCATGTTAAACCATAAAATCTAATCTAATTGACAACATAACTAGACATAATAAAAAGATGTCAAAACTCTGGATTGTCTTGGTAAATGGCACCCCACTAGGCAGAGCTTAAAATCTTCTAGTGGTTTACTTGTTGTTTTGATCCTCAACTGCTCTAAATCCTACATACTTCATGTCCCCAACCATGCATTGGAAAAAATAGTCGTTAGAGTAAGTGGCATGAGTATTTTTAAAACTATGCATTGCTAAAGAACTAGAATATTACAAAAGATTCTTGAACATCATAAATATGAAATGAACATTAAACTATGATTAAATCTAAAAATATGTTATCTCTCATTTCTTAAACTCTTATCTTTTCTGGAGACCTATACTCTAGGTCTCATGACCTACATCAAAGTGTCTGGTTCATAAAGATCTTATCTGAATTCTTCTCATCACACCCATGGAGGAGATTATAGACATTCTCTAATTTAAAATATCTTTTACTTATAATTTTTATCTATTTGTGGCCACCATTATACAATAAGTCCTCCTGAATTGGCATATCTACACCGTAAATTGATACCAAGGTATCGCTGAATTGGCACTACATGCCTCTGAATGACACTGAGGTGTCTCTGAATTGGCGTGGCTATGCCCTGAATTGGTGCCGCAACACCTCTAAATTGGAATAAACACTCATCTGAATTGACAAAAGATGCCTCTGAATCGTCCCGGGACTACTGAATGAGGACTTATCATATAATGTCTTATTTGAAGGTTTCGACTTATTTATCTTAAGTCTAAACTTACTTAATTTTTAATCTGAACTGAAGCTGAATACTAATTGCTTTACTAAATTCTGAATATGAACTTATCTTATATTAAAACTGAATACTGATAGTTGATCTTGTCTGAAACTGATTACTGAGTATTGAGCATGTACTGAATTCTAAATTTGAATCTAAATCTGAATCTTTTATTCTTAAGTGATAAACTAAATCTACAACTGAATGTGAATATGGATCTCAATTACTTCATAATTGAGATTGAGTCTAAAACCCTTATCATGTATCTTTATTCAAAATATGGCTAATCACACCATGAGTAGTCTACGTCTGAATCTAAATCTAATAATATTATTATTATCTGAATAAACCTTATTTTAAATCTCTGATTTGATAGTATAACTTCATTGATACTAAACATAACAACTGAGTCTCAAGGCTTAGGAAGGAGGATCTTATCTGAATATACATACTAAGGATACAAATAATAGCTTTAATAAAGTATGTGAAAGTAATTTAAGCATAGAATATGTATGAACATACCATCTGATAGGATGATTCAATCTCTACAAAAACTCATTATAATAGATCTTGCCTTGAATCTTAATGTCTTCATATGAACTTATGTATTAGAACTTTCTTTACAATAGGAATCTTATATCGTTGTACCTTGAAACTTAAACATAACTTAATGTATCATAATCTTATATCTATCATCATCAACTCAAATTAAAATACACACTAATAGGGCCCTTATTTTGAAACTAGATGATGTCTTAATACTTTCAAATCTCACTTTGTATTTTTCTTCTAGATGTTTCTCATTCTATGAAACCCGATTAACTCCTTAGTCTTAGATATTTACATATATAAGAAATCTCAATAACATGTTTCTACTTCAAATCTTAATACATGGTTATATCTATAAATATGAGAATATTTGTCCTTCAAATTTCAATACAAAATTATCCCAAACCATCAACCAAATATGACCCTTACTTGCTTATCTTTCTATCTTACTCATCAATTTAAAACATTGCTCAGAAATCTTATAATAACATGATTCTTAAACTTTCTCAAGGACCTAGTCCATGGATGACAACAATTTGAGCAACATAACTCTATTTGAGCATATGAACTTACATAATAATGGGGGGGGGGGGAGAATCTTACTTGTATACTATAACATTAAAATCTTAGAACATTGAACTACATAATCCATGGAAGTCTTATCTAAGAGACATGTAAATATAATAAACTTAAAATATGAGTACTCATGGGCATGAACCACTTACCTATAGTAAGCGAAACTCCTATCCACATAGTCCTTCTGTAAATCTGGATCTGACTCTCTCTTGAAAATTCAATGGTTTTATCAGATAACATATCCCTTTTTGGTCAACATGTTTAGGGCCGTTAGGATTTTCTTTTGCATTATTCATGCATGAGGTCATTTTATTTGTTAAGTGAGATGCACAAAATTCTGAGGGTCATATATCATTAGATGACCTTGATGACGTTAAGGTTTCTTATTTGAGTTTTAGTAGTTCAAGTCTAAGTTATTGATTTGAATTCCCATTATACCTATAAGGTACATACACATATTACCTAAATATATTTGTACTGCACAATCCTTTATATATACACGCCTGCTTGTAAGTTGTATTATAATGAAATCTAATTATGATATTATATTTCTATATTTCTTGCTTAGTGTTGTTTACTTACGGATTCAGATTTAATAGTTTAGGTTAGGGAAGTATGACCTGGTCTATGTACATATACAGTTGATTATCATTATCCTTTTGATTAGCTAGATTGATGATTATAAACAGATTCATTATGTAATAAGTTACCATTATATTCAATAGTTACTTATCTAGACTCAAGACGGTGGAAGTGACCCGAATTCCTGACATGGTTAATGACAAATGACACCAGATTCTAATGCATACCAACAACGCATATACCAAAGATCATGTTCATAGCTTAGACATTAGACTACCTCGAGACATCAAATGGGTTCAAAATGAGGAGTTGTGCCCAGATGTGGTTTCTGATATGGAGTGTAAATAACGTTGCTTGGAAGTGTACAACTAGAACACCGACAAACTATGTTTTCAGAACAAAACCAAGATAAACCAGGCTTCTAGAATTGGTCGTTAGGCATGATTGTCTAGTATACAGTAAAGAAAATACTACTACGATCATAAGAGATAGTTCCACAATTGCTAATATGCAAGGAAAAGTGGTCGTATCAGGAAGCACAATAAGTATAAGAGGTGGGTATATTGGTTTGCATGCATGCAGTTCACGTTGTAATAGAACTAACATGCTACAGGATCTCAAGATCGGCATTCGTATAATAGATAGTGTTATCTAGAAATCACGATTTAAAAGAAAGTACATATCGATTTGCATTAGATGCAATTAGTAAACTGAATACTGATCTCGGCGGCGAGAAACTGAATACATAAAAGACACTACGAGTCCGGCCGGAACATACGTAACTAGATACCTGCCGCTTTGTTCACAGAGAAACAAAAACGACAAACTCCCGCAAGGGGAACTCACATCATCCTAATCTAGAGAAATGGTCTGTGAGGCGCAGAAGGAGAAGAGGAACTCGGGTCCTCAATGCAGACAGAAATAATTTCATAGACGGATAGTGTAGGGAGGGTCACCTCTTGTTGACGACTGGAGTTTCAGAAGGCTACAGCAATAGTCCCTTGATGCTCCATGTATGACTATACACGTTCTCAGATTTGCTTAGCGATGAAGTATTATCCTGCTGTTGCCGAAGAGTTTGAAGGATAGAGTACGTGCCGCATATGTAGACGAAGGGGGAAAAAGTTACAGGGATGGAGAATGTGTTTCAGCAGTTGAGAGGCTAAGGAAGGCGATACAGACCACAATGGCTGATGCTGAGCGCACACGTTGGCGACGCAGGGTAGGCGTTATATATCCACTGTGCACTAGGGCTTGAGTCACGACTAATGGGTGCGAGATGATCCACAAAGCCAACGGTAAAATCCGTTTCTGAAACTATCGCTTGCACGGGGACAAAAAAAAGTAATGGATGGGGACAATGGATACCTTCTCCTAATGGAAGGTTAAAAAAATGGAGGATAACTGTGATGGTCGGTGTGCGCTCAGATCGGAGGGTACACAAAAAAAAATAGAAAAATATATTTTCGGGAAAAGGATTTATCCTAACTATATTTTCATTATTTTCTAAATTTAATTACCTGGTCAAATTAAATTTGATTGCTCGCATTAGAGTCGTCAATATTCTACTGAAATCAGTTTTTCCAATTAGATGAAGGTGATAATTAATATAAGGTAAATCTTAATCGTTAAATAACTAATTATTTAAAACATTTAAACCTTGGTAATTTGTATAGAATCCATCTTACACGTTATCTCTTAATAGAAAAAAAAATCTTATTGTATTTCTATAATAAAACTATGGATAATAACCCATTTATTTAATGACGAGCATGAATACTATGTACTTAAGAAATTATATTGAAGTATCCAAAATTGAGGATGTTACACCGCAAATGTCAGAATCACGAACTAGTTGTGAAAGCTTATCGTCTCATCTTATGTCTCATGGAAGCCATTATACTTTCTATTGCCAAACTCGAAATTGATTCTCTGGATCAAAGTATCATGCTTTTGTGCATCTATGATCTACTGCATCAATGTCGACTTTACTTGTAATTGAGCTAATAATCCTGCTAACAAATAGACCTCCAATTGCGCATTCATTTTTCAAGGCAACGTCAGCATGTCCCTCTTGTAAGAAACCATGGAGTATAATTGTACTTTGTCTACCAATGAGAATGAGTATCGCTTTCTACTCAAAAAATCAACCATTACATTCACCTTTCCTAGATGATAATCTATCGTATCGTTGTAGTCTTTGATCAGCTCCATCCACCTCCTCTTCCTCATGTTCATCTCCTGCTTTAAAAATATGTAATTCTTATTCTTGTGATCTGTGATGATTTGAAACTTCTCTCTGTACATGTAGTGCCTTCAAATATTCAAAGCAAAAACTACAGCTGCTAACTCCACGCCATGAGTTGGGTAGTTCTCCTCATATTTCTTAAGTTATGGATAAGCAAAATTAATCACATTCTTATCCTAAATCACAAACACATCCCAACCCATTATTCAAACCATCACAAAAAATGATGTATCATTTCCCAAGTTTTGTCAACACCAACAATGGAGCACTCACCAACTTCTCCTACGATAATCGAAAGGTATGTGGTCACTTATTATATCCTCAATTTTGGTAAGATTGGATTATATAAATGAATTGATTTCTGATTTCCCAATGATATTATTGGTGGAATATAATGTTAAATACCATTGTTTCATGGGCTCTTGAAGAACAAATTAAATAAAAGGAATTCAGACATTAGTAAATAATAATGACTTTTGACATGATAAATAAAATAGTTGTCAAGTTTCCAATGGAAAATAAATACATGGTGTTTTGGATTATTAAGAGAGTGGTTATCTAGAAAAAAGTGGCAACATAATGTTTGGGGCATCAAATAGTGTTATCTTGGTTTTCCTTTTGGGGTACTTGAAAGTAATAATAATAATAATAGTATTCTAAAAAAATTGAGAGGTAAATAATGATTCATGAAGCAATGATAATTGCTTTAGTAGGATGTTTACAAGAATGGGGTTGTATACGAAAAAGACATCCTAACGAATCCCAAGTACTACACATATAATTGGATAAGGTTTTATAGATTTTCCATGGAAGGAGAATAAATGGCTTAAAGGATATTCCATGATAATGATGTTATTTTTAAATAATGTTTAAAAATAGTAATTTTTATTTATATAAGACCTCAATTTAATTTGAGAAAGATACTGATGGGCTTTCATAACACAAAGATGATTTATTTAAAAGATACATCAAAGAGAGAAATAAAATGAACTATTTAGATCGCAAATAATAAGTGCCATATTTTGGTGTGCCTTCCATCACGCTTTTGGTGTGGAAACCATGTAAAGTTGGAATTAATTGATGGACATATGTGTCTTCATTTTGTAAATCTATTGAATGATTTTCTTTTGACAACCATACATGACTTCTCCATAAGAGTATTGCCATAACCATGAGAGGAGGAGAGACCTTTGGTAAGATTATAATGGAATTATATTTATGGCAAATCAAATGTATACTCGCATAGATAACCAAGGGGTAAAAGAAAAAACAAGTTGCTTTTGTCTATAAAAGGAAGCTAGCCTCCAAGAGGAAAATCCTTGTAGAAGGGTTTTGTATATATATATATAAATTTATATATATATACATATATATATGTGTGTGTATATATATGTATATATATATGTATATATAAATATATATATAGATATATATATAGAGAGAGACAGAGAGAAAGAGAGTCAGGCTAGTGTACACTCGAGTGTACCGGAGACACCATACACCTCAGTCATTTTCAGAGATCTAGTAATTTTTTGAAAAATCTAAACTTTTGATCTTCTTAAATATCTTAAGAACATACTATATAATAAATTTCATCTCATTTGGGCACTTATAGGTCATGTATCTAAAGGAGACAAAAATCATGCATTTCAAATTAGTTGTGTGCGTCGATTTTGTTGTCATTGGTTGAGTGACTTACACTCATCGAAATGAGCTCAAATTTTGTATGTGGCCTATTATTATTGTAACCATGAAGATCAATGGATTAGATTTTAGAAAAATATGGTCTAGATAGGCAAACACCATTGAGGTGTACGGCGTAATCTATACACTCGAGTGTATTCTAGCCTGACTCTCTCTCTCTCTCTCTCTATATATATATATATATATATATGTATATATATATATGTATATATATATCTGTGTGTGTGGGGGTCCTATTCTTCATGTAGGATTCCCTCTCCATCATCTTCCTCCATCAATCCATCAAGCATATATATATATATATATATATATATATATATATATATATATATATATATATATATATATATATATATATATATATATATATATATATATATATGTGTGTGTGGGGGGGGGGGGGGTGTGGCGGGGGGGATTCCCATCCTTCATGTAGAATTCCCTCTCCATCATCTTCCTTCATCAAGCTTATAGGATTTTTCCTAGAACCCATATAAGGAGTAGGGCACTTTGATCCCCTCCTTCACAAAAAGCCAAGGTATGAGGACAATGGGTTGAAGCTGCTGACATGGTGGCCAGCAGGAGCTGCTGGTATCATTTGTGCTTGATCAGATTCAAAGGGCACAAAACAATGGAGGGGAAGAGCAGACCTTGCAATTGATCGTTGTGGACTGGTTCTGTTAAAACTTCAGTTTCACTTGTATTATAAATAAATGAAATACAATTATTTAAGTAAAAGACACTTGATTGGAAATGTGTGCGCTTTGTTTTAAAGAATGATTTTCTTTGCAAATTTCTCATGGATGCATGATTTCATGATTGATATTGTATTATTAATCCAATAATGGATGAAAAGGAAAAAGGGAAATAAACAAACGACAAAACAAAATAGATAATAATTATATGTGCTTGAGAGAGAGTTGTGTATAATTCTCTAGAAAGTGGCACAGATGGCCACTATTGACTAATTTTCGTTTGTACATGATTTTTAATAAAAGAATAAAAAAAAATAAAGAAAATAGAAAAGATAAGAAAGAGAAAAGTTTTGATTGATGACTAACATATGCCTTACAAGGGGAAGGATTGCATATTAAGAAATGTGCCTTTTCCTTTAGATTTTTATTCTCAAACACTACGCCACAATTATATAAAGTCATTATAGACTTCTTTTTAGAATTTTGGAGATAAAGGAGTTTCCATGTGGTGTGAGTAAATAATTAAATCTTTTGGTAAAAGAGCAAGAATTGACTAATTAAGTTATTTTGATGACTCCCAAAAATTAGTTGTAAGTTTTGAAGTCAAATATTTACTTAACCTCAAAGTTTGGGATCAAGCACATTTTCCTAGTGGCCTATGAAAATTTGAGAAGGAAAAGGGGTTTTATTTCAATAAATGCAATTGTTTCTGATTTGAAAAAAAACGAGTTAACGAACTAACCTTATCCTTGATTATCGATGCTCCATTTAAATGTCACGCCTAATGTGGACCCTGGATTGTGAATCCAATGGACAAGTATTCACCTTCTACCTCCAGCCCAATTTAGAAAATTTGAACAACAATTTCTCTATGATCCATAAAGTAAAACAAAACCTTCCCCATCAAATTTGGGGAGTAAATATGAGTTTAGTTTACCCTAGTTTTAGTTGCTTTCATGCCCAATCGGGACTTTCCCCTTTCATCCATCGGAGCTAAACTCCATGGATGGTCATCTTGGTTAACCATGCCTATATAAGGGTCTCTACTCTTTATGTGAGGCCAATGGAAGTACTGATAAAACTACCAGAAGTCTTGGAATCATGTGATGCCTCCAATTCGGTTGCACGCTTTTCTTCATTTCCCCTCTCTAGTTCCCTATATAGTTCTACATAGCATGTTCTCTTCTCCTTTGATCTCTGCTCCTCTGGTGGTTCCAATACCACCTATGAGTCTGTCTAGGCACAACGGAGGCAGATGAAGCTCTCCCGAAATCATCGGCTCCCTACATCATGGGGTCAACTCACTGGTTGAGCAACCCTTATCATTGGTTCATGAGGAGCAGCGGGCGAGGGGTTGCAGACAACAATCAATGAAATGACTTCGTTTCCCCTGAATCCAATGTGATAAGGCCAGGGCCCTAGCGTCTTTTCACCCAGAATCAGAGGCTCTCCATACCATCAACATAAGATGACATGGCGCTCGCCCATTGGCTCGGCTTGGTCTCTGTGGAAAAGGATTTAGGCCAAATTGCTGACTTAGCAACCCTCCATTGGCCAAAGGTAATTTATCTTGTGAAATTCGTAATTGATTATTAGTAACTTCGATTAAGACAAACTATATATGAAAATTGATCAGGAGAATGCAAGGAATGCAAAAAATATAGTCAAAACCTAGATTTTCTTCTAACTAAAAAGTACCTTAAGTTGGCATCTTTATTGTATTAAATGGATCAAAACCCTAATTTCCAAGTGTTGATGAAGTTAATGTTTCCAATTGATATTGATAATAAAAGACTGATCTTTTATGAATAAAAAGAGAAACTTTATAGTTAGGTGAACTTAGAAACCCATGTTTTGGATAATTATGGTTATCTAAGATTAAAGGTGTAATTGATGATAAATTAAGGATGTGAACCCAAAGGACATAAAAAGTGGTAGTTAGGGTTTGGGAATCCAAAACCCTACTGAAACACTAAAGCTGACCTAGAAACCCTAACTTAAGACTCAAGTCAGTCTTAATGGAAGATTCTAAATAAAATAATGATGCATGGATGTAATGCTTTAATTTTCAAGATATTTGCTTATATCTTGTTTGATTATCTGATTGATCTTGCTTGGATTTCCAGTCTTTATTGAAATAGGTATGTGGTTATTCTTATGACTAACCACATCAATATCATTACGTTTTACCAAGGTTTGTCGGATTGCTTGAAATTAAATTCTTGCATGTTTTTTTAAATCATCTAGATTACAAAGTCATTATGGCTATCACAAATTATGCTTATAACTTTCTCAAACCCCACATACCAACTATGAAGGTTTGAAAATAGAATGGAATGGAAAGTCATGATGATGACTTATGAACACGCCCAAATCGAAAAGGTCAAATCAGGCACCAGATTGTGAAGGTCATATGAGGTCAGGCCCCATATGGAAGACCAACATTGCACCTAGCTCCAGATTGAGAGGTGACCAACATAGGCACCTGACTCAAGATTGAGAGGTGGCCTACAGTCTGCTGTAGGGACAAAAACCCTAAATGAGGGTATCCTAGAGGTTGAGTAGAACGGATTGAGAAGTTATGAAGAAAATGAAATTTTTGATTTTGTAAAAATATTTGTTGTGATTATTTTGTTACAAGTATATGTAAACATCTTGGCTCCCCCACATACTTGTATAACTAGTTATAGCGACTGACTATTTTGTTTGTTAGCATTTTAGGATAATTTGGTATTATTGCTACTAGTTTATTGGAAAGAGGACTCTCATGAAGACGACACCAAATAAACAAGAAGTAATGTAACTACTAGCGGATTTAGTTAGGTTAGTTTCTTGTTGCAAAACTTTAGAAAACCATATTATGTAATTCCTTTATGGGAAGTAACTCTTGTACAACATCATTCCGATTTAGTGAAAATTTAATAGTTATTTATGGTTATTTGCTAAACCGTCGATCTTGTAATAAAGGTAATGGCCCTTGCCCTCTTAGTCCACCTGAATAGGGGATGACAGGGAGAGGGAGTCGTTACATTTGGTATCTGAGCCGGTTTACCATTTAACCCCTAATAATTATTAAATTTTAAAAGTTTTTTACCGCCCCAAGGGAATTATTGGAGTACTCCCCAAAGATAGTTGTTTCTAGAAAGGACCACGATCTGGGGGATGACAATATGTTCCTCCATACTGCTATTCGTCTTGTGAGGACTCCGAGACCCGTGATTCCTCCTTGGCCAAAGTAAGAGGAATTTACACAACATAACATAACTTTAGGATTTCTCATCTAATTTCGTCACTTTTGTAACCCCCTTCGCTCACTGAAACCCTAGGTACCTCGAAATTTGCTCTGTATCCCTTCTGGGTACTAGCTTTTATGGAAATTAAGTATTCAGACGTCCTCCACCAAATAATAAAAGTGAACATAATGATAAAGAAAAAATGTTTTATCGATTTCTCCCCTATAAATGTAAACCCTATATTGAACTAGGGCTGGTTTAGGTAACAACCTCGTAGGTGAAGAGAATCGCAAAACCTTAAGGAGCAGGTACTAGTCCCTAACCTCAACCAAAAAACTTAATCCTGGGTTTGAGAAAAGCATGAGAAAATAATAATAACCCCATCTTAATGAAATTTAAGCAGAAGATAGAGAAAGAGAGAAGCCAATAAATAGGGATATGTACCTTATTTTGTCCATGCATGAAAGTACATAGAATAAGGCATGCATGTGAAGGACTTGGATATATAGGTTAAACATAGACAATAAGTGGTTACATAACCCTTAGTGTGACTTTTTAGTTTGGAGTCCCGACTTGGGGTGGGCCAATCTAGAGAGGGAAAATATCTATGAAGGAGATAACACCCTAAATCGAAAGGTTAGTTTGTGGCCATAGAGTGTAAAATCCTTCAGGTAGAAACCCTAACAGGAAGTGCGTTTGCATAGAAATACAAGTAGGAGGTAGACATGCATCGACGTGAAAGTGGGTGACATCAAGGATGGAAAAGGGATTAGTTCTAAGCCAAAAGGATTTATGCCTATTGGATTATGAGATAGGAATACTAGATGGAATGTAGGACGAGTTTAGTATCACATAATGAAATGATACAGTTTATGGTGACTTCAGTAGGATTGAGGGTCTGACATAGGATTAGAGGATGCAAGTATATGTCCTCCTTCTAAATTAAGTAAAGATAAGATGTGAACTGACAGGAGCCTCGAACTCTTCTAAAAATAGGACCCCTAGTAGTAGGACTATTTATAAGGTTGACTCGAGGAGGGAGTGAGACCTAGAGGGAGTCAAGAACCTAGACTCCAAGACATGAGGAATTATGAGAAATATTGGTATGATATCATGTCCTAACTAGACTGCCCCTGAATGAATGAGTTGAGTTGCTTCATACATATCCCTAGAGTCTTGTCATATCCTAGATGTCCTTAGAAGTACCAAACCCTAGAAAATAGAAAGAGGATTCCTATACAGATGTGTAGATGACATGAATATTGACCATATAGGTAAGGGAAAGATATTCCCAAGATCCTAGAGAGGTAGGGAATGATGATATGATGTGAAGCCTCATATACGGGTTGTAGTCCCTGGTGTTGAACTCTAAGGGTTACTTATGTTGGGTAAGGATATTTAGTGAGTAGGAATCTAAGGAGAGAATGTTGTATCATGTTTTGGTTTAGAACGTGCTTGAGTGGCTAAGTCATGCAATTTAGATGACCAATGCTAAGGAGGTAAACCCGGGGTTCCTAGACCAAAGAGGGAAAGTGGTTGTATCTAGTGCATATAATGCACACAAGGTTTAGTGAGTTCATATAGGTGAAGAATGGCACCCCCATCAAGTTATGTGTTAAAGGAAACCCCATTTGGACTATAATATTTAGTCATGAACCACTCATACAAGTTGGTCTAGCACTACCATGATGTCATATGTATGTATGAAACTGGTCCAACCTTGGGAGATGATGGATGCATATGACATAATGGAACACTTAGAGATGGGTAAATAAGTTCTCTACTTGCTAGCCACATGAATGGGTGGAATAATACAAAATATGCCCATACATGATGATACAAACTTTGGATTCAAGTATTTTTTTTGTGAACCTTAGTGCTGCCAATTATTAGTTTTATCTCTTCCTAGGAAAGGACATTCCTAAAAGAGTGAGTTCCAAAATTAGTTTAAGAACTGACGTAACATTAAAGGTCACTTAAAAACATGAGAGATTAAGTGCCTGATGCACAAAAACACATAGATCAAGTATGATTCTTTAGACCCAAATATGACCATCTCTAAGGGACATGAAGAAAAATCACTATGGAAGTGATCAACAGAATGGGGCCTAACCAAGATGGGTAGGTCACCATGATTCCCATGTAGGTACATAAGGAAAACTATGAGTTCCCTGATAGATGAAGGAAATTTGAATGAGAATTCTAAATGATACAATTTTCTTGGATATTATCAAAGGAACCAAATGAAAAATGTGTGATGAAATAAAACAAAGTAATGATAGAGCCTTGAGTCCATCCTAAGGTCAAGAAGGAATGAGACTAACAGGAGTACGAGTTGATTGTTTCCTGAATGCACAAGACAATAGGGTCAGGAGGTAATGACTATGTTTTCCTGACACCCATGGGTTAGGAGATTGGCCATCTTCATGAGTTCATGTGGGCCAAGGGGTAAATGTAAGAGGCACTCTCTAGATTCATAATGATGAGATCACTTAAAAAGTACCGGCACCCTAGAGACCTTAAAGGAATGACTAGAATCATAAGTAGAAGTCATGCTAAGACTCAAAGGTTATGAGGAAAGTTTTTCCTACAAGTATGCATAAAATTGGGAGAATGGTGGATGGTGGACAATGACTCAACCTAAATATGAAATTAAGATGGTAAGGTGTGATGCATTGTCTCTAATCTTGGAATGGGATGAACTTTCTATTTGAACTACAACCAAATTCTAATTTCATCTCATTATGAGTGTGAGAGATTGGGCATAAACATGGCATATTAGGAATAGAAATGATATGAGGAACGAATACTTAAGTTGAAATCTTTTTAGGATAATTGAGAATTAGAGGAATTACCACACCCTTAGGAGAGAGTATTTGATAAATGGTTTGGAAGACTAGGTAGCAAAGGAAATCACTAAATTAAGATTCCAAATGAGGATATAATTATGAAGTGGAGTTTGGATTCTATAGGTTAAGATTGAATTCAGTGATCATAATAATGGATGTAAGAGTTGAAGTACCAAATAAAGACAAATCAATCCTAACTTGTAAACTGAGCTTAAATAGCCTAATTAGAAGACCTATAGTTAGTTGAGATGAAAGGCTTGATGAAGAAACCTCAAACACATCTCTTTGTGGAAGTGAATAGTGGAGTCTAATATGAAGTCACATTTGAGTCATGAAGTGTCACCCTTATGGACTTAGAATTTCATGGTGTACGGTACACCGTAGCACCACCAAGATGATTAAAAACAGCTCCTTGATTCTTAAATGGCACTTCCTATGGGAATCGTTGAAGATGTTCCAGTCAAAGTGGGAAAGGATTCCTATGTTCCATGTGATTTCATTGTCATTGACATAAAAGAAGAAATCAGATACCCTCTTATTTTGGCCGACCCTCCTAGCCTTAATAAGAGCACTAATTGATGTTAAAGAAGGAACCTTTTAAGTTTGGGGAAGATAATCCTTGAATTCAAATTTTATGATAGCATTGAAAGGCTAAGCATACAAGAAGAAGTTTTCTTGTTGGGTTTCATAGAGAAAATATCACTTATGACTCAAGAGGAATCCAAATTTGAAGACCCTATATGGACTTCCCTCATTAATCCTAGTGCAAGTGTATCTATGGATAAGCGAGTAAAAAAATGCACACTTTACCTTGACTCAGTAGAAGAAGATCGATAAGATGAATTTGAAGAGATTAAGGTAGTTTACCTTACTGAGGAGCCAAAAGAAACACCTAAAGCTCCAGAGTTGAAAGCCCTTCTTGAGAAGTTGAAATATTTTTTCTTGGATGACCATAAAGTGTGTCTAGTGATAATCAAATTTGATATGACGTCTGAGTAGGAAGAGTAATTGCTAACCAACTAAGAGAAAGGAGAAAAGCCATAGGATACAAGATGAGTTACCTCACCAGAGTTGGTCAAATGTTGTTCATACACAAGATCCCCATGGTAGAGGATTACAAACCATCTTCTAAATATCGACATAAACTCAACCCAAACATGAAGGAGGTAGTTTTCCTTAAGTTGTGAAGTTGCTGACCTTTGGCATCACCTACTGTATCTTCGACTCACCATGGGTGAGCCCAATAAAAGTCATTCCAAAGAAATGAGGCACCATAGTGGTGGACTACCAAAACAATGAACTCATCCCCACTCGCACTATCAATAGTTGGAGGATCTGCATTGATTATAAGATGTTAAACATAGCCACAACAAGGGTCACTTTCCCCTCCAATTTCAAGAACATATCCTGGAACACCTTTCCTATCAAGAATATTTTTCTATCTTCTTGATTTTTCAAGATTCTGAAAAATCCCAATTCACCCAGACAATTAGAAGAAAAACAATGTTTACCTATCCTTTTGGGACCTATCCCTTCATAAGACTGCCTTCGACCTCTATGATGCATAAACTACATTTCAACGTTTCATGACATCCATTTTTGTGGGACTAACCAGATTTATCGTGGAATTTTACAGGGATAATTTCCCCATAATGGGGATTTATTCGACTCATGCCTGTTGCATCTCTCTCTAGTGCTCAAACGTTGTGAGGAAGCACATCTAGTGATCAACTGGGACAAATGTCATTTTATGCTCAAAGAAGGAACAATGTGAGGGCATAGAGTCAACAATTGAGAAATTGAAGTAGATAAAGAAAAAAATCAAATTGAACACAAAACTTATCCCCCAACCATCATAAGAGAAATAAAAACATTCTAAGGTCATGCGAGATTGAAGATTCATTAAGGATATTCCAAAATAGCTAATCGAATTACAAACCTACTGGTCAAGGATGCTAAATTTTGCTTCAAAGAAGAATGTACAGCTAGCTTCAACAACCTAAAGCCCTCACTACAACCCCTATTATCTGAGGGCTAGACTAGTCTCAGCCTTTTGGGATTATGTGTGACTCCAATGATTTTGTAGTGGGAACCATTTTAGGTCAATACATAGACAAGAAACATCATTTTATCTATTACGCATGATACACCCTTGATGAAGATCAAAGAAATTATGGGACTATTGTAGTTGTGTATGCTTTTGATAAATTTAGATCATACCTTGTGGGGTCAAAAGTAATAGTTCATAGAGATCACTATGTAATTAGTTATTTGTTGTCAAAGAAACATGCTAAACCAAGATTCTCCTTCTGTGTGAATTTGATTTGGACATACAAGATAGGAAAGTTATAGAAAATATCATTGGCAATCATCTGATTGACATTCACGTTCATGACACAGATGGCATCCACATCAATGAATCTCTACTAGATGATCAACTCATGCAGGCTTCAACAACCATCCCATGGTATGCATATTTCGTCAATAATCTCACTACAAGAGTTATCCATCTAGAGGGTACAAATACTGCAATAAAGAAATTTATGCATGATGTCAGAAAATGTGTAAGCCCCTTAACCTTTCTTAACAACTTGGATGCTTAGTTTAGAAATTTCATCATGAATTATAATGTCAAACTAGTTGATGATTCTATAATGTGTGGACCTTCACACAATTTTCCCTTTTCTTGGGTTGTAAACATAATTTTCGCACTTGATTGAGTTACTTAATGATTCTTTAAGAATATTAAAAAATTTCTTCTCCTTTGAATTATTTTGATCTTCTCATAAGATTTATATTTGCATTGTTTGTTTAGTAGTAGTATAGTGTTTTCATCAGTCGACAGATTTAAGCTTGATCGTCGGACCGACAGACCCTCATTTCATGATGAATCTTGTGATAAAAAAGATAAATGACCACTGAGGTTTTTATCAATTTGATAGACCGATGGGTTTTTGGTGACCGATGGTTTCTCAGTGCTCAATGGTTTCTTGGTGCAATTTGGAAGTCGACGAGAACTCATTGGGATCGGCAATTATGGGATTTCATGGATGCATGCTCATGTTTGAGTTCTCCTTGGACTTATCTAAGTCCATTGATCCTCTTTCTTCCTTCTTTCATGTAAGATCCTTACTTTTATACCCATTTTCCCTATTGTTCCTCATCCCCTTCTCTTGTACGACTAAGTTATGTGGATTCTTCTTGATGGAAACCTAATCTTAAGGGTTTAGGATTATTTTTTCTTTCTTCCTTTCTCTAGAATCACCTTGTTTGTGGAGGCAGGAGATGTTTTTAGGGTTTCATTAGTCTGAGATCAGTGACTTGTTGTTGATTTCAAAGCTTTCCCCATCCCAATCTTCTATTTTCATCTTTAGCAAGGCAAGGTGTACAACGTTAAACACATTTTGTGCCTACTTTTTACATGCATGACTTTAATATTGCTTTAGAAACTTTTTTGAATGCTAAAAGTTGGTCTTTCTAGGTAATTTCTATGTATCCACATGAGAATTTTTATTTCTCAAACACTGTTTAATCTACATGAACTTTACCTGTTGTATAATGGACTTTTCTTGAGTACAAAAGGTCTGAAATTTCAAAATGTAAGTGCTTGAACATAAAAAATACCATGTTTTTGATATTTTGGTACCCAAGGGATAAAGCAACTTCACACACACAATTTTCCTTACAGCTTGTAGAGAATCATATGTAATTTTATGACCCGTAATCACTATTATGATGATATAATGATGGTAAAAAAAAAACCCTAGTATTGAGAGAAGCTTGTCTATTATAAGTTTATGTGTGTGGTCCCCTAAGCCTAAAGTGACTTGAAACTATTTTATACATTTTATATCTTCTGAGGTTGCAAACCCAAAATTAATTTGTAAAAACCTTTAAGGTGTTTGTATCTAACTTAATTAATGCAGTTTAGAAATGTTAAACTCACTTGCTTAACCAGTATTAGAACTAGATGGATAGTAGAATGAGTAATCCAAAAGGAGCTTGGAATTATGTAATATTGAGTATATGCGGGTATAGGGAAGATATTTCTATGTTATCATGATTCCAAGGATTGGGGAGCAGTTGAGGTTCCTCTTGAATGTGGATATGATTGAGAGTGACTTATTGTTGTAACTCACATTTGAGGGTTTATACGCTAGTTTTTGGTGTTGTGACCTATGTACCCAGGAAGGATCAGGATGTTTAGTAGTTGGGCCGATGTGCCACTATGATTGTTACTCATACTGACAGAGGGGAGGAGATGTTTAGGATTTTGTTCATACAAGATCTTATAGGGGGGTGATTTTGAATTTGTAGTGGTCAGATAGTAATTTGAGGGGTATGCCTCAAACTAACCATGGGTTAATAAAATATCTAATTCATCCACGTGGTATTCTTGTGATGGTTACTTGGAAAATCTCATTGGATGATGATCTTTCTATCTTTTCATTTATTAGTATATGTGATTTCTAATGTGGTAAATCAAATCAATTGTATATGCTAATTGTGCATAATATTTTATATAAGTTGCATAGTTTTTTAAGTGAAGAATACTATCTACATTAATTGCTTAAAGTACTTAATATGTTGGTAAGCAATAAATATTATTTGAGGTTATATCATATGGATGGGACATGTGTCTCACCTCATGGGTTCCCACACACTTACTAGGTAATCAACAATGTGGTTAGACACAGTGCTATGAGGAGGCACAACTTGATTCTTTATAAAGATAGAGAGGCCAATGGGTTCTGTAGAGTCCTAGATTCAATCATGTAATCTTAGGCCTGGGTGGGGAGTTTAGTATATCATATATATTGACTCGACTTTTAGTTGTATATCTTGAATAGAGACAAGGTTGTAAACATGTGGACAACATATTTTGTAACAAGTTGTGGATGAGGCCACTCACGTCATGTAAGAAGTTATCATGTATATACACATATGTGAAGTTGGACCATTATGTAATGTTTCTTGAGAATGTTCAAGAACTTATTTCTATTCTTTTAATCCAGCATCTTTTTGGTAACATGGATAATTAGTGTGGAATTGTTGTTTTTTAGTAATATCATGTAGTGTGGTTGGTTGCCACTTTTGGTGGTATCACAACTTTAGGTTCACTTAGTCTATATGGACATAGGACCTAGGTTTTTGTGTATGTTCTTACATATCCAATATAGCTAACCACTCTAAGTCACCTAGCTCCTTTTTGTAACCATAATAGGTTGAACACACATTTTATATTATAACTTCCCAACCTTTGTTTTGCCAATCTCTATGGAATACCCACTCATTGGTGGCATTCATACTCACTCACTGGGAGTATTCTCAATGGTCTACCCACTCTTTGAGGCTATCATACCCACTCACTAGGTGTAATCTTTATCCATCCATTACTTCAGAGATTGCATTAGGGTGATGAGCAAGTTACATTCACATTTCCACTTTCATATTGCATTAGGGTGATGAGCAAGTTACATTCACATTTCCACTTTCATATATGGCCATTGGTTTCTTATTTTTCTTAAAACCATTAACATGAATTTCATGCTCCACATGCACTCATGCATGGGAGACCAAGTCACTTAACCTCATTTATATTCATATTCTTTCACATGCATCCTTCATGCATGGGCTACCAAAACATTTGTATTCTCTCTTTCTTATTACCCTAATTTGGATTCATATGGGTAGGGTTACTATATCACCGACACCACTCCCATTTACCAGGATTAGGTTTTAGTATGTAAGTTATGGACTACACCCTACATCTTATAGTTTCCATGTCCTTTGACTCACTGGGGTTTCCTAACCAACTCTAGCTCCATATAGAGTTTACCCTCGTAAGGAAAACCCCCCAAAAAAATTATTCTCTTTAGTTTATCATTATTTCCGAATTACGCGTACATTATTATGCCATATTACATGTACATTATTATTTCCATATGTAAATTATTATTTCCTCATCTACATGTATATTCATTGATGGAGCGTGCCTTAATCCTACTTCTTCGAAATCCCTAACTTTATATGAAGAGAGAAAATCCTTTTAGGGTTTATTTAAGCAAAAAGGATGAGAAATGGATAAAACAAGATGAGAACATACCCTAAAGTGGTGTGGAGGAAATGTTTGCCAGCCCCCAGGTCATAATCCATTCCAAACACCATTGTCTTTCAAAACTGGCCTAATAATTCCCTCATATATCTACAGACTATTTGAAATCATAAACTATAGTGAATTATTTGAAAAATATTGTGTTGTGATACCAAATGTAACAACCTCATTTTTCAGCAACCCCCAATAAAGGAAGGCCAAAAAGATGAGAGCAATTACCTACAAAAAATTACCGAAGGATCCAAATTTTAATCAAACAATATAATTTAACAGATAATTGCATTCATTTCAAAAGATTATAAACAATATGATTACATGAACTTTCTATCATTAGGATTCTACCATTTGAAAAGAGATGACTAGTTAATCCTCCCTTAAAATATTTAAAGCTTTCATGACATTTCCATCTTTAGCTTTGTGTCCTTTATCATGTATATCAGCTTATACCTAAAATGACATGAAATAACTACGTGATTAGTATATTGCCATACTGGTACATGGGGTTCATCCAAAATTTGCAAGTAAAAAACAACACATATTCAACAAATACTTGCAAATATAAACTGGCATTTTCTTCACATAATCTTTTTTATGTGATATTCATAGTCACACTGTAATTGAACAGAACTAAATAAACATCCAACAATTTAATTGGACAATCCATGAGAAATACTTGAAAAACATTAACAAACTCATGTGGTTATTATTAGGCGTAACCATATACTTGGATGGTGAGCCATGCAGATTATCATGTAGAATATACTTCAAGCATATTATCCAACCAACAAGAAAAGTAAGCAATCCACATTTTAGTCTGTATAAAAATTAATCTTACAGTGTCACCATCACATATTAATCACATTAAATCCTGCTTGGTCCTAATCTGCAGTTTAGAGTTGTCTCAGGTTAATGATATGGATAGAGGGTTGAAATCCTATTTTTCTCGCATAATAGTTTATTAAAGTTGTAACCCTTCATTAATCATCATGCGTTATCATAATTATCAAGTTAGGCCCTTTATGCCATTAGGGGAAACTATGTGAAATTATGAACTCTTAAGATACTAATAAATAAGTAGATTAGGTTTTGAACCCTAATCATTAGATTCATTGTATCCTTCCAATAAAAGGACTTGGATTACATTGAAGTCATCAACAAGATAGAACAAGTTATGATATTTAAACTTGGTTCCTTATATGTACGATTTTACACTTTAGATATCCAAATTATCATCATGATCATCTTAGATCCTCATTATGTTCAACAATATCATATAATATCTCAACTTTTCCACATTTACTTATTTAAGCATCATAATTACAAAAAATAGGATAGTTATGCTTTAATCACCACTTTAACCCATATTTGCACTATCTTCAGAACTAGAAGAATAATTACATTTTGCAAATAATTTATTTGTATTTCTCTCCTTTTCCCAATCATTTTGATATATAACGTTGCTATTTTCAGGCACTCTTAGAATTTACTACAATTTTCAAAATAAAACATAAACTAGGCAATCAAATGCTGCCACATTAGCATCATACCTATTTTAAGTTGACAGTCCAGTTTATAGTGAAATGGCCTTCTCATCCTTGTGGTTTAAACACGCGTGGAGGGGTATTTGACTCATTTGAATCTTTCCCTCTATCTTTCATGCATGAGGCACGATCTCGTCTGGGCAGGCCGCTCCAACGTGACTACCTCCTCCTCCCATCTTCGCATAGTTGGCGTGAGGTCAGGCTACCTCTGCAGGTCCTTGTAGTCGGAGATGAAGGAACCTATAATGAAACCCTCCCCCTGTTATCCCCTATAAATGCGGACTGAGAGGGAAAGGGCCATTGCCTTTATTACATGATCGAAGGTTTAGCAAATAACTAGAAATCATAAATAAATTTTCACTAAAAAGGAATAATTTTGTATAAGAGTAACTTTCCACAAAGGAATTATAGATTATGATTTTCTAATGTTTTGCAATAAGAAACAAAACTAACTAAATTCTCCAGAGGTTACATTACTTCTTATTTATTTGATGCCTTCTTCATGAGAGTCTGCTTTCTATTAAACTTGTAGCAATAACAATAAATTATCCTAAAATGTTGACAAACAAAATAGTCGGTCAATATAACGAGTTATACTGGTGTGTGGGGATACCAAATGTTTGCATATACTTGGAACAACATAACCACAATGATTATTTGTTATAGAATCAAAATTTATCATTTTTTAATACTTCTCCACCCGTTCTACCCAACCTCTGGGATACCCTCACTTCAAGCTTTTGTCCCTAGAGCAGACTATAGGCCACCTCTCAATCTAGAGCCAGATGCCTACATTGGCCACCTCACAATCTGGAGTTAGGTGCCATGTTGGTCTTCCCAATATGAGGCCTGACCTCATATGACCTTCTCAATATGGGGCATGGTCTGACCTTCCCAATCTGGGGCCTAGTCTTCAGTCATCATCATGAAGTTTCATTCCTTTCCATTTTCAAACCTCTAGAGTTGGTATGTGAGGTTTTAGCAAGTTATAAGCATAATTTGCGATAGCCAAGTGACTTTATAATTTGCTGGAATCAAATAAACATGCAAGCATTTAATTTCAAGCAATTCAGTAAACCTCGGTAAGACACCTTAAAACTGATGTAGTTAGTCATAGGCCTAACCACATACATGTTTCAATAGTATCTAGAAGTCCAAACAAATTCAATCAGGAATAAACAAATAAGAAACCAAGAAAATATCCTAAAAGTTAAAGCTTAATATCCATGCATCATTATTTTATTCAAAAACTACCATTAAGACTGACTTGAATCTCAAGTTAGGGTTTCTAAGTCAACTTTAGGGTTTTGGCTTCCTTAACCCTAATTACCACTTTTTATGTCCTTTGGGTTCACAACCCTAATATATCATTAGTTATACCTTTAATTTCAAGGAAACCCTAATTATCCAAAAGATGGTTTGCTAAGTTCACATAACTTTCAAGTTTCTCTTTTTATTCAGAAAAGATCAATCTCTTATCATTAATATCAATTGGACACGTTAGATTCATCAACACTTAGAAATTTGGGTTATGATCCATTTAATACATTAGTGATGCCAACTTTAGGTATTTTTGAACTAGAAGCACATCTATGTTCTCATTATATTTTTATTGCATTCTTTGCATTCTCATGACCAATTTTCATATATAGTTCATATTAATCCGAGTTACAAATAATTAATTACGAATTTCACAAGGTAAATTACCTTTGGCCAATGGAGGGCTGCCATGTCAGCACTTTAGGCAAGAGAGGGAGAGAGAGAGAGAGGAGAAGATTGCCAACTAACGTTCCAGTTTTTCAAATTTGGATGGAGGTAGAAGGTGAGTCCCTGTCCATTGGATTCGCGATCCAGGGTCCACATTAGGCGTGACATTTAAATGGAGCACTGATAATCAGGGATAAGGCCGGCTCATTAACACTTCTTTTTTGAATAAGAAAAAAGTGCATTTATCGCAATAAAACCCCCTTTCCTTCGCCGATTTGCATAGGCCATTAGGAACACCCTCTTGATCACAATTTTTTAGGTTAAGTCTCCGAGAGTCATTACAATAATTTAATTAGTCAAATATTACTCTTTTAGAAAAACCCTTTAATTATTTACTCACACTAAATGGTAACTCCTTTATCTCCCAAATTCTAAAGGGAAGTCTATAAATACTTTATCTAATCATGGGCAGAGTTTGAGGCTAAAAATTGAAAGGAAAATGTAGTTTTCTTAATATACAAGCCTTCCCCTTGTATGGCATATATTAGTCATCAATTCAAACCTTTTCTCTTTCTTTTCTTTTCTACTTTCGATATTTTGGCTATTTTTTTTATTAAAAACTATGTGCAAATGAAAACTAGTTAATAGTGGCCGTCCATGCCACTTTCTATAGAATTCTACACAACTCTCTCTCAAGCACTTTTAATTATTATCTATTTTCTTTTGCTCTTTTCTTATTTCCTTTTTCCTTTTTGATCTATTATTGGATTAATAATATAGTATCAATCACAAAATCACCTATCCAAGGAAAATTTGTAAAGAAAATAATTGTTTTAAACAAAGCACACAAATTTCAAATCAAGATTTTTTTTTACTAAAATAATTGCATTTCAATCATTTAGAATACAATTGAAAATGAGGTTGTAACAGAACCTGTCCATGTCGATCAACTAAGAGGTCGTCTCTACCTCTCTGAGGTAGACTGCTGCACAAAAGTCTCCATGATGCATCTCTTTGATTTGATGAACTCGTCCAAAACCTTTGGGCCACCCAGGGTGACCAGAGCAAGACCACACATACGAGACTCTCATATGGTAATCCGGCCATGGATCTTTTCTAAGTAGGTGGCTGTCAATTCCCACACAAGAAAAGAAAATGGAAGCACCCCTCTAGGGGATGATAACGATATAGAGAAGGATGGAGAGCACCAAAATACACTCATCCATGATTGTGGGCCATACTACGACCTACTTTGACCATCACTCCACCTACAAAGGCCTAGTCCGACAAGTATTCATTACTTTATGGCCTTCGTATCTCACTAAGCAGGTCAGATACCCATGACACATGCTGGCCACCAAGTCAGTGGCATCGACCCATTGTGCTCCTGCTTTGGATTTTTGGGAATGATAGAATTAGAGTGCCCTACTTCTTATACGAGTTCCAGGGAAAACCCTAGAATCTTGAGGGAGAAAGATGATGGATAGGTAATCCTACGTGAAGGATGGGAAAGCCATGCACAAACATATATAAATACAAAACCCTTCTACTGGGATTTTTCTCTTGGAGGATAGCTTCCTTTCCTAGATGAAAGAAACTTGTCATTTCTTTTACCCCTTGGTTATCTATGCATGTATACATATGACTTTCCATAAAAATAATTCCATTATAATCTTGCCATAGGTCGCTCCTCCTCTCATGGTTATGGAAAGACTCTTATGGAGAAGTCATGTATGGTTATCAAAAGAATATCATTCAGTAGATTCCCCAAATGGAGACATATATGTCCACAGATTAATGCCAACTTTACTTGGTTTCCACACCAAAAGCCATAAAGGATGGCAGACCAAAATATGGCACTTATTATTTGGGATCCAGATAGTTCCTTATATTTCTCTCTTTGATATATCTTTTAAATCAATCACCTTTGTTACATGGAATCCCACCATTATCTTTCTCAAATTATGTCAAGGTCTTATATACATAAAACTTTCTATTTATAAACACTATTGAAAAATAACATCATTATCATGAAATATCCTTTAAGCCAATTATCCTCCTTTCAAGGAAACTCGATAAAACCTTTTCCAATATTATTTTGTACTTGAGATTCGTTAGGATTTATTTTTTTATACAACCTCATTATTTTCAACATCTCATTCAAGCAATTATCATTGCTTCATGAATCATTACTTTCCTCTAAATTTCTTTTAGAATCCTATTATTATTATTATTATTATTTTCAAGTATCCCAAAAGGAAAACCAAGCTTACACTACTTGATGCCCCAAAAATATTGTTGTCACTTTTGGTGAGATAACTACTCTCTTATTTATCCAAAACACCATGTATTTTATTTTCCATTAAAAATTGACAACTATTTTATTTAACATATCAAAATCCATCATTATTTACTCTTGTATGAATTCCTTTTATTTAACTTGTGCTAGAAGCACCCCTGCCACAATGGTATTTAACATTAATATTCCACCAATAATATCATTGGTGAATCACAAATCAATTCATTTATATAATCCAATTTTACCAAAATTGAGACATAAAAAGTGTCCACATTCTTTTCAGTTATCATAGGAGAAGCAAGTGAGTGCTCCAATGTTGGTGTTG
Organism: Alisma plantago-aquatica; assembly: GCA_963693085.1. Classification (NCBI taxonomy): domain Eukaryota; kingdom Viridiplantae; phylum Streptophyta; class Magnoliopsida; order Alismatales; family Alismataceae; genus Alisma; species Alisma plantago-aquatica. The sequence continues at coordinate 924,956,057 of OY856410.1, read as the reverse complement.
ATAGAACTTGGGAAAGGCTACATCATTTTTTGTGATGATTAGAATAATGGGTTGGGATGTGTGGTGATGTAGGACAAGCAAGTAATTTATTTTTCTTCTCAACAACTTAAGAAACATGAGGAGAACTACCCAACTCATGATGTGGAGTTATCAGTTGTGGTTTTTGATCTCAATATTTGAAGGCACTACCTGTACGGAGAGAAGTGTAAAATCTTCACGGATCACAAGAATAAGCATTAGATATTTTCATATTAACATGAGGAAGAGGAGGTGGATGGAGTTAATCAGAGACTACAACTATACGATAGATTATCATCCAAGAATGGTGAATGTAATGGTTGATGTTTTGAGTAGAAAGCCATCCTCATCCTCATTGGTAGACAAAGTAAGGTGTGCGACCAAATTGGAGGCATTGCACAATTCTAAGAGTTCTGTTAGGTTTCCCGTTACTTCCATTGGGCTAGCATAAAGGGTAGTGACCCTTATATAGGTATGGTTACCCAGTTGACCATCCATGGAGTTTGGCTCTGGTGGATGAAAGGGGAACGTCTTGCTTGGACGTCAAAGCAAGGTAATATAGGATTTACTAAACCTGTATTTACTCCCCAAATCTGATAGGGAAGGTTTTGGTTTAATATGTGGATCAGTTAGGGAGAGAGAGATGACAAGATTGCCAACTACTGTTCTAGTTTGTCAAATCAGGCTGGAGGTAGAAGGTGAGTCCCAACCCATTGGATTCACGATCCAGGGTCCACATTGGGCGTAACATTTAAATGGAGTGCCGATAATGAAGGATAATATCGACTCATTAACTCTTTTTTTTTCTTTCAAATCAGAACAATTGCATTTATTGCAATAAAATCTCCTTTCTTTCTTAGACTTTCATAGGCCACTAGGAACATCTTCTTGTTCCCAAATTTTGAGGTTAAGTTAATATTAGCCTCCCTAACTTACATCTAAGTTTTTGGAGTAATTAGAATAACTTAGTTAGTCGAATCTTTCTCTTTTAGCAAAACCTTTAATTATTTACTCACACCACATGGAAACTCCTTTATCTTCCAAATTCTAAATAGAAATCTATAATGCCTTTATCTAATTGTGGGCAAAGTTTGAGAAGAAAACTGTAAAGGAAAGGAACATTTCTTAATATCCAAGCCTTCCCTTTGTAAGGCATATATTAGTCATCAAGTCAAACATTTTCTGTTTCTTATCTTTTCTATTTCTTTATTGTCTATTTTTGCGATGGAAAAGCATGTGCAAACGAATATTAGTCAATAGTGGCCACCCATGCAATTTCTAGAGAATTCTACATAAGTCTCTCTGAATCACATATAATTATTATCTATTTTCTTTTGCTCATTGCTTATTTCCCTTTTTCCTTGTTATCCATTATTGAATTAATAATACATTATCAATCATGAAATCATGCATCCAAGGGAAATTTGCAAAGAAAACCATTCTTTAAAATAAATCACACAAATTTCCAATCAACTATGTTTTACTAAAATAATTGCATTTCAATTATTTAAAATACAAGTGAAATTGAGGTTTTAACATACTTCCCCTCTTATAGTAATTTTGTCCTAAAAATTAGACTAATCAAGCATACAACTCAGGGTAAAACTTTTCCATGTCCATCTTTAGCCGCATGTGGCTTCATCCTCTCCATTGTGCATCCAAAGAAACCTTTACCATCTCTATCTTTTTTATTACTGAGATTACCCTCACAGGTGACTTAGGGTATGTCAGCCTCCCCTATGACTTTAATAGGTATAATGCTTAACACAAGGCTCGAATCCCACACATAGAATTTTAGATTGGACACATGGAACAAGTCATGCATCATACTATATTGTCTGGGTAAGGATCGATGGTAAGTGACTTCACCAATCTGTTCTAGGATGTCAAACAGATACTGTGACGTCCCCGGATTTTAATTTCTCCAAACCCTATTGGGAATGACATTTCAGAATCCGAAAACATCATCCAATCATATGAGAAAGCGATGCGGAAGCATAATACGCATACATGAACATACAACCATAACATTCTCAACATTCAACATGTAAATTTATACAACATGAATTATTACACATGATTTACAATTACATACTGAATCAAAATTCTACAATCTAAGAACATGTATGCTAAACTAGGATCTACACAATAAGTACAACCTGGACAACTGCTCACTTCCCGTCTTTTATCCCAAGCTATCTCTGAACCTAAAACATACGTGAAACAACAAATCAACACACAAGGTGTTGTGCACGTGGGTAGAAAGATACATACTAATATGCTTGCATAATTGAAATAATCTTGAGAAAGAAAGAGTAAAAGAAAACATTATTTAAAGCGATAATCAGGTAAACACATTTTTAGATGCCTTTTGATGCGTTTGTACTACTAAGTGGTGTCACACTTCATTTTTCCCCACCCCTTGGGCTATGGGGACTGAGTGTCGACCTTATATTCAAAGGGGAGAGAGAGATGTCGCACTTCATTTTTCCCTGCCCCTTGGGCTATGGGGACCGAGTGCCGACCTTATATTTAGAGGGAGAGAGGATTGAGGGAGAGAGAGAGAAAGCATATATCCACTCAGTAGCTACAAACCATCTATATTCTTTTATGTTCTGTAATGTTTTGCGGAGCATATACTACTAATACACATACAAGAATTTATATGCAAACACAAGCATCCAAAGTACATCATATCATTATGCATTCATGAAAACTAGTCTTATACTTAATAAAACCCACGTACCTGAGTTCAGAGATTCCTATTCATCTTGAATCATCTAGAACTTTGTCCATGACCTGATTAAATATAATTGAGCATCATTAATACAAGGTTCATCATTATTAATGGTATTTAGGTCCAATTTAGGGTTTAGGACAAACCTTGGTTCAAACTGATCTAAACTTGTGTTTGATATTTTTCTACTGACTAGGGTGTCATTTTAGAGGTCTGGTCCAATTTTCATAATTTTCTGATGCTTTATCTATTTTCTAGAATTAATATGAGGTTAAAACATGTAATTGGGCTTTAATGAAAAATGGCATATCATTTTGACATAATAGTCAAATCTGAGTTTATATTTAGTTTCCACATTATACTAGGGTTCAGTAATATTTTTCTCAGATTTGATTTCCATGATATGCTAATTATACCAACAATATGATTTCAAAAAGAAGCATTATCATCCACATTAAATATCATCATTATTTATTTGTCAAAGGTCTGATCTAAGGGTCCAGTAATGTAGAGCATACTTTTTTGAGTCTAGGGATATTTTTGGGGCATTTATTGGCCAAGAGAGCAATTTATTATGCATTTTCTAATGTAGCGCTATCTTCTGGAAATTCGAAGATAATTTACCTGATTGGGAATTTCCAGGATTGTTGGATCTTGATCCCAAGGCTAGGATGCCTCCAGGGTGTGCCGAGCTGGTCAGGATCAAAGTGAGCGACCCTCCCAAAAACTTGACTGAACCGGTCTGGTTCAGGGAGTAAACGGACTGGATCTGTAGGTTGTCTAGGTTCAACAGCAGGTCGTCTGGTTTATCTACGAGCCAGACCAATTCACCTCATACGACGCTAGATCAGTCGGCCCTCTCTCTCGGTCTTGCATCCACAGAGCTCCGTGTAACCCTCCGCCTCCTGACACCAGCGTCCGATCTAGCCCTGACGAGGATCCACCGAGCTTCAAGCTTCCTTGGTTAATGATGCAGGTTGCTTTGGACTCGTTGTAGGATGCAGCTCCATCTCGATGATGACCAGTCGTAAAGAGGCTCCGCCTCCCCCATACCCCTTTCTACCATCTGTTGTAGCAGGATTGGGAGGCGAGGAAGGGGCTTTCCATCTCGCCAGCCAAAACTCAAGCCGAGGAGATTCCAGTGAGTATTGGTGGATCAAGGAGGAGGCGTGGTCGGTCAATCCGCAGCTTCCACTAGGTGTCGCCCTTCACCGTAGATCTGCAGTCAACAGTTGTGCCAGGCTTCGCAAGGACCTCCACCACTCCCAACTCCGATCTCCAACTTCCTTGATAACTCGATGCTGCTGCAGGTGTGTTCTCTAGGAATCTGATCCCTGTCAATGTCTCAGATGATGGTGGCGGCGGTGAAGCAGGTTGCTGGGACCCATGAGCCCAACCTCTTCCTGCATCAAGCGGGTCTGGATGTTTCCGCCGTGAGGCCTACATCTGACTAGAGATCGATGGAGTAGAGGTGTCTTCCTCTACTCTTGATGTCGTGATTGGGTTTGTGCTACACCTGAGATGGAAGGTGACAGGCAGATTGCGTATGATCTTGGAGCATTGCCGAGGGACATGACTGAATACTCCCCTGGCTGCTGCCTGCAATATCAAATGCCTCCACCATCGCCTACCACTACCTATGAGATGTACTGGAGAGGTAGAGAGAGATCTGACTCCGGTTGTTTCCCTAGTACTACTAGGCACCCCATCTGCCGAGTGAGATCCTAGAATTGTGGTGGATTCAACCAATCTAGTTAACAAACCCAAAATCCTCCCACTGACTAATTCCACTAAATCCAGAAAAGAGTCACCTGCTCCTATGTTCTCAGAGGAAAGCCAGGTCTTTGGTTTCTCAAACCTTGGCCAAACATGAAAATTGAAGCCTGAAGTATATGATAAACCTTACTTTGGGATTTGAGTAACTCCCTAGCCATGATTTCAAATAAATTGAAATTTGAAACATTGATATCCTTTGTCTAACATTAACTAATAATCATAATTAGACCAAAATAAATGTTTGTTCACCCTTCAGTGAAGATAATCCCAATTGGTACCCATACTAAGATTTGAAGTCAAGTATGCATTAAATGACATCTAAAAGTGTCGACACAAGTTCAACTTAATTTAGTCGATCACATCACACCTCAAGCGACACTAAAATCATTTTACACCAATATGGCTTCAAATATTATATTGGATATTGAATCCTAAAATCGAGGTTATCACATTCACCCCATCTTATATGGAATTTCGTCCTCAAAATTCAACTAGTCTCATTCTTAAGATGATATCATGGAGTTTTGGATGCCTCTAGGCCACCACTTCTAAGTGCTAAGAGTATCATTATTCGGTCATGTTAGGATATTTAATCATGTAAGGTGTACCCACCCCACCTTATATAGGTTGAAGCGTCATTTTTTTATAAGGAATTGTAGCATCCCTTAGGGTCTTTTTCATCGCATGACATTCTTACATTTTAGGAATGATATCCTCATAGTCACAAGGATAAGGATTTTATTCGTACATATGTACATAAGGTTGTATTATTCAAGGTTCAATCTTCCACTCCACTAAAGCATGTAAGATAGTATCAAGCATCATTTACTAGACTGTTGGCGTTTGACATCACTAGTCTAGCTTTATGATCAACATCATATCATAATTTCATCATGTGAGAGGGTCTTAGTTGTCATGCTTGAATATTAGGGTTTCACCTCATGGTGTAGTTAATTCTCAAACTATAAGCTTGGATTTATAAGGATTAAGGTTAAGCAATGTCATGCAGTATATGATCCAAAGGGACCTTTGTGTTAAGATCATGCTTTCGTAACATTTATCTTTCATATATGATAGAAGGGGAATAAAAATATACTAGGTCGGTCTTATCATGTTTTCAAGCATGGGTCTTGCATCCATGATATTAGGATTTTTCTACTTTAAGAAGGGCCTACGTATCATGCTTGACCATTAGGGTTTCACCCTATGGTGTGATATTCATATTCAACTTAGAAGCATGCATTGAGGAGGATCAAAGTTACAAACTATATTTCTGATCATATATCCTATGATTCAAAAATATCTTTATATCAAGTTGATGAGTTCAACTTTTTATGTCTTGCATGTATTATGCGAAGGGAAAAGAGAAGATACTAAGTTTATCTTATGATCTCAACATCATATCTTTCATATGAAGGGGAATAGAATATTTTAAACTCAATCTTATCATGATTTCAATCTTTGGTACTACATGTATGATATGGGGGGGTGGAAATATAGAATACGTCAAGCTTATACGAGTGACTCCTCATATATAAATCATCTACATAGCTCAAGTGAGATTTCTATCATCATATATTAAGAAAGAGAAGAAGAAGAAGGGATAACATGTATTTTGAGTATCTTTTGCACAAAGCATCATACTCTCATAACTAGAGTTCATATATTACCTCACTTGCAACTGATGATGAAATTCACAAAATATGTCACTCTAGCTAGGACCTAACTCAGCCAAAGGATTGACTTTATCATATGGGTCATCTACCCATCCTTTTCTTTTACCCAATTCTCACATATAGATTTTGAATCATACATAAGGACTCAACTCAACACTCAAGAGTAATCTAGTGTAGGACATTTTTTTAACACATATCTCATATATTGGAGGCTAGGTCCTATGACCTTCTCCCTATGGGTCTTACTCTCTCTAGAGTTCACCACATATATCATCCTACCACTAGATATCCTCCTTGTATAAGAGCTTGAGGCTCATGCACACTCATCTCTATCTTAACTTAGCTTATCTTAAGTAGGAAAAGGGAATGTACTTTCATCATCAAGATTTTGCATAAATTCTACAAAATTAGATTCAACAAGTATACAACTTAAACCTTTATAAGGAAACTTATAGCATCAGAGATCAAACTTAGATAAGATTTCACATGCTTATTTCAACTATCATTCTATCATCTAATTTATGTATCACATATCTCGATAAGGCTCTAGACATCTAATCTAGACTACTCTCTCTTCTAGACTAATGTCACTCCCTTTCACTTAGGTTGCATGAACACCCACTACTCTCCTGTGTGAGGGACACATTTTTATATTTACATATATCTAATAAAATATTATATAGTTTTTCTCCGAGAAAGAAGGCGTCAGAGAAAACTGTCGAGGTGCGAGCCGATTGGGAAACAAAACCAAACCAGCAAACTCGAGTGTCCAACACACAGAAGATAGTCTAGTGTTATGTCACCTAGTGAAATGGTGAGAACGAGATGTAGACTAGTGTAGCTACCCAATACATATGAGCTCTATATGGAAAGGGTTTCTCACACTTGTCTAAACCTAGTTCTCGAACATCTAGGTTCTAACTTAGAGGCTAAGTCAAACCTTATTCCCAAGAGCAACTTACTAACTTTCTAGGGTTTAAGGTGAAAGGTGAAATTTAGTTTTTATGTTTCATGGTGAGCAATTGTCAGGTGTAGCTATTGTTCATGCTCTGATACCAACTGTGACGTCCCCGAATTTTAATTTCTCCAAACCCTATTGTGAATGAGATTTCAAAATTCGAAAACATCATCCAATCATATCAGAAAGTGATGCGGAAGCATAATACGCATACATGAACATACAACCATAACATTCTCAACATTCAACATGTAAATTTATACAACATGAATTATTACACATGATTTACAATTACATACTGAATGAAAATTCTACAATCTAAGAACATGTATGCTAACTAGGATCTACACAATAGGTACAACCTGGACAACTGCTCACTTCCCGTCTTTTATCCCAAGCTATCTCTGAACCTAAAACATACGTGAAACAACAAATCAACACACAAGGTGTTGTGCACGTGGGTAGAAAGATACATACTAATATGCTTGCATAATTGAAATAATCTTGAGAAAGAAAGAGTAAAAGAGAACATTATTTAAAGCGATAATCAGGTAAACACATTTTTAGATGCCTTTTGATGCGTTTGTACTACTAAGTGGTATCACACTTCATTTTTCCCCGCCCCTTGGGCTATGGGGACCAAGTGTCGACCTTATATTCAGAGAGGAGAGAGAGATGTCGCACTTCATTTTTCCCCGCCCCTTGGGCTATGGGGACCGAGTGCCGACCTTATATTTAGAGGGAGAGAGGATTGAGGGAGAGAGAGAGAAATCATATATCCACTCAGTAGCTACAAACCATCTATATTCTTTTATGTTCTGTAATGTTTTGCAGAGCATATACTACTAATACACATCCAAGAATTTATATGCAAACACAAGCATCCAAAGTACATCATATCATTATGCATTGATGAAAACTAGTCTTATACTTAATAAAACCCACGTACCTGAGTTCAGAGATTCCTATTCATCTTGAATCATCTAGAACTTTGTCCATGACCTGATTAAATATAATTGAGCATCATTAATACAAGGTTCATCATTATTAATGGTATTTAGGTCCAATTTAGGGTTTAGGCCAAACCTTGGTTCAAACTGATCGAAACTTGTGTTTGATATTTTTCTACTGACTAGGGTGTCATTTTAGAGGTCTGGTCCAATTTTCATAATTTTCTGATGCTTTATCTATTTTCTAGAATTAATATGAGGTTAAAACATGTAATTGGGCTTTAATGAGAAATGGCCTATCATTTTGACATAATAGTCAAATCTGAGTTTATATTTAGTTTCCACATTATATTAGGGTTCAGTACTATTTTTCACAGATTTAATTTCCATGATATGCTAATTATACCAACAATATGATTTCAAAAAGAAGCATTATCATCCACATTAAATATCATCATTATTTATTTGTCAAAGGTCTGATCTAAGGGTCCAGTAATGTAGAGGATACTTTTATGAGTCTAGTGATATTTTTGGGGAATTTATTGGCCAAGAGAGCAATTTATTATGCATTTTCTAATGTAGCGCTATCTTCTGGAAATTCGAAGATAATTTACCTGATTGGGAATTTCCAGGGTTGTTGGATCTTGATCCCAAGGCTAGGATGCGTCCAGGGTGTGCCGAGCTGGTCAGGATCAAAGTGAGCGACCCTCCCAAAAACTTGACTGAACCGGTCTGGTTCAGGGAGTAAACAGACTGGATCTGTAGGTTGTCTAGGTTCAACAGCAGGCCGTCTGGTTTATCTACGAGCCAGACCGATTCACCTCATACGACGCTAGATCAGTCGGCCCTCTCTCTCGGTCTTGCATCCACAGAGCTCCACGTAACCCTCCACCTCCTGACACCAATTTCCGATCTAGCCCTGATAAGGATCCACCGAGCTTCAAGCTTCCTTGGTCAATGATGCAGGTTGCTTTGGACTCGTTGTAGGATGCAGCTCCATCTCGATGATGACCAGTCGTACAGAGGCTCCGCCTCCCCCATACCCCTTTCTACCATTCGTTGTAGCAGGATTGGGCAGCGAGGAAGGGGCTTTCCATCTCGCCAGCCAAAACTCAAGCCGAGGAGATTCGAGTGAGTATTGGTGGATCAAGGAGGAGGCGTGGTCGGTCAATCCACAGCTTCCACTAGGTGTCACCCTTCACCGTAGATCTGCAGTCAACAACTGTGCCAGGCTTCGCAAGGACCTCCACCACTCCCAGCTCCGATCTCCACCTTCCTTGATAACTCGACGCTGTTGCAGGTGTGTTCTCCAGGAATCCGATCCCTGTCGATGTCTCAGATGATGGTGGCGGCGGTGAAGCAGGTTTCTGGGACCCATGAGCCCAACCTCTTCCTGCATCAAGAGGGTCTGGATGTTTCCACCGTGAGGCCTAGATTTGACCAGAGATCGACGGAGCAGAGGTGTCTTCCTCTACTCTTGATGTCGTGATTGGGTTTGCACTACACCTGAGATGGAAGGTGACGGGCATATTGCGTATGATCTTGGAGCATTACCGAGGGACATGACTGAATACTCCCATGGCTGCTGCCTGCAATATCAAAAGCCTCCACCATCGCCTACCACTACCTATGAGATGTACTGGAGAGGTAGAGAGAGATCTGACTCCGGTTGTTTCCCTAGTACTACTAGGCACCCCATCCGCCGAGTGAGATCCTAGAACTGTGGTGGATTCAACCAATCTAGTTAATAAACCCAAACTCCTCGCACTGACTAATTCCACTAAATCCAGAAAAGAGTCACCTGCTCCTATGTTCTCGGAGGAAAGCCAGGTCTTTGGTTTCTCAAACCTTGGCCAAACATGAAAATTGAAGCCTGAAGTATACGATAAACCTTACTTTGGGATTTGAGTAACTCCCTAGCCATGATTTCAAATAAATTGAAATTTGAAACATTGATACCCTTTGTCTAACATTAACTAATAATCATAATAAGACCAAAATAAATCTTTGTTCCCCCTTCAGTGAAGATAATCCCAATTGGTACCCATACTAAGATTTGAAGTCAAGTATGCATTAAATGACATCTAAAAGTGTCGACACAAGCTCAACTTAATTTAGTCGATCACATCACACCTCAGGAGACACTAAAATCATTTTACACCAATATGGCTTCAAATATTATATTGGATATTGAATCCTAAAATCGAGGTTATCACAGATACACATATCGGGGACTCAACTTTCCTCTGTTCTTAGCTATAGCTTAGAGGGATCGGATTTTTAAAAACACACTTTCACCCACAGTGAAGTCCAAGTCAGTACTCTTCACATCAGCATACAACTGCTGTCGATCCTGGGCTCTCTTTATCCTTTGCATGATTAAAGTGACTTTATCAACATGGAAGTATAGTTCTTTTGACCTCAGCAAGGTCCTCTCACTGACATCATCCCAGTGAAGTGGTGACTGACACAACAACTCATAGAGATCTAGGTATGGAGGCATCCCAATACTGGCTTGGTAACTACTAGTATAAGAAAAACTAGTTAGGGGCAAATACTACTTCCATGATCCAGCCCAATCGAGCACACATGCTCTCAACAAATATTTTGAAGTTTGGATCATTCTTTCTAACTATCCATCAGTCTAGGGGTGATAGGGTGTACTAAACTTCAATCTAATACAAAGTTCCTCATGCACTTACTTAGATAACTCCAAAATGTACTTAGGATCACAATTGGAAATAGTAGATCTAGGAATACCATAAATACAAACGATTTCTCTAATGTATAGTTCAATTAGGTCTGACACCTTGGTAGTAATATTTAAGGTGAGAAAACATGCCAACCTAATTAGGGGGTCCACCACAACACATATTATATCATGACCTTTCTTTTTCTGGGGGAGAACCACTAAAAAATCCATGGTGTTATGGTCTCATTTCCTCTCAAGAATCTCAACTGGTTATAATAACCAATTTGGTTGTTGGTGTTCAACCTTCACTATCCAGTCATGTGAAACAACTAGCTATATAGGCTTCTATGTCTCTCTTCATTCTAGGCTACCAGAAATATCATTGTGTGCAAAATGGTAGTAGTTCATTAAAACCCAGACTTTTGCATAGGCTAAAGGGCATAATAGAGATGCAAGCTCCTAGGTTAATTAATCCCTTCTTACATGTTGAGTTGATGATGTGGCATGAATTTTGAAGGAGCATGGATCTTCTGTTTCATTAGAATCTTGCCCTAGATTATTTTAGATGTTGTTTTGGAAATTGTGACTGCCTCCTACTCCTTAGTTGTGTACTTCCTTATGAGCTATATTTTCAATTATGACATGATAATAAGATACATTCTCTCTTATTAAGGAAACAAAGATACAAAACATCATTTACAACTCTCTTACATCTATACAAGGACCTAGAGTGACAGGGACCGACTAAACTTAACTAATCTCATACTTAACTCATGTGGTAGATCTACTATGATGCATTGACCTTCTTCAAGTCCACGAGTTATCCCTTAAAATTGTGAGTATAGGGGTGAGCCTACTCGCTTAGTGAATGAGTACTTCAAAGAAATAGTTTAAAAACTTATATAATTATAGATATATTGTCGAGCAACTGATATCAATTATATCAACAGTAAGCATTAAAGAGTCTAATCATTGACAATTATATATATTGTAGGATACTCAAGATATCTACACGAGTGAACCAATATATGAATAAGCTTGATTGATCATAAAGAGAACTAATAATTCAGAAACATAAAATGAATAATTGAATAACTGCGCACACTTGGTTAACCTCTCATTCATCTTATTATGCCTTGAACCCACATGAGGTGTACGACAACATGTGAAAGAATCACAACAAGCAACGATCTCACTATACAAGGCTTAGAAGCATGCCCGGGTTCCTAAGCCTATCTCTTGAGTAAGACCCCGTCTACAGCGGGCCTTGACACGTCTTCCTCTCGGAGGCTAATAAGAACAACTGGATATCTCAGACTCCACCTCTCAACCTGGGTACTCAAGCGGTGAGTCAAAACCCTTAGGCTTATTGTGCATCAGTGGACCTACTAACCACTAATCACTCAACATGTAACACAGGTACCACTGACAACCCTGGTTGGTGTTGGGCACCACTGAATTGTAAGGAGTCTGCCCTATTGGTCAAGAGCCTTGCACCTACTCGGTGTGCTCTGGCTTACCTCGATCTGGACTACCTCCAGTCGGGAAACTGTTTCCTCACAGTGAAGGCCTCGTCTTGTGAGGATTCTATAGTGTTCAGGGCATCTACATGTCTAATTTACTTTTTAAATTCACAATTCAATCATCACATCAACGTATCTTTGTTCAGGTTTGTAAATCATTCATTTCATAAACCATCTGATAACATATACCACAACTGAACTGTTAAGCATCACCACATCTCAAGCTAAGAAACATTGAAATCACAATACTTGTATCACTAAACACCCTATCATTAGGGTTTCATTTACATCATTCACTTATCACATAACTCGCATAAGGATTGAATACATCATAACATCATTCAATAAGAATTGCTCTCAGCAGTTCACATATAATCGAATATATATATATATATATATATATATATATATATATATATATATATATATATATATATATATATATATATATATATATATATATATATATATATATATATATATAGATAGATATATATGAAACCCTATAACAAACTAAACTAGGGTTTCCATGCCAAATGAAATGCAAGTTGTTATCTGACATATATGTAATACACATACAAATTAAACAATCATTCATAACCAAGGAGATTCAACTAGGCAACTTCTTTATTCAAATCTATAATAATTTCAGTCATAGCCAAAAATCTTAGATTTTAGTATATTCATGTAACCTCTACAATTACTTTAAAATTTCTCATTTAGATGGATTGAAATCATTTATAATGTAATTTTATAATCTGAGATTCATCACAATAGAGAAATAATCCATTTCATATCATCTTGCAAAAGCTAGATCAAAAAGGCAACTTAAGGTTTGTACTCGCATACTAAACAATTGAAGATTATTGATAATTTAACTCATTTTCGTGCAATCTACTATTTAAAGGAAATACCCACTCACCCTAAGGTGTGAAAACACCTAAAAATGTAGCTCATCTCTGAAGATCTCGAATCCATATCCAAATCCTAGCAAAATCTGCGATTTCTTCTTCCTTTTAACCCTAAACATGATCTGTTGTAAGTAGAAGAAGATGACCATAGGTTAAACCAAACCTCAAACTCATTGGATCAGGGATTTCATTCAAGGGGAAATGGAAAGAAGGAAGAATCAAGAGTAAAACCTACTAACCAAGTTAAATCTATAATAACCCTTTTTTATTTCTGTTGTTCTTAACATTCTTCCCCAAAACTCACCCCATAAATTACCTTCTAGATCACCCTTACATAGACAAACTTTGTTGGAAGATAGAGGATTGAATCACGGTTCCAACGCACTTTGTTTTGTTGAAAATGGATAAGTATTGCTCGGGATATGATCATTTTATGATTTGTTGTCTTAGGCGGCGTCGGCCGCGGTCGCGGTGTCGACACAGTGTCACGTCACTGTGTCTACGCAGCGTCGCGATCGCGGTGTAGACCACAGGTGGTGGTGTCGATGTAGCATTGCAGGTGGTGGTGTCGACGTAGCATCGTGGGTGGTGGTGTCGACGTAGCGTCGGAGGTAGCGGTATAGACCGCGGGTCACGGTGTCGACACAGCGTCGGTCGCGGTCACGGTGTTCTGTATATGTTTACTAAAAAGGTATAACTCTCTCATTTTAACTCCGATTTGGTTCATTCATTTTTTTTTTTGGATTCACAATAGAATTCTCTACAATCCTATGATATTATTTTGATAATATTATCAAACAAAAATTCATTTATTAATTATTTCTTCCAATGTTATTAACTCTCTTCTTGGACACATGTATGGGTTAATGTTATCTTAACCCCAACTCGGATCTTTATAGTATGCTTAAGTTATGATTATGAGTTGCCCAAACAAGTATTTAAGGTTACAAAAGTTAAGACAAAGCACAACATAAATTATTACTAACAAAAGTATGCCAAGCATTAAGATTATCTTAAAACTCTAGGATTACCAGCAAAGCTAGGAACGGGTTGTAACAAATCTCCCCCTCTAATAAAAATTTTGTCTCAAAATTTCTAAAAGGGGAAAAGATACTTGTTAGACATCTCTGATTCTACTTTCTAAGTAACTTCTACTATACATTATTCCTCCAAAAAAAACTTTACTAGGGTTATCTCTCTCCAAGTACACAACCTCCTCAGTTGTGTATTTCCTTATGAGCTATATTTTCAATTACTTCAAATAATACCTTATCTCTTCCAAGGCATCTAGAAGTGGATATCCACATGAAACTTCTATTTGTATGTATGCCCAGAGATCCAATCATATGATGATTGTAATGTCATAACTTGTAATTAATTTGATTAATAAATAAATGCCAGATTCCAATTATTCTATTTAATTCAGTTATGAGATAATGATGTAACATTATGAATGTCTAGAGAATACTATTACTCAATTGCGTGTGTTTTTAAGTATAAGACTTGAGGAAATGAGATCATATGAATGTTAAGAGTACATATACATATCTACATTATGTCCATGATCAGTTGCATTGTCGAAGGTTGATAGACAATAGTGACACATAAGATCAAAGTGGGAGTTGGTTGATGATATAATCACATTTGTCATGATATGGCTATATCAAACCAAGCATACAAATACATGTTAGAGAACAATCTATCGGACAGACCCATTGTGAGACTGACACATGGAAGACATCATCATAGAAGTCATAGTCATCTCTCACACTGATGGTGGTGGTTGTGGTTCTTAGACCTGAAATTACTGCACTCATCACATGTCATTAGGTTCTCTTTGACATCATCAAACATAGTCCTAAAATATGGGTTGTTATAAAGGTGATTATTGGGTGACTTTGACACATGATGATAGAATGTGAATGATAGAAATGGGATTTGTCCCTCCTACAAGAGTTTGATGTCCTAGGCCTCTTAATTAGCGAGTCTGAGAAATGCATGGCCATGCACATGTGAGTCAGTCTCTGATATTGAGCTTATATATATCTCAGACAGTCTGCTATGGTTCAAGAAACAAGATTGAATGATGAATAAGATGATTGATCCATGTCTCGAGTTCAATCTAGACATGACAAAGGAACTATACAAACACTACAACACCATACATAGATTGTAGGTTGAAGTTGTTCTTAAACTTTCCATTTACTTAGATAGCATTGATGTGTGACTAGGCACCACTCATTGCTTGTGATGTCAAACGTTGTTATGGACATTCATTGCCAACATAATATGGGATCTATAGGGTGACACACATAGGTCTAGGCCTAGAAGAGGAATTTATCTTGAATGATAGTTGAACTGATTACTAAAGCATTTAGGTATTTGATTCATGCAACAAATAGGCTGACTGCGGTACCAAACACCCATACCATAGAGTGAGATGGCCGTCTGGAGTGCCATGCGGTCATGTCATGGGTTGAGATGGTCGTTTGTAGTGTTAGAATGATTTGAGCTAAAATTGCCTAAGGTATGAACCGACCGACTCAGTCTAGGTCACCAGACGACCATCAACTGAGACCATCGTGTTGCATGTGCAAGAATGATATGTTGGGCCATGGGAAGGTTCTAGATACTTTCCAAATTTGTTTTAATTGCATAATTCTTGTGGTGTAAGGAATTAAAGTCTAACATTAAAGGGAAACAAATTGTCAATTTTGTGTGAAACTAGAAAATCCAGACGACCGTCTTGCATGTGGGCCGACTGTCTGGCATGTCAGACACCCGATTAGGCTTCCACAAGATGTGAAAGTTTTAGAATTGTTGTGAAAATTCGAGATCTTCCAGTCCCTTCCACTCCCACACAGACTGGTAACCCAGTCTCGAACCCCTTCTATAAATAGAGGGGTATTGGGGGCTTCCCAGAGCACAATATAGACAATTGAGAATCAATTGTTCAGACAATTGTTGTCCTCTCTTGTTGTGGTAACCAAGAGGGACCAAGCAAGTTCTACCTAACTAGGTAGGGATAGAAAGGGAGAGAAAAATTGAGATCATTGTTGTAGGAGAGAAAGTTGGTGACTTGTACGGAAACAAAAGGGATGACTCCTTCATATCCATTCTAGAAGACTGACATGAGTTTTAGATGGTCTGTGTGGACTTATCTAGAGGCGAGATGGATTTTGCCCATCTCTAAGGAGGACATCGTCAACCAGTACTCTGTGAAGAAAGGAGATTCTATAGAAGACGACATTTGAGTTTACAGTCAATGAAGGACTAGTCAGGCGAGTCCCAGTGCAACTAGGAGTTAGAATTGCACAACTACAACGATGAGGATTTTCATTGAACTTGTTGTAGGACCAGGTATATCCTCAAAACCATCCTTCCTATCTTATAGTTATTGACGCGATCTGCTGGTTGTGGGGAATATGGTAGATAAACTTATTATTTCCGTTGCATGCTCTGTAACCATATTTCCCTATAGTGGTATTATAGCCACATCAATTCACTATATTATGGGATAACTGATATGATCAGAGTTTGGTTTTTTCATTCTATTATTGCATGCGATGCAAATAATATCTTGTCCAATTTAATACCACGATAATCCCAAACTAATATCTATGATATATATGCAATCTACACCTGTCGCCCTAAAAGAGGTTATGATGGTGGATGTGTAGCATGGTTATGGCTTATAACCCATATTATCTATGCATGATTGTGTGGTTGATTTTTCCTTTTATCACGGTCTACATACGAAGCCTCTATCTTATCTTCCCAATGTAAAATCAATTCTTTCCTACCTTTTCTCCCCTTAAATGTAACCCAAGGCTTCTATATAATCATGTAAAAGTAGGATAGTTTACTTTCATGTTCCAACAAAGAAGAAGACGTCCCAAAGATGAGCAGACTGACTGAAGGACCAAGGAGGATGAGCCAAATCGATCTCCTAGTGGACCTGACTGATCCGCTAGAGGATCCAACAGATGGTGGATAGAAGAACCAGGAGGCCATTGAGATGACCAAACAACTAGCCAGGAGGTGATCCAATCGGTTTAAGGGTTGAACCGATCAGCCCAGATTGGTAAGCACGGATCTTCATCAACAATAGGTTTCTACATGTGATGTGGACCTAGGATGACATAATTCCTTATGGATCTAAGAAATCACATTAGGCTGGCCATAACCATTACTTTCATTTTGTTGCATGTTTTCATTGTGGGATATAGAATGTATATGATACATACAATATATGTCGTGATTGGATAAAATATATGTATATAAATAAAGCTCCCTCAAATATAATATCAAAGTCTTAGATCCTTTGCAAAGTTGCACACATGAAAATCTTGATTGACTAAGTGTAGGTTATGCCAAAGTGTGGTGCTCCATCTATCTCGTGGAAATGTGATGGTAGTAATGTAGAAACCCCCAAAGCAGGGTGCATTATTATCATGTCGGCTTTTGGGTCTGGCTTGACTAGTGTTTCTTAGAGCGTCTGGGCCTAAAATCATGGAGATGAGTATGGCAAAGAGTTGTGCATATCGTCTATCAAAAATTGCATATGATGCAATTATCAAGAGTTTCCAACCTTGGTAATTGACTATGTGTGATGATATTGGTCAGGCATAGTTGAATTATCTTAGATATGGCCACTAGAATATTGTACGCGACAATATTCCAAATTGATATTGAGGGCTATCAATTTGAAATAAAATATTGGGAGCGATAATAATTAAAGATCAAAATAATATCATCAAGATTTTCATATCAAATCAAAAGTTTTTTTGACAGATGCAAATTTTCTCTTGTAGAATCAAATGACAAACAAATCTAAATTTTGATTAGTACTTAAGAAGGACAAACTTGACAGGAGAAATTTCAACAATTGGTTTTGGACTTTGATAAGGGTTCTCAATGAAGAGTGCAAGCTCTACGTCCTTGATAAACTAGTGGCAGAAATACCTACTCTTGATGCACCTAGGGAACAAGTGGATGCTTAATGGAAGCATTCCAAATATGCCTTATAGATAAAGTACCTTATGGTTAGTTGCATGAACTATGAGTTGCATGAGAAACGTGAAGACATGAGTGTTCTTGAGATCGTAACACATCTTATTAAGGTGACGGTCATACAAAGAAAGAAAGGGACGATATCATGAAGGTGTTTCTTGAGTCTAAGCTGACAGAGAGAACCTCAGTAGAAGAACATGTTATCAATATGATTGGACATGTGTATCATCTTGAAGAGCTAGGATCCACCTTGAGACAAGAGTTGGCCACTAATATGATTCTAAAGACAATGCCGGAATCATATAGCCACTTTATTGCATGTTATCATGTGAATTATATAATTGGATAGATGGCAAACTTGCTTGTCTTATTGATTCATGCTAAAGAAAAATTGAAGAATAACAAGCCCGTGATGGTGATCAGTGGAGCTGAGTCCAAGGATCAAATCAAGACTGAGAAGAGTTTTGAGGTCAAACCTAAATT
Organism: Alisma plantago-aquatica; assembly: GCA_963693085.1. Taxonomy (NCBI): domain Eukaryota; kingdom Viridiplantae; phylum Streptophyta; class Magnoliopsida; order Alismatales; family Alismataceae; genus Alisma; species Alisma plantago-aquatica. Next base: position 924,937,320 of record OY856410.1, on the reverse strand, counting down.
TAAATCTTCAACACTTAAGATAAGGAGAAAGAAAAGTACAAGAGGAACTCATCCTTTGTACTTGAAGGCATTCAGAAAGCACAAGATGGGGTTGGTGATCTCCACTTTAGGTATATACATTATTGAGATAAATCTATCTACTTCATCATCATTGGTACTAGATACCGAATGTGGATCTCTCATATGTTTGAATGTGAAGGATTTGAAAAGAAGTAGGCATTTGGGAAAAGGCGAGGTGGAACTGTGAGTTGTTAATGGTGCAAGAGTTGTGGCCAACGCAGTTGGAATGTATGGTTTATCTCTATCCACAAGGCTTAAAATAGAGTTAAAGATCTGCTATTATGTACCTTCTATAAATAGAAACATCATTTATGTATCTTGTATAGACAAGAATGCATTTTAATTCCATATTAAAAATGGTCGATGTTCTTTTTCAAAAGATGGGGTCTTTTATGGCAGTGCCCCAATGTCTTATGGTCTTTACTTATTAGATCTGAAGACAGATGCATAAAACGTTAATACCAAAAGACTAAAACTCAAGAACTCCATCAAAACATACCTTTGGCATTGTCGTCTAGGGCCCATAAATGAAAATCACATATCTAGACTCCATAAAGATGGTTACCTAGACTCTTTTGATCTAGAATCAATAGAGACACATGAATCTTGTTTGATAGGAAAGATGGCTAAAAACCCTTCCAATAGTAATAGTGAGAGGTCTAGTGATCTATTATGACACATACATACTAATGTGTGTGGACTTTTTAGAACAACTACTAGAGGTGGGTAACAATACTTCATAACCTTCACTAATGACTTCAGTAGATATGGATATGTTTATTTAATGAAACATAAGTCAAAAACACTTGACAGGTTGAAGGAGTTTATGAATAAAGTATGGAACCAACTTGGTAAAAGTATTAAGGCACTTCATTTTGATCGAGATGGAGAATATTTAAACCAAGACTATGATAACCTTCTAAAGTCCATGGGATTGTATCCCAATGGATTCTACCTAGAACACAACAACATAATGGTGTATTAGAAAGAAGGAATCACAGATTGCTAGATATGGTGCGATTGATGATGAGTTTAGTCGAGCTTCTGACTATCTTATGGGGATATGCTCTACAAACTTCCACATTTACACTAAACCGAGTACCATCTAAATCAGTTCAAAATACACCATATGAGATATGGACTGGGAAGTGTTCGAATATGTCTTTTATAAGGATTTGGGGATGTGAAAATTATGCTAGAAAAATGTTTTCTTATAAGATTGTCCCTAAATATGATAAATGGTATTTTATTGGATATCCTAAAGAAACAAAATGATATTATTTTTATCCCCAATCTAACAACAAGGTGTTGGTTGCCAGGGATGTTGTATTCCTTGAGGTGGATTTCATTTCCAAAGGAATTAGTGGGAGGAAAGTGGATCTTGAAGAGGTTCAAGACCAATAAGAGAGCATAGAACGGATAGATGAACCAGAGGAACAAATAGAATCACAAAATGTTGTGGAATCTCAAATTCCTCAAGTAACATAAGAACCTCATAGATCTAATAGGACATGCCTTGAACCTGAAAGATTTGGATATCTTTTAACTCAGGAAGGTAGTGAATTGGTCATAGATGATGAGCCAATAACCTATCAAGATGATATTTAGGGACCAAAGTCTAAAAATGGCATGAAGCATGAGATCTGAGATGGAATCCATGTATACCAACAACATATGGACTTTGGTGGATCCACCTGAAGGGGTAAAACCCAAAGGGTGCAAGTGGGTCTTCAAGAAGAAGACCGACATGTATGGAAAAGTTCAAACCTATAATGGCAGATTAGTTGCAAAGGATTTTAGGAAAGTTTAAGGTGTTGACTATGAAGAAACCTTTTCTTTAGTGGCCATGGTTAAGTCCATCAAAATCATGCTTGATATTGCATGTGAACATGACTATGAAATTTGGCAGATGGGTGTTAAAACCACATTCCTTAATGTGAATCTTCTCTATGATGTGTACATGAGACAACCTAAGGGTTTTATAAATCCAAAGGATGCATATACAGTCTCTAAGATACAAAGATCAATCTATGGATTGAAACAAGCATCTCAGATCTGGAGTCTTCATTGTGATGAGATAGTCAAAGGGTCTGGCTTTATTCAAAATGAAGATGAACCTTGTGTGTACAATAAGGTTAGTGGGAGCATAGTGACATTCCTCATATTGTATGTAGATGACATACTATTGATGGGAAATGACATCCCTACTTTTTAAAAGGTAAAACATGGATTGGAAATACATTTTCTATGGAACAATGGGGAGAAGCATCCAAAATCTTGGGGATAAAGATCTATAGAGATAGATTCAAAAGGATTATTGGACTAAGTCAGAGAACATACACTGAAAAAATGTTGAAGCAGTTCATCATGGATAACTCAAAGAGAGGAAACCCTCCAACATTGCATGGAGTGACCATATCTAAAGTTCAATGTCCCAGTTCTTGTGAAGAAAGGGAACACATGAGTTTGATTCCATATGCCTCAGCAATTAGATAAATCATGTACATGTCCATACGTCTCGTATGCCTAGAGCATTACTAGCAGATATCAGTCAGATCCAGGTGATGCTCATTGGACATCCATGAAGAAATCTTCAAGTACATGAGAAGGACTAAGGATCAGTTCTTAATCTATGACGGAGAGAAAGAGTTGGTGGTAAAAGGTTACACTAATAAAATCTTCTAGACTGATAAATATGATTACATATCACAATTAGGATTCGTGTTTTACCTTAATAATGGAGTTGAAAGCTGGAAGAGTTCCAAGAAAGAGACAGATGCTAATTCTAAACAGAGGCTGAGTATATTGTAGCATCAAGTGCACCAAAGGAGGTTGTATGGATCAAGAAGTTCATGATAGATCTTTGGGTCATTCCAAGCATCAGCGTCGCAATCGAGCTATACTATGACAATAATGGATCTATTACACAGGCTAAGAAACCCAGATTGTATCAACGCTCAAAGAATATATAAAGGAGGTTCCATATCATAAGTGAGATCATACAACAAGGAGATGTAAACATTTGCAGAGTACCAACTGAGAACAATGTTGTTGACCCCTTGACAAAGGGATTTTCATTGCAGAAGCATGATGCTCATGTTAGATCACTTGGGATATGATTCGTGGGTTGTTGTCTCTAACTGCAAGTGGGAGTCTGTTGGTATGTATGCCTATAGAGTCAATCATATGATGTTTTTTATGGCATAACTTGTAATTTATTTGATTAATAAATAAAGGCAAGCTTCCAAATATATTTTGTTTAATTTGGTTAATAGATAATGTTGTAACATTATGAATGTCTAGAGAATAACATTACTTAATGATGTATGTCTTCAAGTATGATACTTGGGGAAATGTGATCATACAAATGTTAAGAGTACATATACATATTCTCATTATGTCCCTGATCGGTTGTCATTGTGGAAGGTTGATAGACAACAATGACACATAACATCAGAGTGTGAGTTGGTTGCTGATAGAATCTCATTTGTCATGATATGGTTATATCAAGCCAAGCACACATATACATGTTAAAGAATAGTGTATCAGATAGACCTACCATGAGACTGACACATGAAAGACATCATCATGGAAGTCATAGTCATCTCTCACATTGATGGTGGTGGTTGTAGTTCTTAGACTTGAAATCATTACACTCATCACTTGTTGTTGGGCATGCTTTGACATCATCATATGTAATTTTGAAACATGGGTTTTCATAATGGTAATGATTGGGTGACTTGGACACATGGGCATAGACTCTGAGTGATAAAATTGGGATTTGTCCCTCCTATAGGAGTTTGATGTCCTAGTCCTCTTGATTAGCGAGACTGAGAACTATATGGCTATGCACATGTGAGTCAATATGTGATATTTAGCTTTACATATCTTAGACAGTCTATATGGTTCAAGAAACAAGATTGAATGATTAAGTATATGACTGCTCCATGCCTCGTTCAATCTGGACATTAGTGACAAAGTAACTATACAAAAACTGCAACACCATACAAAAATTTTAGATTGAATTTGTTCTCCAACTTTCCATTTATCTATGTAGCACTATTGTGCAACTAGGCACCGCTCATTGCTTGTGATGTCATAAGTTGTTATGGACATTCACTGCCAACGTAATATGGGACCTATAGGGTCACACACATCGGTCTTGACCTAGAAGAGGAGTTTATCTTGAAAAATAGTTGAATTGATTACTTAAGTGTTTTGGTATTTGATTCACACAACAAATAGGTTGACTACACTATCAAATGCCCATATCACAGAGTGAAACGATCGTCTGGAATGCCAAACGGTCATTTCAAGGGTTGAGATGGGCGTTTGGATTGTCAAAAAAATTTGAGCTGAAATTGTCTAAGGTATGAACCGACCGGATCGATCTGGATCAGTAGACGACCATCTGGGTGATCGAGACAACCGTCTCACATGTGTTGGAATGATTGGTCGGCCCAAGGGAAGGTTCTAGATACTTTCTGGATTCATTTCAATTGCATAATTCTTTTGGTACAAGGAATTAATGTCTAACATTAATGAGAAATGAATTTTTTATTTCCTATATGGCGAGGTAAGAAATAGACAATCATTTGGACTGAGCCAGACGACGTCCAATATGCCATACAATCAGTTCAGCTTTTGTAGGTTGCAAAAGTTGTAGAATATTTGTGAAAATTTGAGATCTTCTAGTCCCTTCCACTCCCGCACAGACTACGAACCTTGACCCTAACCCCTCCTAGAAGTAGAGGGGTATTGGTGGCTTCTTATAGAACAACACAGACAATTGAGAATCATTTGTTTTGACAATTTTTGTCCTCTCTGGTTGTGGTAACCAAGAGATCCCAAGCAAGTCCTACTCGACTAGGGAGGGATAACAAAGGAGAGAACAACTGAGATCATTGTTGTGGGAAAGAAAGTTGGTGAGTAATATGCCAATGGAAGGGATGACTCCTTCCTATCTATTCCATTAGGACAACATGAGTTCTAGGAAGTCTGTGTGGACTTATCTAGAAGCAAGGTGGCTTTTGCCTCGCTTAGGAGGACATTGTCAAGAAGTAGTCTATGAAAAGAGCAGCTGTTGTAGATGATGACGTTTGAGTTTACTGTCTGTGGAGGAGCAGTCATACTAGTCCCAGTGCAACTAGGAGTCAGAGTTGCACAACTATAACGATGAGGATTATCTCTGCACTTGCTCCAGGACCAAGTATATTCTCGAAACCATCCTTCCTATCTTATAGTTATTGATGTGATCTTCTGGTAATGGGGAATATGGTAGATAAAATTTTCATTTCATCTTCCTGCTCTGTAGCAATATTTTCCTACAACTTCTTCATCTCTTCCTTGAACAACATAAAGTGAGTGTCAAGCCTTATCTATTTTGAGTGAATTTGTAATGGGGGATGAGGTTTGTAGACTGGTACTTCCAGTTTGAATTCTCTTTTATTTACAACAATAAATTCTTTTGAACTAGTGTTTTTCATGCTACTAGTGAGTATAGCATCTTATTCTTCTGCATTCTACATCACTGTTTCTAGACTTGGATTAGGTGCTTTAAAATCTTGAATGGTTACAAAGTCACCTTCATCTATATTAGTTTCAAGAGGTTTATTACATGCAGCAAAAAAGACTATTGCTAACCATGTTGTGATGTCCTTCAGTTGTTCTCAATGTTTGGGATTATCTACTAGTTGTCTTGTGAATGCTGCTGCAGGAAGCTGAATACTTCTGAGAATTAATCCAATTGTGACAATCATTGTCTATTGCAATGGAAACATCTTCTTAATGGTTTATAGTTTTTCATTAGGTGAAGAGGCATTTGTATTTTTTCCCTATTGTTGTGGTACTTGGTTAGGATTCTAATAATTATTACAGTCTTATTCTAGAAGTTACCTCTATAGTTTCCTTGGTTTCTAAAATGGTATTCCTGGTTGTTCTAGAATCCTAAAGGACCTCTTTGGTTATTTTTATCTTGTACAAGTTCCTGAGAGTTCTCTTCTACAGAAGGATTACTATACTAAAAACCAAAATCGATCCTAGTTTGATTGGGGTTGTAGTAACGTCGTCCAAGAATAGTGTTCATAGAATTTAGATCTTCTGTTTGGTTGTCATCTCCTTGAGATGCAACTTTGCTCATTACAACAACAAAAAGAATATTGCACTCCAAGGTGGAATGATCAATACCTTTGAATTCTTGAAAGAATTTCATCACCGTATATACTTGTTGTGGTTCAATTTGTTTTTCTAGTGGTGAATGTTAATTCCTTCTATCATAAGAATTGAAAGATGACTCGTGACTATCTAGCTTGAGTGTCAACAACCTTATATATTATGTGATGGAAATTAATGGAGTGTTGATTTTTTCATAACTACCTTCAACACTCCATTCCCTACACATCTTCCCCAATGGCTTGGTTTTCAACTCTAAGGGTTACTACATTCCACACACTATCATAACTTTAGTGCATGAAGATTCCTCTCTATTAGCATCCTAGAAACGTTTAATATCATTATACACGCCTCTATAGAAGAAAGAGATGAGTTGATTTTAAAAAATACCATGATGTGGACACTTAGAATAAGCTCATTGTATCTTTCCAATGCTTCTACCATAGTCTGATTGGTAAATTGTGTGAACTAAGTAATATGTCCTTTAATGATGTATACAAGCGATGGAGGATAGAATTTCTCAAGTAATTTCTTTTGAAGTTGATCCCAAGTGATGATAGGATCACATTTCAGAGATATGCACCAACTTATTTCTCTTTAATCAAGGGAATGCTTGAAAAGGCAGAGTCTAATGGCATCATCAGAAACAAAGATTTTTCTTGGTCATGGGACATAAGTCAACAAACGTTAGAATGTATTCTTGACAATCCTCTCCTTGTTTTCCCATGAAGTGATTGTTTTGTAGAAGTGTGATCCAATACGCCCTAATTTTAAATTTAGGGGCATCGATCGGTGGTGGTTATACTGAGTGATTCACTTCGGTAGTCTTAGGTATTGAGAATTCCCTAAGTTCCTTCTGCTAGATAGCTTCTTGTGCAACATCCTAGGCTACACAAATTTCCTCTTGAATGGAAGTGCGAGATTCTCAAACAAGCTACCTCTTTGGCTGCAATGTCCATATTCACCTTTTGATTGACATCCTATTTGACCATTCAAGTAGTATTATCTCTATGATGATAATAAAGGTTCATTCTATCTTAGCTTCATAGCTTGATGTATGTCCTATTCTAGATATGCCCATGCACTATTTTTGAGGTACCTAAGATTTAAAGGTCTTTCATAAGTCAGTTGCAAGGAGAAGAATCGACTTCAAGAGTATATGAAACAGTATAAATTGTAAAACTTAAATCCTAGATTTGTCTTAATGTAATTGGATTTTCTACATGGTTCCATTATCCCCAACAAAAGTTCCAAATTTGACATGGGTTTTACTACATCAACAAATTCATCTAGGATTGAAATTTGTAGGCTTTTACTAAAACAATGTGCAATAATACCACCGGCAGGCAAATGACTTTTATCACAGTATAGTTAATGATTGGATACCAAAAAACAACATTTTTAAGAATCTTCTAGTTTGTATCCAGTCAAACTAAGACTAATATTTAGAACTAATAGCTAATTTGGGTTTATTTAAACTAATTTCAAGAAAAGTCAAGGAGAGTATTCAAACAAGATCTAGATTAATGATGGAAGCTCACTGGGGTGATATCAAGTTTCACTACCGCTACACACAAAAGAACATCCATATCATGTCCAGGTAAGATATAACCATCCATGTAGAGAAACATCAAGATCCATTCATTAAGTGTGGCAAATTGTATAGATATCTCTGCAAGCTCGATGTCTCCTTACTCATGAGTCATGTACCTAATGTTCTGGAGATATCCCTTTGGAAGTTATCATTCGGGAATCAACCTTTTCAATCTATATTCAAATTCTAAGCATTAAAGTTTTTCAATATAGGAATTAATAGATCATGTATAGTAGGTGACCAATCCACAGATCATGTGTAATATGATTAGCACTGAATTGGAAGAGTTATATACAAGCCATGGACCACTAAAGAATAGACATGCAAGAATGGGTAGCGGGGCTAGTCCCCGCACCCCAACAAGATGAACTACTTGCTCTTTATAAAAAATATGGGGAATAGAGAAGAATAAAGATTCAACCATGGTCATCTTGGTGACGGAAGTCAGGGCCCGATGGAACAACATATTTCTACTTGATGAAGGGACTGACTTAGCCAAGGGAAGAGGAGAACACCTAGAATAGGATTGGGTTTCTATGTCTTAACTTCTTTCTTCTCTCTTTATTCCCTATTCTATTGGATAAGAGGAAATAGACAGATTACTGGCAATGAAGATGGAGATCCAGCCACCTTTGTGGATAGATGATTGATTGTGGTGATAGAGATGGATGGTAACACCACAACAGTGTTGCAATGAAGCTAGTGAAATGTTTCTCGAAAATATTCTTCCTTGGTTGGGCACAAAGTGGCAGCCTCTTAATGTAGATGAGTGGAAGATATCCCCATCAATTATTGAGGTGGTTGGGTATTTATAGTTGTGGGATGCAGAGAAGACACTTCATTGATATGCCTCTCCATATGTTAATGGATTGAGGTATCACATAGTTCCTGTCATTGGGCTCCAAGACTTCAACTATATATGAGAATGAGATCTCATTGGACACTGGGAGGAGGAATTCCATCACTCACTAGGAGTTGAGATCCCATCATGATATGGGAACTAGAATGTCATCAGGATGATATTTGAGATCTAATCGGGTGTTGGGAGTTGAGATCCCATCAGGAACCAGGAGTTGAGATCTCATCGAGCAATGAGATGACTAAACCTCCTCGGGCTCCTCGATAATGAATCCCATCATGCTTTTCGCCATGGCAAGGTGGGGTCTAAGTGGTTCTCTACAAAAAGGGGGTAGTGAAGGTAATTATTTAAGATATTGCCATAAAGTCAAAACAAAGGGGATTTATAAGGATAAAGCATGAAAAGTAAATAAGATGAAGGTAAAATTGACAATTCACATAAAAAATGGTGTTATTAATATACATTCATCAAAATGCCCCAAACGTAAATGTTTCTCATCATAGAGTAACATAAAATCTAAAACAAATGCTAAAAGAATACTTTCCACCTTTTTTGTTGCCTGATCTTCACATCACATTAGTTTCTTTGCTTCCAAGTCTGGCTATTATCTCAACTCCCTAAGATCACTACAAAAATCATACAATATCTTGATTCCTAATTTTGTTTCCCAAAAACATTTCTTCTTCATTCTTTCCATCATCAAGCATGTTTAAGAGCTTCATAGGGAGTCTAGAGATATCTACATGACAACAAGATGTATCTGACCCAACACATGTGTTATGTTAGAGAGTGGAAAGATGAAAGCATTTATTGTTTCTATAGATGGAGTTTGTGGTAGAAGTGGGTATGTAAGGAAGTATAAAATGTATTCTCTGTTATACTCGAGATTTTATTTTATGGTTGCAATAACATTGATTGTGTCTTTTTATGTGAATCTATCATCTATTCGACTCGAGAATGCATTTTTCATGTATGCATATTGGCATATTTAATTTTATTTTTAATGATACACGCCTATTACATAGCAAGGGGTATGGAAGAAGTGGGTAGAGCGAATGGGGTTTTCCACCCTAAGCTTAGGGTTTGGCACTATTTTTTGTGGTCTTTTTTGTTCCTTTTAGTGGATGGAGGGGTATAAAGATGGAAGAAGAAGTGTATAAGAGAGTTTGGATCATAATGCAACTTGATTTACAATTTAGTGCATATTATACTCAAATATTGACATGATGGGAATCAAGTGGTTATTCAGTGCATTGTTCCACTAGTCAGTCGTGTTTGATCCTGCTCAACTCCACAAATACTTTCCATCTTTTTTGAGGAATAATGCGTTAGGATTCATAAGCTTCACAAAGTGATTTCTAGCCATTAGTTACTTTTATAAGTTGTTCTGCTGGAGGATTTTCTTTGAATAGGAGGGGAGTAATGATGCAAAATTACAAGAAAACAAGAAACTAGTCAGCTAGATAATGGATTTGATTGTATGAAAATCATCAAAACTTCACCACAATTTCTAAACAATTCTACTTTATAAAATGAAAATTTAAAAAATTGATCAAAATTATAGTGATGAAATCTAAAGTCTAAAACATATAGGTGTGGATGGGATTTATAATTTGTACCACCCACCCTCCACCTCGAACATAGAAATTTGCTCATCCCCAACAAATACAAAATCCAAGATGGAGGGGAAAAGTCATACTGGTTGCACAACTAAAGGTGGTTGCAATCCTAACAACAATGTTTCCTCCATCTGAAATCTTAAAAATGATTATTATCATAACATAATATTGCATATTGTTATGCATTATCTACAAGGTACAAAAGTGTCTAATCTTTAATTGAAAGAAAAAAACTAAAGTAAGGATCAGTTGCCTCCTGACAAGCGCCTTTTCTTTACGATGTTGTCTTGACATTTTGATTCCAATTGTTTGGTGGGGGAGCAGGTTTTCAAAGTTTCAGAGGTATTTCAAAACTCATGTCTACCATTGTAAAATATCTTTTCAAGCATTGGCCATTTTCCACAAACTTTCCAAACTTCTCACTCCACAAGATGAATGCACACTGTTGGTAGATGTGCATGATGATGTATGGTCTAGACGAGTAGGATCGGAGTTTACATAGAAAAAAGTATCAGTCGTGAATTGAATTCAAGAACTTGATCTTTGACTTGTATGTCTTTTACTTTTTATATGACCATCATGCCATAGTTTTGTTCTCCCTTAATAGATCAATGCATTATTTTATGCAATCATTTTGAGTTTCTCAAGATCCTATAGTTACAATACCCTGGTCCGAACAACTTTCATTATATATAAATTTTAGTTGCTTAGTTTCCCACTATCACGAAACATTTCTTACCCCAATTCCAATCCCACTGCCTAGATAGTGGTAAAAGGATTGAAGCACCCATCTCTGAGTGACCCAAAAGGATCTCACACACTGCATATACAATAAGAAATAATAACATGTAAAATAAGATATTTAAAGAACTAACCAACCCAAATATGAGATTTTTTATATTTTGTCCATATTATTAGAGTTTATCAAGTGCGGAAGTGTTCTAGTCCATTCTTCATAATGGTGCATCTGGTTTTCCTAAAATCACGTAAATCAAGATACAATCAATGCAAATGCATTGGTGCACTTTGAAAAGAATAAATATTGGAAAATCGAAAACATTTATAGCAAACTATAGTACTTGGTAGGACTTATGTTCAAAATTTAGTCAACAAGTGATTTTCAAAACATCAAGTTTATTTCAAATTAATTCAATTTTAGTATAAGTTTCCCATTATGCTGATATTAAGAAGCATGCTTATATATTTTATGTGCCTCCATATCCCCAACGAGATGGAGGAGGTCACCAGGCTCCTCTCGATATGAGATAGGAGGTCAATTGACATGTATAAGTTCCACCCTCCGAATGAGGAGTTTGCTTTTACTCAATATAAAATTTATCAACATTATCATCATCATAATTTGGGCAGTCATAATGGGCAATATCATTTATGTTTTCAAGTTTGTCTCAAATATAATATAGGAAAATTGGAAGACAAATCAGTAGGGAACAGTAGCTTAAACAAATACATAGCCAAGATTTTCAAGAGGTACATACAACTGTCATTCAATACCACTAGTCTATTCAAGGAGGATTTAAATATAAAAGAGTACCTTTCATGAAATATTTAGAGTAAGGATTCCAAGAAATAATGGATCAAAGTCTCAAGTAGCTCCTAGATCAATCAAGATGTGGATTAAGGGTCAATATCGTGATATATACAAATATCATGTACCAATTATTTTAAGATTAGGGTTTTTCATTCCTATTGAACCTTGAGTTTAGGTCATTCACTTTTGATCAACAATTTTAAGATGTTTAACATTTATTTAAGTGTCAAGATTATTTCTAGTGAATGACCTACCTAGGTATTTTAGGAACATATGAGCTAACCCTAACTATTATCAGTATTCAAGTAATTATCAAGTCTCTAGATCATCATCATGATGGATTAGCATCATTGGTGTTCAAGATTAGATCAAGTCTTGATTGATGTAAATGTAAAGTCATGGATAAGGTATTAGGTCAAATGATCAAAGGTTTCCCAAGATTTAGATCAGTCATGAAGATACCATCATCAAATTAACATTACTCATGTAAATCATATTCAAGATTGAATCAAGTCTATAAATATATATTTCAATTCTTCATTAGTCAAGTCAAGATTTTAGAGTCTCAAGATTAACATCAGAGTCAAATATTAGGAGTTCCAAAGATTACTCATGATTATTGAGTGATTTGACAATTTAGATAAGAAAGAGATGAAAGTTTAGGGTATCAATGATAAACATTTAGAATTAGGCTTCACAAGAATTTTGAAATGGTTCATTCGATTTTTTGATCAAAATGGACTACTTATTCATTATTTTTGGAGCTAAGAATTGAAAGATATCATTTTTGCATGTTTTGATCTATGATATTGAATGTTGTGTAGAGAGGAGGTAAAATATTTTAAATCAAAAAAGGATGGTCTTTCAACGATCGATGTATGGTCAAGATTGTTCCACAAAGGCACTAGCAAGTGGGTGGTTCTCTAAGCTAAGGATCCAATCTGATCCTTGATTTTCGGATCAAAACCTTGATTGACTCATTCAATAGTGATTCACTTGGTTCCATTGCACCGGTGGACTTTAACTCTAGAGTGGCCAGTTTGAGGTCTTTTCTCTCTTGAGCATGCCTCTATGAGAGCCAAGAAATGTGGAGGAGGAGCTCACCAGAGTAGAGGGGTTTTAGGAGGAAGAGGCACTGATGGGGGCAATGAGGTTGTCGTTCCATCCTGTCGTGATCTCGCGAAGGTGATGTGAGCCTTGCTTTTCTCATTGGAGGTACAAGGGCAAGATGCCCAGATGACACCAGGAGGTGGCAATGTCGAGTAGAAGTGATAATCAGGAAGAAAATGTGGGCACCCAAGGCTAAGACTGAGGGAGAGAGAGGGTTTGCTCACAAGGTGAGGTGGCAACAAGCATTGGGGGCCCATTTATAATACTTAAGATGGTCTTTAGGGTTGCATTGAGATTTGAATGTAGACATGGCCACTAGAGTGAGATGGGAGGGTGAGACACAAGTCTTGATGGTGAGACATTGATTTAATGGTGGTCAAATTAGGAATATCTAGGCATGAAATTGTCAAAGGAGTAATTTTGCTCAATTAGAAATTCAAATTGGGGTTGAGATTGATTGATTACTACTTTTAGTCACATTAATTCCTCCCAGAAATTAGCGGGATGTTGAAGACGAGTCCACGACTGTGAGATCTGGCCCTAATCCATGGAAAGGTAGAACCAAGTGCTGAGACTTGCCCCCAATCCCTTTCCATGGATTGTTGGTCAATTAAAAGCAAATAAAAGGGATTTTTAGCATAGAACTTCAAGAATTCATAGAAATTGGTAGCAATGTCCGTTTGAGGTGAAATTTGGACTATAGGTTCATAAAATTTTGAAAAACATTTTAGAAAAAGTATCAGTTGCAAAGGATAAAGTTACATGGATAATTTTATTTCTTTGGATAAAGTGATAGCTTAACCTAATTTGTGGTGTCATAATGTGTATAAAATTCACATTGGTCATCATATTTCGAATTTGAGTATCAATGTTGATCAAGTAGCCAAGAAGTATAAATTTGGGTCATGAGTGAACATAATGAGGGAAAAATTCAATTGAAAAAATTAAAGGTCAAACTCACTTTATCACATCCTTCCCTCCTTAAAAGAATTTTGTCCTCAAAATTCAAAAAATCCTCAAAAATTGGGACTTTCAAATCTAAGTCCTATCCTTAAATACTCATTTAACATCTTCAACTATCAATATCACGTCCTCAAAAATTTCTAACCACCTCAAAAGTCTCTTACAAACTTGTATTTATCAATTAAGAGGTTAAAAGATCACAGTTCACTAATTGAGTTCACATTCAAGACATATGTGATGGAGTGGACTTTTGGAATCCTTAAATGTCCAATGACACAAGTGAAGTCACACATGTTGAGTTGTTTTGAGAATCCCAAATGTTTTGATAAAATTGGAGTGTTGTTGTGGTTTATATAATGTTTTGGATCCATAATTTTATGCCTTCTTGAGGAATTTAATTTTTTGGTATAACTTTTGAGTTTTGGCACCAAATTCGTGTACAAGGTACCTTGAGTAGTGAGGAAGCTATGGTTAAATTTTGGTGGCAATTGGATGTTCCTAGAGGAAGTTATTAAGGTTTGAAATTGGTGAAATAAAGTGCATTATTGATGTTCTTAGACCTAAGTTTGGGGCGTAATGGATGTGTCATGCTCCCCTTTGGTTTGGGTATGTTGCGTGGACAAATCATGACCCTAGATCTATGATCCAGTGGCAGTCGACCTGAAGTATGAAAATCCACGGATTGGCTTAAGTGGACCTTGGCCTTTAGCCCTTGGATTATGATCTGAGGGAAGTCAACTTGTCTCCTACCTTGCGGTTAGAGCAAGGTACTGGGGCAACTGACCCTGCGACCATCCCGGCCAAAACCCACCTAGATCGTGGGGTGAAGGGAGAGATGTAAGTGGGAGGTTGGACTTGCCTCACCGAGATGAGAATCCTGACCCATCATATGTGGTTAGTTGGTGAGAGAACAAGGAGAACGAGCTCTTTGTTTCCAGTTGCTCTCCATCGCAATAAGCAGACGGTAGCTGGAAGAAGGGAGATGGAGATGATGGTAGAGCTCAAGGACCCTCGACAACTCTCTTCTCTACAATTGTATTCTACCGACGGCTTCCTGGAGGGTGGCCGCAGATCTTGAGGCTTCTTCTTGGCACTGAGAGGCCCTACTGCACGGATGCCACTTTCTGGCCATGGAGCCCCGCTAGCGCAGTAGCGTGAGAGTAGCGGAGAGCTCCTCCAACCACAAGGAACGACCAGAAGGTCTAGAAGCCAAGATGGAGGCATGAAGGGAGGCATAGGAAGCTTTTCATGGGTCCAATGCTCGCAAGGAGGCGGTTTTGCCGCTTGTTTTCTTTGTCTGGAGTAGACTAGTCACGGCGACGGTGAGGAGGCCGGAGCTCCCATCGATCCATAGCTCCAGAGATGAAGCGCTGAAGCCGAGTGGCCGTGGAGGTATCCTCAAGGTGCTCGAACGTGATGGCAGCATGAGGAGCTCACGAAGAAAACCTGATCGTTGTTGATTCCTCACCGGAGTTGGGCGGCACAGTAGCGCCCTACCACAACAGGGGATCGGGCTGCGGGTGCCATGGACATCCTGGCGTTCACGCGAGAGGGGAAACAAACCCTGAACCGGGTCCAGGCATGAACCGGCTGGGTTGAAGCTGAACCAGGCAGCCAGCAAGTGAAGCCGCGCCCCTTAGTGGACATGTGGTAGTCCCGCATAGGCCAAAAAGGTAAAATGCTCAGATCTTCATTAAATCATAGAAAATAGCTCGATGATCCAAAAAATACAAATAATATATTCACAAAAATGAGTAGAACATAGTAGACCAATAATATCAGGCTTTTGAGGCTTTAATGTCAGTGATATCATGTAAGATGTATTATTTTTGTTTCATGAGTAATAAATATCAAATGATGATATAAAATTATGAGAAAATGTCAATAAGTCTATAATCATGTTTATAATGCATATGATGTCAGATATGGTCGTGATGATGCACGAGATCATATAATATGCTCAATATGGATAATTATGGCTAATAACCCTAAAGAAAATGTATAAAATACATTAATGATCAATAAATGATGAAATTTACAGAGTAAGCTCATATCCACATATGGAACCTCAAATTTATTGATGAGATCATGATGATGCATATAATCCATGTTATGTGAAGTTGACCCGTAACACATGGTTTAAAACCCTAATTTAGGTTAATGATGTAACCTAATGTTAATATGTGCATAAAAATGATATGGAGCCTAATGTTCAGATAATGAACCATAATCTAGAAAATGACATCAGTAAGATAAATATAAGACAAGAATGCAAGTAATGATGTACACATCCTAATGAACTAAGAAAACCCTAATATGGACGTAATTAGGGTTAAGACGAGATGTAAGATGATGAGAATCTGATGACAGGATATGATCTTGTCTTGATCAGGTTTAACAAAGATATAGATGACGTGAGGAATATTTGATTAGAATGGTTTATCTCTTTGGAAGGTACGCCATTACCTCTTACTTGGCTTATTATACAATATGCTTGTGTTATATGTGTAGTAAATTACTTGGCATATGATTTTGGATGAAATGATTGTTCTTGTATGATATGTTGCATGATTTTCCATACTTATTGCTATGAACATATGAAACATAATATATCTGTTCCACTATATCTAAGCACTTCAACTCTTTGGTAGTAAAGTGCTAGAAAACAAGTACTTCAACTCTTTGGTAGTATAGTACTTTTTTTTTTTTTTTTTTTTTTAGAGAAGTCAGGAGGTCATCTATTCATCTCACCCTCCTCGTGTGAGCTAAAAGAAGATAATTACAGCTTCTGCTCATAACCGCAGGTAAAGACTCAAGAGAAAAAAACTACAATAGAGATCAAACTACAAGGAAACAAAGGAACACTCAGGAGACATATCTCAACACCACATAAGGAGTCGCATGCTTCTCAAGATAGAGCATACCTCTAATCCTAGCAGATAGCCTTCGCTGATCAGAGATGACGACAGGCTCATGCAAATGGTTACCCAACTTAGCAAAAGCTCTAGGAATCGAATTCAGGGACCTGTGCACAAGAGAACCCATGATACCTTCCTCGTCAATGTAACTCTTTATATCCTCATGCATGGTGGCCAGACTCCAAGGGATAGGATTACTGCCCCAGAAGAAACTATAAAGAAGAGGGTCATCCACCTCAATAGTCGAAATCCTTAACCCTTGAGAGTCTGCGAACTTGAGACTCACCACAACTGCTTGGAGCAACGCACAGTCGTGGTTATCAGCCGTGATCCAGGATCTAACAATCTGACAAAAATTTGCATGGTGATTTCTAACAATGCTGGCCATCCACCATCTACTGACCCCAAACGGATCCTTGTCTTTCCCGATCGTGAGATTAAGCTTAAGGCTGTGAATGTCCGGACTGTTCCATCTAACGAGCGCAATCTCCTTAAACACATAAGAAGGGATAATCACGCCATTGTTATGAAATCTATGATGAGTCTCCGGGTCAGCAAAGGCACGAAAGGTTTTCTTCTTGAGCATGAGATTGAGCTGGTCAATAATCAGACGTCTCGCATGCACATCGGGGATAACCTTTCCATCATAGCGGGCTCTACATCTCCATTTCCATAAGTGATGCGGAATGATCGTAGCAAGGCAGGCCGCTGTCCAAGGTAGCACCTCGACGGACCTGCCGTAGGCGCAGAGGGCAACCAGCTCAGCTCTACAGGTAGGTCTCGTCATATCAGTGACCATCTCAAATAACTCCCAGAAGCTCCTTGCCTTCTGTCCAAAGAAGACCACATGGTCCATGTCCTCCGTACAAGACTCTACGCAACAATCACACTTTGAGGCCATCTGAATCTGACAATTGCGAACATTATCATCAGTCGGGACCGCGTTGTTCATCATCTTCCAAATAAACGCACACTCCTTAGGGGCATCAATGGACCAGAGCTTGCTATACACGCAGCCATTAGAAACATCTATAGTAGTAAGGATCTTCTTGATCGATTTGGTGGTGAAGTTGCCCATACGATCTGGACTCCAAACAATCTTGTCATTATCAGCATTAATCCTTTGACCAGCCCGCTTAACTAAATCAATCCCATCATCATTAAGGATCTGACGGAGAGCAGGCCAGTCCCAACCTACATCATCAATCCAAAAATCTCGGACGAGGAAAGCATGATTTCTGTCACTGTGAAATCTCGCATAATCGAAAAGCCTCGACTCGCACCAAGTAGCATCCCAGAAGGGGATCAAACCTCTGCCAAGGATCCATCTACACCACGGAATCACGATGGGAAACTTGTCCCACATCTGCTTCCAGTACGGCGAGGCCGTGGATCTATACTGCACATGCTGAGGAAGGTTCGCCGCTCTACTAGGGACACGACTAGCATATTTGGCACTACAGAATCTGGACCATAATGAATCCACAGCTACAAGCTCCCAACAGGCTTTAGCAACAAAGGCATCAACAACAATCCGCATATTAGGAAGATTCAGACCCCCTTGCTCTATCGGCTTGGCCACCTTGGACCACCGCACCCAGGCTCTTCTATGGCTGTTCTCACGATCTGCCCAAAGAAAGTTCTTAAGCATGCAGTCTATGCGATCAATCGTCCCACGAGGAATGCCAATGGCCGTTGCCGTATAGACAGTAACAGAGGAGAGGACATGAGCAATCAGTAATTTCCGTCCAGCAAAAGAAAGCAGCCTCGACTTCCAAGTGGTGATCTTCTGATGTATCTTCTGAATAAGATAGTCAAAGTCATCCAGCGTGTATCTTCCAAACTTGATAGGGACTCCGAGATATTTGATAGTGTCGGTGGTACAAGAAATGTCAAGGGCCGCAGCAATCTCATTGGAGGTATCAGCACATCTACTACCAACAACGCATGTAGACTTACTACGATTGATCGCCTGAGCCGTAGCATTCTCATAGTCCGTGAGAATCTTCTTCACCGAGGCCAACGTGAAAGGATCACCATTGAGGAAAAGCATAACGTCATCCGCGTACAGCAGGTGTAGAGGGGCCACACCATGGCCTCGAGTATGAAACTTCTTCAGGTGAAGCTGGTGATCCATACTAATAAGACGTCTGGATAACAATTCTTCATAGATGATGAACAGGAGAGGCGAGATAGAATTCCCTTGCTTGAGACCTCGCTTCATAGGAAAGAAACCAGCAGGAATATCCCCAATCGAGACCGTAGCCCAGGTGTCAATGAAAAACCGCATCACAGTATGAGTGAATCTGTCAGAGAAGCCGAAACCACGCAGGATCTTCCTAAGGACCTCCCAATTAATACGATCAAACGCCTTTGACATATCAATCTTGACCATAAGATTCGGATAATCAGCCTCATGAAAGAGGTCATGAACCAACTCCTTGACCAATCTAATATGGTGGGTAATGTCTCTCCCATGAACATAGGCAGCCTGGTTTTCAGAGATGATCCTGGGCATGAACGATTTCATACGGTTGCTCATAACTCTGGCCAAGATACGTAGAGCCACATTCTCAATAGAAATGGGTCTGAAATCTTTGTCAACCTTAGAAGGATTATCAACCTTTGGGATAAGAAGAATATTACAACAAAACAGACTGCGGTGACAAGGCTGTCCACTGAAGAAGGATGTCGCCAACAGCATGAAATCATCTTTAATCAGGTCCCAGAAATGATGAAAGAAGTGAACCGTGAATCCATCCGGTCCAGGCGCCGAATGTCTATCCATCTGCTCAAGTGCCATGCGCACCTCTTCTATATGGGGAGTAGCCGTCAAAGAAGTATCATCATCAGGGGTAATCAGCTCAGGAATGGACATCAACATGTCATCTAACAGACTGTTGTCAAAGCCCGGATTCATCTTGTAGAAATCAGCATAGTGAGCTGCGGCATGATGAGCAATGGCCGTCGGATCCTCAACTATGGAACCATCATCTAACTGAATGCGAGTAATGCGGTTATACTTCCTTCTCGATTTCACCACAGCATGATAAAAACGAGTATTTCTTTCACCATCTTGGAGCCAATCAATCCTAGATTTTTCTCTCCAAATCTTCTCCTCTACGTCAAGGATGTGCTGTAATTCAAACTCAGCAGTCTTGAGGTTCATCTCGTTGGCCTCGGTAGGATTATCATCAAATGCCATCTGTGTAGTATATATCACGTCCTCCAGGTCTTTAATACGCTGGGTAGTATCACCAAAGGTGATCTTGCTCCAAGACTTCAACAAGTCTCTAATCTTCTTCAGCTTGGAGTAAAAGATGGAGGAGGGAGAGCCCGAGAACTCCTGAGACCAGACGTCATAGACAATATCTTTACATTCCTCATAATCAAGCCAGACTTGTGAAAAAGAAAAAGGTCTTCTCTTAACAACCATTCTCGAACAACCAGGAGTATATAAGATCGGGCAGTGATCAGAAACACGATATCTAGTGAGATGAGAGACACAAGCATTGGGTTTCATGCGACCCCAAGAATCATTCAGAAGCATCCGATCGAGCCTTTCCCAAATCGTAGGAGAATTATGCTGCTTATCCACCCAAGTGTACTTGCTGCCTATAAAACGGACCTCTCTGCAGTTAACATCATGGATGAAAGTGTTGAAGTCCAGAATGTCTTGATAAGGCCTATCATTGCCTCCTCTCTTCTCCGAGTGAAGCCTAATCGTGTTGAAGTCTCCAGCAATGAGCCAACAAGCATCCCCGATCAGAGCGGAGACATCCGCAATGTCTTCCCATAACAACCTCCTTTGAGAAACACTACAACTCGCATATACTGCGGTGATATAGAAGACCAACCCATCCGCATCCTGGAACTGAACCGTGATATGTTGATTATGAATCTTCACCACAGACGGATGAAGCGAAGTATCAGCATAGAACCAAATCTTCCCCGCCTCCTCCTCATTAGTAATAGACCAATCAAGTCTGACAATGTCAAGCAACTCTACAGCCGAAACCGCATGTAAGAGAGGTTCAAAGAGACAAACGACTAAGGGCTTGTGCTTGCGGGTCAAACGACCAAGCACCCTCCTGGTCTTGTTATTCGCTGCTCCCCTAATGTTCCAAAAAAGATAGCTGAAATCCATAGGTACAAAGAGCCCGCTCAAACAGACAGCATCAACTAGAAGCACTCCCGATCTCCATTACCCCAATCTTCAAGCGAGAAAGGGTCTTGACCTTCCGAATGTCTCCTGCGATGATGCCCATGTATGCTACCAACCACAGGCTGAGAAGAAACCTGGGATGCAGAAACACCAACATCATAACGACTCCTGGATGAAAAACTCGTATCCAACCCCTTGCGACGCGAGGTGCGCATATGCTCCTTTGACGGAATAAAATCCTCAAGGCAGTGGCGACGTAGCAGTCTCCTATTACCTTCCTCATCAAGGACGACTCTGCTGTTGCGGTTGTGTTCTGTCATCTGAGAAATCGTGTCCGGGGAATCGTCAGGGACTTCATGCTCAAGATCCTTCTCCGCTACCATATCCACAGAAGTAGTACGTTCATGGATCACATGCAAGTCTTCAAGACGAGTAGCAAACGCTTCCATCGGAATGTCTAATTCTTCACCAATCACCGTGCGAGAGAAGAGATTCGATCCAGGTGTCCCTCGTGCGACTATGTGGAGTTGCACATCAGATCTCCTGTTCCCATACGTCAGAGACACGAACTGTGGGATATCCTCATTGAACGTCTCCACGAGCACAAGTATGCCGGAGATGTCGTCGGGCTTGCGTATCCACCCAGAGACAACCACAAGCTTCCCAAAGCTATTAACCAGACTATCTATCGCATCATCATCACGGCAAACAATCGGGAGGTCCGTGATCCAAAACCAGATCGCTTGTTTGCGTGAGCAGGGTTCACCCTCCATCAAGGAAGAGAGCTTAATGATGGAGCCTCTAAACTCAAAGGATGTTACTCCTTGGGCCTTGCGAGCATCCTCCTTGCTGTCAAAGAAAGCCACCGCTTTTCTCTTAGAGAAATGATACAAGTCAGAAGCAAGGGGCCACCTCAGTCTAAGCTCTGGATAAAGTTCCTCCCATGAAGTACGCGACGGCCACGCAATCTCCACGGCTCTTTCAAGCGCTTTAGCTTTGCTTTTCCTCTCCTCTGTGTCTGGACCCAAATCAACAACTATACGTTTGGGGGTGTGCGTCAGTCCGACGCGGGCAGGAACCGACGGTCTCATCACCGGGAACTCAGAGAGGGAGCGGATGTCAGGCGGAGGGGCACTCGGCCTGGCCTTGCATCTCCTCGCGACGTGACCCGGTGCATGGCACTTGTAACAGACAATCGCCTTACGACATTGGAACTGCCAGTGACCTTTGGTAAGACATCTGTAACAAGTATCCTTCGGAACATCTACCATCCAAGGCTTGCGCGACGAGGACCCGTCCAGTTGGCTCTTCGAAGGCTGCTGGGCTTCTCCTTGTGCGTGAAGGATAGGGTTCGACTCCGCCATCAAAGGAACCGCGGGACTTGCAGCAGGGACAGCCGGGGTCACAACAGGCGATGACGGGGTAGTTTCCTGATTGGGAGCAGCGGTCTGCGTATCCTTATCTTCAACGTGGGCGGCGTTCGTCAGTTGCACCTCAGGGTTAACCCGATCGGCGACGGGATCAAGCAGACCTTGATGATCATCTCTGTCAACCGGACTATGCGTCGGGGATCCCACCACCGTCCGCACATCTTGGATGATATCTTCAAGAGGAGTAGCAAGGGCCGCAAAACCTTGTCTCCTCTCTTGCACCGCCTGCTGGGCTCTCATGGCCTGTACAGCTTGCCTCGTAATCCTCCTAGATAACGGGGAGGGCAGCATGGTGAGCCGAGGGAGGTGGCCCCCGGTAGGCGGGGTGCCTAGCCGAGGTGAAGGAAGGCGGCGCCGCCAGAAACCCTAGCAGAGCGCCGAATCGATACTTCAACGTGTAAATCGATCGATCGGTTTTCAGAGATTTGAACTTGTGACTTGAAAAATCGATCGATCGGTAGTATAGTACTTGGAAGTGATCCAACTCTTTGGTAGTAGATCACATTGTGAAATGATCCAACTCTTTGGTAGTAGATCATAAAGCCTTAATGCATTCAACTCTCAGGTAGTAAATGCATGGATGATATAATGGAAAATATGCTTAAAATATGTGTTCTCTTTTGTTGATGGACATCTTTGTGCAAGTATATGATTTTCTTATATTTCTTCTGTTACTGCCAAGTATTAGTTTTATCTTATTGCCAAGATATGATGAGAGGTATATGAAAGACACGTAGGCGTACTCAGTACAATATTCTTGAATATTGTGCTGACGTGTACCGCATGTAATCTTTTTTTTAGGTTGTGGTTATGCTCTTAAAGATCCAGGATAGTTGAGAGTTGTGTGCCGAGCTGATGTACAGGTGGACCTTTTATCTTAAGATCATGTAGTTTAGTGGTATTACATGTATATGTATAGTTTGCTATTCAATGTGTAATATCAAATGTTGTAACAATTCATGTTGTAATTATATGTTGAATGGTGAACATGTGTGTATGGTTTTATTATTGTTCATGTGCATGTGCTACTGATTGTTTCCTTATGACTTCCTCTGATTTTCTTCTTCTTAGCCTTCTGTGGGGTGTTTAAATTGGAATTCTCATTGAGGTGAGGGTTTCAATTTGGACGTCACACATTAGATTAAGTTTTAGAAAATCTGGGGACGTCACAGGTGGTATCAGAGCATGAACAATAGCAAAGCCTAACATTTTCTCATTATGCAACTCAAAACTAGAAAACCTTGTACTTAACAATCTTTAGGGTTAGATTAGTTGTCTTTTAGAGACTAGATCTGACCTAGCCTCTAGGTTAGCACCTAGATGTCCGAGAACTAGGTCTAGACGGGTGCTTGTTGAGTACCAAGTCCTTAGATGTCGTTCTTTCCTTGTAGAGTAGTGTTATGGGACGTTGCACTATTTGGAAATGACATGCATTAAGAGAAGAGAAACCCTAGACATATTGCGCACGTTGTCTAGAGTATCTACACTAGTCTACCCCCTATTCTCACCCTTTTCACTAGTTTTCGTGACACTGTACTCTCTACTATATGTGGGACACTCATTTTCTGGATTTGGTTTTTGATTCCAATCTGATCGAACCTTGATAGTTTTCTTTGATGCTTGTTTTATCGGAGAAAAACTATATAATATTTTATTATGTATATGTATTACAAAAATGTGTCCCCACACAAGTGTGAGTAGGAGGTGGTCATGCAACCTAAGTGAAAGTGATGACATCAGTCTAGAAGAGAGAGTAGTTCTAGATTAGATGTCTAGAGCCTTGTTAGAATATATGATAGATGAATAGATGAAATAAGTTTTGATGATACAATATAAGTCTTATATAGATGACATAAGATGGTTATGATTATATATGTTTGCCTTTAAGGATTTTTGAGGATTTGAGATAAGTTTTAATGATGCAAGTATGTGTGCTTCTCTAAGTTAAGATAAGTTAAGACAAATATGTGGATTAGCATGAGCCTCAAACTCTTTTACAAAGGAGGACCTCTAGTGTTATCACAAGATATAGGGTTAATTCCAGCGAGGGTGAGACCCAGAGGGAGAAGGTTAGAGAACTAAAACTCCAAGATATGAGAATTATGAGATATGTGATATGATATGTCCTAAACTACACTACTCCTGAGTGATTGAGTTGAGTTGCATTATGCATGATTCCTATAGTCTTGTTGAACCCTAGATGTCCTTGGGAAGACCAAAACCCTAGAGTCAGAGAGGGGCTGGTTATATATGTGCATATGAGAACATGAAAATGAGTGTCTGCCATCTGGGTGAGGGAGAGAGCCCAAGACCCTAGAGGAGGTAGCTATGCTAGTTTTTGTACAGTCTCATGCTCGGGTTGGTGGTTCCCAATTAGGAATCTAGTGGTATGTATATAAGAGAAAGAGAGTTGAGAAATTGTTTTCATGGGTATATAGTTGATAAGAGTATGTCATAGCATGCTTTGGTTTGTGCTTATGTGGCTTGAGCTTGTAAGACTATCACTAGTGCCAATGAGGTAGACCTGATAACCCTAGATCAGAGAGGAAAAATAAATTTTATGCATATGAGATAATTATAATGATGAGTTAGCTCAGATAGACTGAGCATGACATTACCCTCATGATATGGGTCAAGAGAACCTCATTTGGGCTAGATAAAGTTTTGATATATGTTTAACAAGACACGTGCATAAGTTTGTTTAGCACAACCATGATATAATATATTTAAAGATGTGATCTAATCTTGATGACATGATATATAGACATGATATGATGGAAACCTAGAGATGATTTAATAGATATCAATGCATAAATGGTTAACCATATACATGAATAATGATGAGAATGTTATATTGTTGGTTAATCTTATGATGAATTCACTAGTAAATGATGCAATTTATTATGAGTAATGAAATAAGATCATATGAATGAAACATGTTACACAAGGTGTTAATCTTAGTGCTTAACAAAGATGGAAAATATAGTTTGATAGTTAGCACAACATAATGTTGATGACACCCTAATGTATGAGTTAATCTTAGTTAACTCCGTTAGAACATGGTAGGATGATGTTGAATATTAATGCATGTCTAAAGATAAAGATGCAACCCTAACATATGAGATACATCATGATGTAACCTAAGCTCTTAAACCATGATATATGATGAGTGGTTCACCCTTGTATCACCTTAGATGTTTGGAAAACATCCTAATAGCTGGGATATAATTCTGGAGCTTTTGACTATGTTGTACATAGAATGATGCCTACATGTGGATGAGAGAAAGATAAGGTTTTCCCTAGAAGTATGATTATGGCTTACTTTCGAGGACGAAAGTTCTTTTAAGATGTATATGATGTGACAAAGTGGGATTTCTAGCTTAATTTCGAGGACGAAATATCTTTTAAGGTGTGTAGGATGTGATGGAGTGGACTTTTGGAATCCTAAAATGTCCAATGACACCAGTGAAGTCACACATGTTGAGTTTTTTTTAGAATCCCAAATGTTTTAATAAAATTGGAGTGTTGTTGTGGTTTATATAATGTTTTGGATCCATAATTTTATGCCTTATTGAGGAATTTAATTGTTTGGTATAACTTTTGAGTTTTGGCACCAAATTCGTGTACAAGGTACCTTGAGTAGTGAGGAAGCTATGGTTAAATTTTGGTGGCAATTGGATGTTCCTAGAGGAATTTATTAAGGTTTGAAATTGGTGAAATAAAGTGCATAATTGATGTTCTTAGACCTAAGTTTGGGGCTTAATGGATGTGTCATGCGCCCCTTTGGTTTAGGTATGCTGCGTGGACAAATCGTGACCCTAGATCTATGATCTAGTGGCAATCGACCTGAAGGAAGAAAAGCCACAGATTGGCTTAAGTGGACCTTGGCCTTTAGCCCTTGGATTATGATCCGAGGGAAGTTAGCTTGTCTCCTACTTTGCGGTTAGAGCAAGGTAGTGGGGCAGCTGACCCTGCGACCATCCTGGCCACAACCCGCCTAGATCATGGGGTGAAGGGAGAGATGTAAGTGGGAGGTTGGACTAGCCTCACCGAGATGAGAATCCTGACCCATCATATGTGGTTAGTTGGTGAGAGAACAAGGAGAATGAGCTCTTTGTTTCCAGTTGCTCTCCATCGCAATAAGAAAATGGTAGCTGGAAGAAGGGAGATGGAGATGACGGTAGAGCTCGAGGACCCTCGACATCTCTCTTCTCTACAATTGTATTCTACCGACGGGTTCCTGGAGGGTGGCCGCAGATCTTGAGGCTTCTTCTTGGCACTGAGAGGCCCTAGTACACGGACGCCACTTTTTGGCCATGCAGCCCCGCTGGCGCAGTAGCGTGAGAGCAGAGGAGAGCTCCTCCAACCACAAGGAACGGCCAGAAGGTCTAGACGCCAAGCTGGAGGCATTAAGGGAGGCATAGGAAGCTTTTCATGGGTCCAATGCTCGCACGGAGGCGATTTTGCCGCTTGTTTTCTTTGTCTGGAGTAGACTAGTCACGGCGGCGGTGAGGAGGCCGGAGCTCCCATCGATCCATATCTCCAGAGACGAAGCACTGAAGCCGAGTGTCCGTGGAGGTCTCTTCAAGGTGTTCAAACGTGATGGAAGCATGAAGAGCTTGCGAAGAAAACCTGATCGCTGTTGATTCCTCACCGGAGTTGGGCGGCACGGTGGCGCCCTGCCACAACAGGGGATTGGGCTGCGGGTGCCCTGGGCATCCTGGCGTTCACATGAGAGAGGGGAAATAAACCCTGAACCGGGTCCAGGCACGAACCAGCTGGGTGGAAGCTGAACTAGGCGGCCAGCAAGTGAAGTCGCGCCCCCTTAGTGGACACGTGACAGTCCTGCATAGGCCCAAAAAGGTAAAATGCTCAGATCTTCATTAAATCATAGAAAATAGCTCGATGATCTGAAAAATACAAATAATATATCAAATTGTTCATAAAAATGATTAGAACACAATAGAACAATAATATCAAGCTTTTGAGGCTTTAATGTCAGTGATATCATGTAAGATGTATTATACTTGTTTCATGAGTAATAAATATCAAATGATGATATAAAATTATGAGAAAACGTCAATAAGTCTATAATCATGTTTATAATGCATATGATGTCAGATATGGTCATGATGATGCACGAGATCATATAATATGCTCAATATGAATAATTATGGCTAATAACCCTAAAGAAAATGTAGAAAATACATTAATGATCAATAAATGATGAAATTTATAGAGTAAGCTCATATCCATATTCGTAACCTAAAATTTAATGATGAGATCATGATGATGCATATAATCCATGTTATGTGAAGTTGACCCGTAATACATGGTTTAAAACCCTAATTTAGGTTAATGATGTAACCTAAGGTTAATATGTCCATAAAAATGATATGGAGCCTAATGTTCAGATAATGAACCATAATCTAGAAAATGACATCAGTAAGATAAATATAAGACAAGAATGCAAGTAATGATGTACACATCCTAATGAACTAAGCAAACCCTACTATGGATGTAATTAGGGTTAAGACGAGATGTAAGATGATGAGAATCTGATGACAGGATATGATCTTGTCTTGATCAGGTTTAACAAAGATATAGATGACATGAGGAATATGTGATTAGAATGATCTATCTCTTTGGAAGGTACGCCATTACCTCTTACTTGGCTTATTATACAATATGCTAGTGTTATATGTGTAGTAAAATACTTGGCATATGATATTGGATGAAGTGATTGTTCTTGTATGATATGTTGCATGATTTTCCATGCTTATTGCTATGAACACATGAAACATAATATATCTATTCCATTATATCTAAGCACTTCAACTCTTTGGTAGTAAAGTGCTGGAAAACAAGTACTTCAACTCTTTGGTAGTAAAGTACTTAGAAGTGATCCAACTCTTTGGTAGTAGATCACATTGTGAAATGATCCAACTCTTTCGTAGTAGATCATAAAGGCCTTAATGCATTCAACTCTCCGGTGGTAAATGCATGGATGATATAATGGGAAATATGCTTAAAATAGGTGTTCTCTTTTGTTGATGGACATCTTTGTGCAAGTATATGATTTTCTTATATTTCTTCTGTTACTACCAAGTATTAGTTTTATCTTATTGCCAAGATATGATGATAGGTATATAAAAGACACGTAGGCGTACTCAGTATAATATTCTTGAATATTGTTCTAACGTGTACCGCATGTAATCTTTTGTTTAGGTTGTGGTTATGCTCTTGAAGATCCAGGATAGTTGAGAGTTGTGTGTCGAGCTGATGTACAGGTGGATCTGTTGTCTTAAGATCCTATAGTTTAGTGGTAGTACATGTATATTTATAGTTTTCTATTCAATGTGTAATATCAAATGTTGTAACAAGTCATGTTGTAATTATATGTTAAATGGTGAACATGTGTGTATGGTTTTATTATTGTTCATGTGCATGTGCTACAGATTGTTTCCTTATGACTTCCTCTGATTTTCTTCTTCTTAGCCTTGTGTGGGATGTTTAAATTGGAATTCTCACTGAGGTGAGGGTTTCAATTTGGACGTCACACATCAGATTAAGTTTTAGAAAAACTGGGGACGTCACAACATATCTCCATAGTGAGGGAGAATCCAGATCAAGATTTGAGATTATACATCATGGATCAAATCGGATCATGTATTTACAAGATTGTAACTCAAGATTCAAGATTCACACATCCAAATTTTTGCCAAATTTTGGGTTTCTAATTCATTTTCAAACCACATGTGTGGTCATTAACCCATAACAACAATCTAGTAATATTTTAAGATTTCAACATCAATTTCGTCATCAAGCATGGTCAAGGTGGGTGAATGATCCAAGCCTAGGTCATCTTAGGAAATTAACCGTATGCATATATTCATCACTATCATCCTCAAACTATCAATGATTCAAAATCAATATCAATTGTTAAAGTTTAGACAATAATATCATATGTATAAATATTTCAAAGCTAGGGTTTAGATTCCTATTTAGACCTTAGGGGAGATCACTCATCTATATTCAATTCCAAGCAACAATATTCTAAAAATATTTGATCAATATTTGTGATATCAATCACCAATTTTATTATCATGGTATCGAGGTTTGATGAATGATCTAGACTTAGGTCTTTCTAGGAATTTAGCCACAAGATATAGTCAACATTGGATTTAAAATTGGGTTTCAAGATGGAGTATTATCATTGTCATAGATTTGATCTTTTTGAGACTTAGGTCAAGAAATCAAAATTAGGTGGAAAGGGTTGCCTTTCCAGACTCTAAATAATATGTCAATTTAGAGGTAGTCATAAATAGGGCATAAAATTTTAGTTTTCAAAGATATGGTGAGGACAAGGTTCATTTTAAAGGTTACAAAGGGTCTCATAATCAATTGATCATAATCTAGACCTAGTATTGATTTCATTGGTTCATTCATTGCTATATTTTATGATTGAACATGTCCCCCTTTACAATTCCAACCTCTATATTTGTCTCTATCTCCATGACTACGAGCTTGGATGTAGGGGTAAAGGTAGTCATGGTGATCTGGACTCATCCAGGAATTATTGTTGTTGTGTATATTGCCCATTTGGTCAAAGCATCCATTAGTATTTTGGTCTATAATTCCCAAGCATCATCCTTGGTAGCCTTTCATGGTTCATCCTCATTACCATCAACATTATTGAGTATGGGTCTTTTTCCTTTATCTACTTAATTCTCAACTTCCTCTTCAAGGTCTTTCTTATCCGCAATGGTCTTTTCCCTTTCTTCATGTCCTTTCAATTCAATCTTCCTTTTATCAATCTTCCCTTCTCAATCATTATTGGTTCCAGAGGGACTTGCTCTTTGACTATGGGTTTGTGGAGCCATCTGCAAGGTACATCCATTTTTAGTCCTTTAATCACATAGGTCGAGTTCAGAGTATATCAGATTATAGGATATTGATCTCTATAGTTTTAAAGTTTATTTCATAATTGTTTTGATTCCCATACTAGCTAAAATAGGGAGAGTGCATATCCAGTCATGATACCTAGAAAAGGAAGAGACTAGGAGTCGCCTTACTTCAAACTAATAGGTGGTCTCTGTGTGATACTTTGAGAGAAGATAAGATAATTAGAAGACTCTCTAGGGTTTCAACGGAGAACATTTAGGTATAGTTATGGATCAATTAAGGCCAGGTAGAGTGGGGAACCTTATCCATTATGAAGACAGATAGGAGAAATTATGCCAAAACCTAGAGCCTAGACACCTCAATTTTCACCATTGTGGACTTTAGGATTTCTTGGGTTAAAAGAACTCGAGATTTTATATACTTAATGTATATGAGAGTGAGTATGCTCTGATACCAACTTCATGGAACCGTTCTTACCCCAATCCCATACCCACTGCCTAGAAAGTGGTAAACAGATTGATGCACCCATCTTTGAGTGGCCCAAAAGGATCTCACACACTGACATATACAATAAGAAATAATAACTCATAAAATAAGAGATTTAAAGAACTAACCAACCCAAATATGAGATTTTGTACATATCATTATAGGTTGTCAAGTGTAGAAGCGATCTAGTCAATTGTTCATAATGATCCATTTAGTTTTCCTAAAATTAGGTAAATTAAGAAGCAATCAATGAAAATGCATTAGTACACTTTGAAAAGGATAGATATTGAACAATTGAAAATATTTATAGCAAAATATAGTACTTTCCATGACTTATGTTCAAAATTTAGTCAACAAGCAATTTTCAAAACATCGAGTTTATTTCGAACAATTCAATTTTATTACAAGTTTCCCATTATGTCAATATCAAGAAGAATGGTTATATTTTTATGTGGCTTCATTGCCCCAATGAGATGGGGGAGGTCACTAGGCTCATTCTCTACATATGAGGTTGGAGGTCACCAAGATCGTTCTCTCCATATGAGGTATGAGTTCGATTGGCACGTAGAATTTCCACCCTCCGAATGAGGAGGTCGCTTGTACTCAACATCAACATTATCATCATCATAATTTGGGAAGTCATAATGGGAAATATCATTTATGCTTTCAAGTTTGTCTTCTAAATATAATATAGGAAAACTAGAAGACTAATCAATAGGGAATAGTAGCTCAAAGAAATACATAATCAAGATTTAAAGAGGTACATACAAGTATCATTCAATACCACTAGTCCATTCAAGGAGGATTTAAATATAAAAGCATACCTTTCATGAAAGATTTAGAGTAAGGATTCCAAGAAATAATAGACTAAAGTATCAAGTAGCTCCTATATCAATCAAGATGTGGATTAAGGGTGAAGATCGTGATATATATAAATATCACGTACCAATTATTTCAAGATTAGGGTTTTTCATTCCTATTCAACCTTGGGTTTAGGTCATTCACTTTTGATCAACAATTTCAAGATGTCTAACATTTGTTCAAGTGCCAAGTTTATTTCTAGTATGAATGACCTACCTAGGTATTTTAGGAACATATGAGCTAACCCTAACTATTATTTGTATTCAAGTCATTATCAAGTCTCTAGATCATCACGATGATGAATTAGCATCATTGGTTTTCAAAAGTAGATCAAGTCTTGATTTATGTAAAAGTATAGTCATCGATCAGGTATTAGGTCAAATGATCAAGGGTTTCACATTATTTAGAACAATCATGAAGATACCATCACCAAGATTAACATTACTCATAGAAATCATATTCAAGATTGAATCAAGTCAACAAATATAGATCTTGATTCATCAGTAGTCAAGTCATGATTTCAGAGTCTAAAGATTAACATCAAAGTCTAAAAATAGAAGTTCTAAAGATTACTCATGATATTTGAGTCATTTGACAAATTAGATAAGAAAGAGATCAAAGTATAGGGATATCAGTGAGAAACATATAGAATTAGGCTTCATAATATTTTTGAAATGGTTCAATGATTTTTTTTATCAAAATGGACTATTTATTCATGAATTTTGGAGCTAGGAATTAAAAGATATCATTTTTGCATGTTTTGATCAATTATATTGAATATTGGGTAGAGAAAAGGTAAATTATATTAAATCAGAAAAAGGATGGTTGTTCAATGATTGTTGGATGGTCAAGATCATGTCGCAAAGACGCTAGCAAGTGGGGTGGTTTTTTGGGCTAAGGATTCAGTCTGATCCTTGATTCACAGTTCAAAAGCTTGATTGAGTGTTTCAATAGCGATTCATTGGGTTCTAGATAACCAGTGGAATTCATCTCTGGACCGGCCAATTCGAGGCCTTTTCTTTCTCGAGCAGGCCTCTGTGAGAGCTAGGAAAGTGGAGGTGTTCACCGGAGTATAGGGGGTTTAGGAGGAAGAAGCACCAATGAGGGAAGTGAGGCTTACATTCAGTTCTATCATGATCTCACGAAGGTGATGGGAGCCTTGCTTCACGCGTTGGAGGTACAAGGGCAAGATGCCCAAATCACACCAGGTGGTGGTGCTTATGAGTAGAAGAGATGATCGGGAAGAAAATTAAGGTGTCCAAGGCCGAGAGTGAAGGAGAGAGAGGGTTTTCACACAAGGTGTGGTGGCGGCCAGCATTGGGGGCTTATTTATAATATTGAAGGTGGTCTTTAGGGTTGGATTGAGATTTGAATGTAGCCATGGCTGCCAGAGTGAGACATGAGGATGAGAGGAAACTCTTGATGGTGAGACAGAGCTTTAATGGTGGTCAAATGGGGTATATCTAGGTGTAAAATTGTGAGAGGAATAAGTTTTCTCAGTTAGAAATTCGAATAGGGGTCGAGATTGATGGATTACTACTTTTGGTAACATTAATTCCTTCCTACAATCAGCGGGAGGATGAAGATGATCCATGGTCGTGTGAACCGACCCTGGTCTATAGGAAGTAGATCCAAGGGCTGAGACTCTCACCGGATCCCTTTCCATGGATCGCTGACCTGGAAAAGGTCAATTAAAAGTCAAATAATAGGAATTTTAGCATATAACTTCAAGAATTCATAGAAATGAGTAGGAATGTCCAATTGAGGTGAAATTTGGACCATAATTTCACAAAATTGTGAATGACATTTTAGGAAAAGTTTGAGAACTAAAGGATAAAGTTACATGGACAATTTTACTGCTTTGGATAAAGTGATAACTTAACGTAATTTGTGGTGTCATAATTTGTATAAAATTCACATTGGTCATCATGTTTTGTACTTGAGTATCAATATTGATCAAGTAGCCAAGAAAAATAGATTGGAGTCATGAGTGAACATAATGTGGTAAAATTTGGAATTGAAAAAATTAAAGGTAAAAATCACTAAATCACACCCACTGAGCTTTATGTTCTAGCTTGACAGGGAGATGACATGACTTTCCATAAATCAATCTGAAAGGTGTGGTGCCTATAGGAGTCTTAAAAGTGGTCATGTAGTGCTAGAGAGTATCATTAATTTTGTTGGACCAATCCATCATATTGTGGCCTATAGTTTTCTCTAGAATGTCCTTGAGTTGGAGGTTTAACACTTGTACTTGCCTTCTTGTTTGCGGATGATAGCGAGACTCCACCTTGTGATATACATTGTATCTCCTCAATGTAGTTGTGAAAATTTGTTCTGGAAAATGATAACCCTCCATCAAATATGATAGTACAAGTGACTCCTAAATGAGAAAACATGATGTCTCAAAATAGCTTGATGATAGGTTTTGAATCAGTTGTCATAGTGGGTATAACTTCTACCCATTTAGATGCATAGTTGACTGCCACCATGATGTAACAGAAGCCATATGACAAGGGGAATGGATCCATGTAGTTCATACCCTATACATCAAAGATTTCAACTTCTTTCCATAGCTTCAATGGAATTTCATCTCTCTTGGTGATAATCTTGGACCTTTGACATTTATCACAAAAGAGGATGAAATTACAAAAATCCTTGTATGTTGTGGGGCAAAAGATTCAGCATTGTAGGACTTTAGTGAAATAGTCATATAACTCATTTGTCCTCTAGTAGGGCCTGAGTCGAACTATTCTAGGATTAGATGGGCTTCCTCCTATACAACACATTGGTAATAGTGTTCATCAACACATAGTTTGATAAGGTGGGATTCATCCCAAAAGTATTGTCTGACATAGTACATGAATTTTTTCATTGCATTACTGGTGCACTCTGGGTGTATAATATCTATAGTGATATAGTGTACAAAATGTATTATTAGAGTTTTAATGGTGATTGATCCCACATTTGTGCATAATATGTTCCCTATACTGTGTATGGGAAATTTATGAGATATTATGACTTCCCACAATTTTGGTAATATAACTCCCTTTTTAATGGTCATGAATGCATAACATGGAGTGGAAGTTGAGGCTTTCATGAGTAGATCACTGGGTAGGGAGTCAGTGATGTGAATGATATTTGTGAAAGAAATTTGAATTTGATTAGATGATTGGTAACTACATTCTCAGTTCCCCCTTATCTCATATCTCTAAATCAAACTATTGTAAAAGGAGGACCATGAGATCAATATGGATTTTGCTTCCTATTATGTCAATAGATAGAGGATTGTAGCATGAGTGGTATAAACTATAACTTTTGAGTGGACAACGTATCTCCTAAAGTTATCAAAAGCATGCACAACTTCTAAGAACTCCTTCTCTTGTTGCATATTATCTCTGGGATTCATCAAGAGTTGTGTACACTAATAGATAACATGGTGTTTCTTGTCTATGTGTTTACCCAAAATGACTCTCACAACATAATTGTTAGCACCACACATAATCTCAAAAGTTTGATATATGTTTGACACTCGAATGATTGGAGTTTATATAAGAGCTTGCTTCAGAATTTTGAAACTTTCATACATTCTTCATCTAAGTGAAATTAAACATCCTTGAGCAATAGGTATGTCATTGACTTAGCTATCTTAGAGAATTCCATGATGAATTTTCTATTGAATTCCACATGACCTAATAAGTCTTTGACTTCTGTCACATTGGTTGGAGTGATAAGCATAGAAATCACTTCAATCTTTGACTTGTCTAATTTGATTCCTTGGTTGCTGACTATGGCCTTAAATAATGCTTTCTTTCACCATAAAATGAATTTTCTCTCAACTGAAAACAAGATGTGATTCTTCACAATGCTTGATAACTATATAGAGATACATTAGGCATGAATAGAATGAATCTTCATTGATAAAAAAAATTAACTATGAAAACCTTCATTATGGTTTTAATTAATCTGGTGAAGATGTCTGCCATGTAGCATTGGAACGTAGCTAGCGTATTATAGAGCCCAAAGGGCATCCTTCTGAAAGCATAAATCCTAAAAGGTGGTAAACATAGTCTTCTCTTAGTCATCTGGGTGGATTGTGATTTGATAAATATGGTATAACCATCAAGATAGAAAAAATATTCCTGATGAGCTAGCCACTTCAGGACTTGGTCTAGAAATTATACGGTAAAATGATCCTTGTGTGTAGTTTTGTTTAGCATCTTACAATCAATGCCCATCCTCCACTCTATAATTTTGGGAGTAGGGACGAGTGTGTTGTTTTCATTGCTTACCACTTTGGTACCTCCTTTCTTCAGAACGAATTGTACAAGGCTCATCCATGGGGAGTTAGAAATAGGGTAGATGATGACAGAGGTGAGCAACTTTTTGGTTTCAAGGAAAACCAATTCCTTCATGTTTAGTTTCAACTTATGCTTGTGTTCCACAAATGTTTTGTGGTCCTACACCATAAGGATTATGTGCATCCGTGGTGTTTAACTCAAAACCTTTAGATCACTGGGATTATGTGCATCCGTAGTGTTTATCACTGGGAAAACCTTCAGATCATCTAAAAACACATACTTCAACCCTTATGGTAGAGGTTTCATTTTGCGGGCCTTTGGTGTTTCATCTAGCTTTTTGTTAAGACATAATGCCTTATGTTCCTCAAATTTAGCTTATGGATCTTCTTCTGCTGAGTCAATGTGAAGTGTGCATTCCTTTACTTCTTCATTAATAGACTCACTATCATTAGGATTAGTGAGAGAAGTCTCAAGAGGTTCTTCGGATTTAGGATCCACTTGTGTGTAGACTGACATTTGTTCTATACTATCTAAAAAGAAAATGTCTTCTTGCATGCTTAGCCTTTTCATGCTATCGAAGTATCTAAATTCAAGGATTTCCTTTCCTAACTTTAAAAGTAGGTTTCTTTTTCAACATAAATCAACACCATTGATGTGGCAAGGGAAGGCTAGCCAAAAAATAAGAGGGTATATGGGATCTTCCTATATGTCCATGAAAACAAAATCATATGGAAAATAGGAATCTTTCCCGATCTTGACCGAGACATCCTCAATGGTTCCCATTGACATGGCCGTAGAAGAGTTATCAAGTTGTGTTGTCATTCAAGTTGGAAGTACTTCATAGAATCCCAACATCTTAATCAGGCTATAGGGATCAATGGATATGCTCACCTAGATGTCGTCTAGTACTTTCTTACATGTAGAATCACCAATGTGGCATGCAATTTTGAAAGAGACTGGTTCCTACTAGTTATTTGATCTTTGTTGTGTATTGCCTCATATTTCTCAATTGTGTATTTCCTTGTAAGGAGAATCTTTAAAGATTATGACCATGCAAGTATCTCTGCATCTAGAAAAGGAATATCCACTTGAAGCTTTTTCATTTCCTCTACAAACTTCATAAAGCAAGTTTCTAGCCATGTCTGCCTTAAGAAAGCTTGCAATGAAGGATGAGGCCTACAGACTAGTATTATTGGTTTGACTTCACTCTTCTCTATGATGTTTGATTATTCTAATATGACTTTGCCTACATTGTCAATGACTTTAGTGTGTTGCACTTAGGCAAGATAGATAAGTAGTAACTTATGCATATAGAAAAGCTCTAGAAGAACAAAGAAAACTATCCAACACATGATTATCTAGTAGAAGTGGTACGTGATATGCAGACATGGAGTCATTAATTTTATGGTGAGTCATGTTGTACCATTTCATATTATAAGAGTTTGAATTATATATTCATCTAGAATGGAATTAATTTGAGAATTGAAGACGATTATATGTAATTAATAGTTGTGACATTAACACTGAATACAATCCTAGTAACGCCAAATAGTGGAATACGTTCTAAGTAGGAATTCTTTATAGTTGAGAAAAATATTCTTCGTGACATGTACAAAAAGGTAATCCTTGTTGAAGATGGGAGAGATAAACCTTGATTTAGTCATTTCAAAGGTAGACTAACTACATATATGTATCTTATACCTACTATCTATAGTCAAATAAAAGATCTTCAATAGAGTGACATTCTACCTTTAGTAGTAGGCAAAATGTGTCCAAGATCAAATGATGATTATCTTGAATAGCCATGTGGATTGGCCACATCAACTAGTCGAGTCGTTTAATCCATAGGTCAATGTTGAGTTTCCATTCAATCACATGAATGTGAATATATTCATATTTAATGAGTTTTAATGTACATTGATGAAAGCCTATGTTTTTTTTGTATCATATAACAATATCTAGTTGTAGAAATTGATGATTTAAAGAGATACTTTTGGGAGAAATAGGGTAAAATAAGAAGAACAACTCAAGAGAGGGAAACCATAGATAGAATCTACTAAGGTAAACCTTTTGTGACCATTTTAGCTCAATTATTTACTTTACCCTATAGTAGAACTAGTATTGTGGGTAGAGTTGTAAATCCTCTCTTCTTTCCTTATATCTACCTTGCTCGTGCTTAAGTACAAGAAGAACATATGGATTGTTAGTGGAAGCAGAATTTAGGGATTTCCTCTATAATTTAGCTAAGATAGCTTAGATTCTTGACCAAAAGTAAGTATCTAACCTAAGGTCAATGGATAATCACTAACTTAACAACACTATACATAAATTCAAACAATACTCAAAGACCTAGAATCTATCATGTGTTCATGTGTGCTCTACTCAGTTCTATGTGATTCACTTTAAATTATAGATTATGTGATTCAACAAGATTGATGAATAATTATGAAATACTATTGAATTTTACTTAAGGATGGTGGTTCCAAAAATCTCCTACTTTATTAAAAGTTTGAATCTAGAGGCATCAACATAAATGGAATTCAAATTTAATAAGTAGTGATGATTTAAAATCAAGAATACATTAATACATTTTACTATTTATTGATATATCTTCCTATTTGTACATACAATATACAATATGAATATATTTCACTTAAGTTACTATCTATTGAAATGGTGGAATGAGTTAAATACATATTTATGCTAAAACATTTTAAGTAGATGACTATATAGTCAATTAAAGATAAATTCAACTCTATGTACCATGAACACCATGTAATCCATCACAAAGGAAAAATCATTAAGGAGAAATATTGCATATTGACTGGCATAACACAAGATGACACGATCAAAGGGTGCCAGTGGGATATGGGTGATTAAGCTCACTGAGGACGGTGTTTGGATTACACTTATGGTAACAAACCATAATCAAAGACTATTATTCACTTACCATAAAAAATATACAAATGACATTGGATGAGTTAAATACATGTTTCAACTAAGGTATGTTTAGTATAAATTTGTACAATGAAACATAATAATCCACTAGACTCTAGATACTATGAACATCTTCAAATCCATTACAACTGTAAGAACTGTTAAGGAGTAAGTGTGCATATTTATTGGTAGAGTCGAGGATGACTTAACCTATGTGTATGGGTGGGGTACAACTGATTAAGAGCATTGAGTATGATATCCTTGTTATATGTTGATACCCAACAATTATATGTGATTATGATGGTACCCATTTACAAGCAACTATAGTTAGTTCAGCTAGTACACAGTGAGTCATCCTTTGTGGAACCACGGATGCATTCTTTGAGTTTACATGTGAGTACATGGGTTCAAAGGAAGAGTCCAAGTTATTGGATGAACTAATATAGAAATAGAGATCAGATGTGGAGATCTATTGTCCATGTTATGCAGTCAGTTTAGCATAACTGAAGTCCACTTTAATAAGATTCCTGGAAAGACTAATCCACAAGCAAAACCCCACATACAAAAGCAAATAAATATCTTACTAGGTCAAAACTTTTAGAAACAAGTTAGATAAATAAGAAGAAGAAATGGTGGAGTTATTATATATGGATAAAATATACTCCAAATCGTATCTAGTGTCATTAATAAGATAGAAAAGAAGAAAACACAAATAATAGGAGTAACATATCGTTAAACAATCATATATAGTAATAACTAGCTTGAAAAAGATATTGGGATCCAAGGGATTAGTCAACCTTTGAAATGATCATCAAGAATGGCTCACCATATTCCAGTAATAAGATAAAAAAGAATAAAACACAAATAATAGGAGTAACATATCAATAAACCATCATATAATAACTAGTTCGAGAAAGTTATTGGGATCTTGCGAATTAGACAACCTTTAAAATCACCATCAAGATCGCCACACGTTAACCAAAAAAAAAAATGGTTAAAAGGGTCTCGAAAATGGAATTAAATTAAATGTTATAGGACAAGTGAAAAGGATTAAGACACCCCCAATAGTTAACCCTCAAACCTTGTGTAGATGATGCAAATTTTTAATCTACCTTTGCATGATAATAGATCTTCAAAAATATTCATGCCATTCATTATTAACTTGAGCTTCCATTGACCTAATGGTTAGTCTAACAAATTATGAGAATATAGAAACTTGTGTACCCTTTCTTAAAGTTAGTCGACCAGCTTCTAACCACCAGTGGATGATTTTGACTCATGGGACATGTATGCTAAATGTTTCCCTTAAGTGAACCCAATCTTCGTAACACTCAAATTAAGATAATAATTCAATGTAAAGCTCGTATAACCCTAATACAACTTCAACAAATATGTCATACTAGTTTTGAAGAACTCAATAAGAAGGATAGGTAAAACATCAAGAAAAACCCAAAACCCCTGAATTTTAATAATGTATTCTAATTTTATTATTGCTAATCACATATAAAATATTTAGATGCATTTTTATATGCAAAATCAAGTTATCATAATATTAATTATCTAAAAATTGACTATTGCAATGACTAGTTTTCATCCACATTTGGTGCTAGAAATATTATCTTCTTACAAATTACTACTAAAAAGATGCAAATATCAACAATTATGGTTTCCTTGTGCACGTTAACAAATTAAGTGGTATATTTACCATTATGAATGACTTTTGATATTAACAAGTAATCATGAAGGTAACTTATATTAAGGCTAATGACACATAATAAAACAATAGACTCATGACATGATTCACATCCACCCTCTTTTATATTTCACTTTTTTCCATTTACTAAGGCCATATTTGAAAGAAAGTATCCATAAGAAGGAGTAAGGGTTTGGCTAGAAACTTGAGATATTTCATGCAAGGAAAAGTTCTTGACAGACTATCATCTCTCTTAAGCACCCCATTTATTTATGTACTTTGTTTTTTCCTCTTTTTTCCTCTGTATTTAATTCTACTTTATTCATGTGTAACTCTAGTAATTATTAGATGAATTTTATTAGGTTAGAGGTAAAACGTATATTATATCTATGTCCATGTAACCATTCTTTTCTCATTGGTGTATTACACTTAAATTTTTTAATCTACCCTTGTGCTTGTTGTGCATGTGTTTGTGCTTGGATACCACGTTTTTCATGGGTTATATTCTTTGATCAACTTCAAGAAACATTGTTACTGACTCAATTAGAAATAGAGATAAAATGGTTCATACATGAGAATGAATACCCTATTTAGTTAGAGATCATCAGGTCATAGAAAGAAAATAGTATTTGTTGTCACTAGTTAGAGAGAGATCCAGAGGATCCCCATCTTGCCTCATTTTTATGGATGGAACATAGTATGTGGTAAAACTATGGTGACATGAAATTTATTCATGAACATATTATCCATATAATAGTGATCATCCTAGCCCTAGGTCTCCATTATTTGAATTCTTCTCTTAATTGTATCACTTGTTCGTAGTCTAAACTTTTAGGAAAATCATTATTACATTCACGTTATGACACATATTTAAAATCTCCATCTCATCTTTATGTTTATCTAGTCTAGTCATGACCATCATCTCATTTTTGGACTTATATGTCTTGATCTTAAAAATTGCTTCTTATTCTTAAAAAACCAACTAGTTTCAAGTATAAATTTATAAATTTCTTACTTTTAAGATATTCTATAGGATTTTTATTTCCGTCTTAAAGAGAAAAGGGTATGTGAACATAGAAGAACGCATCATGAATGCTTGTCATGTAGAAGTTATGCAAGATATAAAAAACTTCAAATATCTTTTTTGACTCCATGTTCATAAATTTGTAAAAGTTTGCTTCTTAACTTAAAGAATAAAATTAATAATTTTTATTCCTAATTGACGGAGTGTGTTTAGAGGTGTTACCAAGGCATATAGAACTTCTTTCCATTTTTCTATTCGTCTTTTGTAATTATATTCCAAGAAGAAATTATATTCATTGTAAATTCTAACATAACTTTAAGTATCCTTTTTTTATAACTTTAAGTATCCTTAATGGAATGCCTTTATGTAATTTCAGTTTTGTTGATAGTATTTTTATCCTCTTATTCTCTTACAAAATTTTCATAATCACAACTTGATCGTACTAATCACTAAAATCATCTTGTTTTCTCAAATTTAAAGTATACAAATAGGTACCATAATTTGGATATATTAGGAAATGATGTAAAATGATTATACATACAAGTTTTGTTGTTTAGTAGGTAATTTACATATAATATTTATTTGATAATTAATTATTGCAATTACTTAAAGTACAACTAATAAATTGAGAGACAGAGAACATGTCAAACGGCATGTATAATTAAACTTGCTCTGCCTTGTTAAAATGCCCATGATAGTGGAACCTAATGGGTTTAGAGTAAATGGGCTAGTGACATGGTTTGGAAGGATATTTGGGATCTAGTAGAGTATTTCACCAATGTGACGACCACCACCAAATATCTCATTAGAAAAATAAGAAAGGAAACTCCATAGTAAAAATCAACATAAAACTAAAGGTAACACAAAATACATATATAATATACATGGTATAATGGTTGATAATGATTTTATCTTGATTAAAGACACTTATATTCTTGTTTCATATATTATATATTCAAATATAACTCATTGAAAACACATATTTTTGATCTTGAGACATGTATTTTGATGTAATACTAGATCATGGAATTCAACATACATATTCAACATCTATTACAAAAAGTAAAATTTGTGCAAGATTCTTGATGTACAAAATAGAAACATTTACATGTAAAAAAAAGTACAAGTACAAAGAATATTTAAGTGTATAACCAACACTATCAAAATTCTCTAACAATCTAAGTGTATTGCATGGAGTAGTAGAGGAGGATCCACAACCTGACTAGGTGAGGTTGTGGCCTTAACTGATGACAGGTGGTCTACCATTTTCCATAGATGCATTCTCACATGACAAGAAAGTTATTTCCTTACTTCATCAACTTGTTACAAACTATTGTGCCTGATAGAATGAAAGGAAAGTAGGGAGAGAGAACATCAGGATGAAGACTACATAAAATTGGGAGAGAAAAATATTTCTAAGAATCAATTGTCACTTTGACAATAATAGGAAAATCAATTGAGGATGTTAGAACCATTTCAGTGATAAATTGAAGGTGAAGTGATGAAAATGTCGATAGAAAAGGATAAGCATGTCTATATAGAGAAATATAGAGAGAAGGTTGCTAGGA
The DNA here is from genome assembly GCA_963693085.1 of Alisma plantago-aquatica. Taxonomy (NCBI): domain Eukaryota; kingdom Viridiplantae; phylum Streptophyta; class Magnoliopsida; order Alismatales; family Alismataceae; genus Alisma; species Alisma plantago-aquatica. The sequence continues at coordinate 924,894,107 of OY856410.1, read as the reverse complement.
AAGGGAAAAGTGGATAGTCAAGGGAAACATTGTAGTTAATTAGTATTTGTGTGTTAACATAAAATGATTACGGATATGAGTGATTTAATCTTATTTTTAAGATAATTGCTCAAAGTAACTCATTTGATATATAACATAATGTTTTTCAAAATCTCACATGTTCTTCTTTATGATACATATTTTTGGATAGCAAAGCCAAAAAAGGGAGTATTGATTTTACCATCCAAAAAGGGCTTATGGAGCACTTTGTTGTATGTCCCCTACTATCTCAACATAAATCTTTGTCTTTGAAAAAATAGTTCTTACCTTTATACACCATGTCTAGAGATAATGACAATGGGATTTGCATATCATTTTGTTAAACACTCATCTTTCATATTAAGAGAGAAAGGTTTCCCACCCTCTCTCTCATAACCTTTAGCTGAGGGTAAACACTCAAGAGGGTGGTAAATAAAAAATACTTGTAGATATGGTTTGAGCTTGAGATAGTATTATTAAATTATTATTCTTTTGAACATCGTCTACCATATTAAGACTGAAATATTTCTAACCCTCTCTATATAACTTTGTGAGGGGTGCACACTTAGGAGGGTGTCAAATCAAAAAATACTTGCCTCTTCATGGGGACCATCAAAGTTTACCAACTACATTGTCCTTTACAAAGACTCATCTTTCATCTTAAAAAATGGTTCCAATAGAATGAAGTCATACACATTATGTTCATTTTATGTATCTCTTGTTTTCTAGTAGAAATTTCCTTAAACGTTGATTTATAAAGTGATAATGACTGTGCACCAATTCTATGTATCAACATTATTAGTATATATGCTCTATTATTTAAGCTTTATGTTTAGTTTTGTAATTTAGACTTGTCTTATCTTTAGCCTTTCTTTTATCACATATTGCCTAACTTTTTTCTCACTTGCACTTTTATCTATAAAAGAGAGTGCACTATTATTGCTTTAAACATATCAAATAAAGGTTTTCTTATATTCTATATGGTATCATACGTGTTCGATCCCCCTTAATTCTATGATGTTGTTCCCCCACCCCTCTTCTCCATATATCCCCACCATCTACCTCCACCACCCCATCCACCTCCACCCACCAAAAGACCTTCACCAACCATCAACCTTCAAACCCCGTTGTCCATTATCCCATCGACCACCCTTCACCTTGTTAATTTCCACCACCCCATCAACCTCCCACCACCTCTTCAACTTCCACCACCCCGGAGACCTCCCTTCACTTATCAAACTCCAAGCGACTCGACCTATACCCCATTGATCTCCACCATTGACCTCTACCACCTCTTAAACTTCAAACACCCCATCAACCTCCACCTCTCATCAACCTTCACCACATCAACCTCCACCCCATTGACCCACACCCCAACGACGTGCACTCCATAAACCTCCACCACTCATTAACCTTCAACCCACCGACCTCTACCACATTGACCTCCACCCCATCAACCTTCACCTCATTGACCTCTCTTCCTTTTGATCCTTCAAGCTAATTCCTAAATAGAAAGTTGAAGACCTTAAAATAATATCTTTTGTTCTGCCTACACCACATGGTGGATTAAATCTCACAATGTGGAGTTGTAGGTCTTTCCTTATGCTCTCTACTTCCCCTATGGGGGTTTCTCAAATCTATTTATCTAGATCTGCTATTGCGCTCTACTACCCTATGCAGGTTTCTTAGATCTATTGATCTAGATCTTCTATTGCTCTCTACATCCCGTATGAGGGTTTATTAGATCTATTGATTCTAGTATACTACTTCTATCTACTGCTCCTATGTGGGTGTTTCAAATTTGTTGCTTCTACTGCTACTAATTCTTCTTCTCTGAATGTGTCATCACTCTAACTTTTATGGAAACTACTGATCCTCCTTGGTCTTTGTGTGTTACAACATAGAAATTTGACACATCGAACAATCACCTTTGTTCAGAGTCTTTAAAACTATATGTCAAAGCCTAATGATGCTATTCCCATTTCTCTATTGATAGTAAAATCCCTCCTGGTGCTATGGTTGATGAAAAATAAACAAGTCTACACTCAGTGGCCCAAATATGATTCTGGAGTATGGCGTGGTTGGTGAATAGTGCCAAACCAAAGATAAAATTGTCTCTCTTTAACCTTAAAATGTCAAAGCCATGTGGGATCAACTATCCCATGTGTACTCTCATGAATAAAATCCAAAGAAGGGCTTCAAGATCTTTAAGAATCTAGCAAAAAACGAGTATGGGGCTGATGGATCTGTTGAAAACTACTACAACCAATTCTCATCACTCTAGGATGAATACGAAGTATATCACCCTCTTTCTTTTGATATCAAAGAAGTTAAGTGGAAATTAAAATGAACTTCAATTAGTTCAATTCTTGATTGGATTCACTCCATTTTTCTCTTGAGTTGTAGACCAGATCATATCTAGTGCTCCCTTACCCACACTAAGGGATGTTGTCAAGCATGCTCAATGCCTTCCTTCCAAATCTTCCATGCCTACTACATATTTAATCACTCTATCCTTGCAGTCCTCTCTCATGACTTAGGTCGTGGATGTATATGTGTTCATGGTCACAGTCACGCTGATTGTGCTTCTGGTACTCATGGACATGGTTGTCCTCCTGAACCTGGATGAGTAGAAACTCAACCTCCTATTTACAACCGCTTCTACAACTTCTATGGGTGCACAAATGACAATGAGCACCATTGTTAGGAAAAATTTAGTGCACCTGCCTAGGTTAACTGGATCTCCTCTGATTCCTCTGAAGATTTGATTATTGCTGCCTCCAGTTCAACTCATCACACAATTAAGTGGATTCACTCGGAGTTTGAAAAACTTCTCCAGGCTCACCTATCTTTGCAAACACCAGTTCCAGATGGAGGTTCGTCTGCTTTACTTACATCTCCTTCTACTTATAGTAAAAATAAATGGGTCATTGATTCAGGAGCATGCACTCCTATTTCTGGCTGTTATGCTCATTTTACTACCCTAACTGAAACAACTCAAGTCCCTCCAATGATATTAGTCAATGGGTATCAGTTAGGGGTACATGGAAGTGATAGTATATCTCAATTTAATAGTCTACCTTTAAAATATGTCCTATATGTTCCAATAATTACACTTAATATGCTATATGTCTGTAAAATCTTAAAGAGCCTTTGGTGCTATTCACCTTTGATCCGGAGGGTTGTGTGTTTTAGGATCCTTGAATGAGGACAATGATTTTATTGGCCCATGAAACACCTGACAAAATGTACTACATGGATATGTTGAAATCCAATGTTTCTCTAATGTCTTGTTCTGTGACTTGTCTACAATGGAACTATCATTTGAGACATTTATCTATTGCAAAACTACAATGCCCATTTCTTGATTTCTCTGATAAACAACTTTTGTGTGAATCTTGCCAATTTGGCAAACATACTTGGGCGGTTATTCAGAAAATGATAGAAATGTGTTCTAAATATCTTTTTTATATTGAACATGCCAATATATGGGGGTCGTTATCTGTTACTAGACTTTCTAACTTTCACCATTTTATGAATTTTATTGATGAAAATTTTAGGGAAACTTTATGGTTTCTCTTAAATAATCATAATCATATTTTGAACACTGTCACCACCTTTTTCACGGATATCAAAAACCAATTCAATACTACTATTAATATCTTATGAAATGATAATGCCTTTGAATTTATGCAACAATTTTTGGATCTTTTTTGTACTACTCAGGGTATCAGTCATCGAACTTGCTACTCTTACACACCACAAAAAACTGGTGTGGCAGAGAGGAATAATTGCTATCTGCTTGAAGTAGCAGACACTATTCTTCTTCGTTATCATGTTCCTAAACATTCATGGTCTGAAGTTGTATCTATTGTGTGCTACTTAATCAACCATATACCTACTTCTCTATTGCATAATCAAGTCCCTTTCTCTTATATGTATCTCGATGTGCCTTTGTTTTCTCTACCTCCTTGCATCTGTGGTAACATTTTCTTTGCTAAGAATCTTTACCTAGAGATATCTCAACTTGACCCCCACTCCACTAAATGTGTTCTTTTGGGATATTAAGAACTTAAAAAGGATGTGGTGTTATGATCTTGTCAAACAACAATTGTTTGTTAGTAAGGATGTTGTATGTTTTGAGCACATGTAGTACTACTCTGACAAGGGGCCCTCTTTATTGAATGATATGTTAGATCCTACTCCTCTGTCTGAGGTGGTAAAACATGATCACACTAAAGTAACTAAAGATCTTCCCTCATATAAAGGGGAACATGAGAAGACCCAAGGTTATAGTCCCCTCTCTGTCCCCTCAACACCCAATTCCTCCCCTGTTGGCAGAGAACAACACCTCCCAGGTAATCTCTAACCTACATCTTCCTATTAGTCAAATGAAAGATGTTTGTTCCTACACTCAACTCTGATTAGTAACTTCTACTCTACCACTAATCGTTGTTCTAGCTTTGCTTGTACTACAACTTCTCTATCTAATCTTTCTATATCAAAGACTGATACACATGCTCTTAAGCATCATGCCTAGTGTCAAGCTATGGAAACTGAAATTGAAGCCCCTCGATTGCAAGACTTAGGATCATGTTGATTGTCTTGAAAACTATTATACTATTGGTTCCCATTAGATTTTTTATTTTAAATATCAACCAGATGGTTGAATTGAATGGTTGAAGGCTCGTTTGTTAGAAAAAGCATACTCACACCTATGGGGTTGACTAATTTAAAACTTTTCCCCTATTTCCAAACTTAATTTAGTACGAGTACTTATTTCTATTAATGTGAACTATGATTGGCCTCTTTTTCAACATGAAGTTAAAAATGCCCTCATATATGGTGAATCCCATGAGGAAGTCTACATGGAGCAACCACCTGGGTTTGTGACTCAGGAGGAATGTTCCAAAGTTTTTAGACATAGGACGGCGGTCTGTGGCGTAAAACATAACCCACAAGCATGGTTTGATAAACCAAACCAAATTCTTCTAAAGTTTCAATTTTGACGCTCACATTCAAATCACTCTTTTTTTAAAAAACACCAGTTTTGGGATTGTTATTATTATTATTATTGTCTATGTGGATCATATCATTTTGTCTAGTTGTGAATTTAAAGGTATTTCTGCTTGTAAAAGACATCTAGAACAACACTTAGTTACTAAAGATGTTGGCAAACTCAAGTATGTTTTGGGAATTGAAGTTTCCAAATCTTTGTGTGGTGTTTGTCTTTCACAACACATATATGTTCTAGTTATCTGATATAAATTGACATGCTTGGTACTAAACCTTCTCGCACCCCTTCGAATCCCAATACCAATTGGTATGATGAAACTTCACCTCCCTATCCTGATAACCACCAATACAAAATATTTCTTGGTAAGCTTATCCATATTATTGTGACTAGAGCTGATATTATTTCTAATGTTGGACTTGTTAGTAGGTATCTGGGTAAACCCTGACAATGTCATTGAGATGATGTCTTTCATATCTTGAAATATCTAATAAAAATATCAAGGAAAAGGATTATTTTATTGTAAATGTGGGCACTAAAAATCACTGGATATTTAACTCTGGTTATGTCGATAGTATATGTGACTAGAAATCTATTTCTTATCATTATACTTTTGTTAAATGAAATCTAGTTACACGGAACAGTAAGAAGAAGATTGTGGTTGCTCGGTCTTGTGTTGAAGTAAAATAAAGAGATATGGCTCATACCGGCTAGTGAATTAATGTGGGTCCAAGGACTTCTCAAGGAATTTGATATTTTTAATCTAATCCTATTCAGATGCACTATGGCAATAGAGCCTCCATTTTTATTTCCAGGGATCACACCTTTCATGAATGACACCAAGTCGAGGTGGATTCCACTTTGTTCGTGAATATGTTCTCTATGGATGCATCTTCACTCTTTATATATGGATTCAAGATTAGGTTGTTGACATATTTACCAAAATACTTCCCAACACTAGCTTTTTTACACTGGTTGACAAGTTGGACATGTTTGACATCTATGCTCCAGCTTGAGGGGGAGTATTGGTATATATGTATTAGGTTTTATGTTTTTCTGTGTGCTTTAGATGTGTCTCTTCTTTAGCCTTTCTTTTATCCCATATTATCTAACTTTGTTTCTCACTTACTCTCTTATCCTATAAAAGAGAGATCGCTTTATTTGTTTTAAACACATCAAGAAAAGGTTTTCATATTCTATAAACATATATACAATGTTGCAAAAATAATTGATTCTATTATAGACTCACCCACTATAGATATCTAGATATGTCACTATAGACTACTACATACAAGATTAATGCATAAAAAAATTTATGTAATGGCTTATTAAAAGGTTATTATGACATATTATGAGTTGTGCCTAGTAGATGTTGGTGGCCTGTAACCTGTATGGAGGTATTAAGGTGAATGTGTGAACATTGAGATTATTGGATCTTTAGGAGAATGGTCTGACAAATCTAATAATTTGTCAACAATGGAGGGAGAACAGTCTATGTAACCCGTGTACAAATAAGAACTGTCAGAATTGATTGGATACATATCATAGCATGCCCATTCAACTATGGGCAGTTGGCTGGTTGCATAAACCAAAGGGTATTATGATATGTGCAAGATGTGTCTTGATATCAACTAGAAAAAAGTCTTAAAGATATCCATTATTCCACAATTCTATTATATTAGTAACTGGATACCTACCCCTCAAGACAAAAAACATGAAATCGATAAACAGTACTAATCCAAGCATAAACAAGTTGTAGAAATTTCAAAAAATATAATTTGTAAAGGAATTGAATAGGCATACATAGTAGTAGAAAAGAGTATTCAGTATCTTCGATAAATGATGAAAATTTAGACGTAACTAAGTAAAAATTTGTTACAACTAAATATGAAAATTTAATGTTGTTGGAGAACATGCTACTAGATGGATTAACTTAACTTCCATACTACTACATGGTTGTACCTATTGACCTAAGTGTTATACATTGTCCATATTTTGATAATGACTTAACCATTCCATTCATATGTAACTAATATGTTTGTTTAAGATTGTTTTTTGGTATTAGGTACATGAAAAGGATCAAATTGATAAATCCCTAGCTTGTTTAGTTCAAGTCAAAAGCACTGCAAATGCACATTTGCGGAAAACAATATAAACTACCTTAGAACATTTTTATAATCATTTTTATTGATGATATGACTTGTAACTAAGATGAAAAAAATCATGGACACTTAATTCTAAGGTTTGATCACTTACAAATAATTTTGTAAAATCCATTATAGGTCATTCATCGGTCGAGTTGGTGTATAGTGTGACTAGTCAAGTTATCTTTTTGAAACTCGATTGAATGCACTATACAAAAAACACATATTAAGTTATTCTAACTGTTGGAGTGTTACAAAAGTCGAAATTATATCAGTTGCAACCCTCCAAATGTATAGAAAATATTAACAAGTGTTCCCATGCTCTAGTGGACACCCCCTTTTACATAGGACCTCTTGAAGTTCATTACAAGGTTGGTCATGCATTCTATTCAAGGTCCTTGCCATAGTTGAGTGCTTTTAGTTCAGTTGAGCCCCTTTCACTCTCTTGATTACACTTCATTTTGTTCATATGAGTGAGATAGGACTTGTGTAAGCTAGCTTCCTCATTGTACTCTTGTAAAGCTTTAAAAGTTTTCCCTTCTCAACCCCTCTCTTGAAGATCATGTTGATGAAGGCTTTTTCAACTGAAGGAGAAGGAGCTTGAAGCTTCTCGGAGTGAAGGAGAAGGACAAGGCGGAAGATCCAAGGAGGGAGTAGGTAAATCCTCAAGGAAGAAGACTCGTTGCAAGAAGGGAACTCCCTTAGTGAAGGCATCCATCTGCTTGCAAGAGTGGTAAGACCTTGGTGAGGTAGAATACTAGCTCTTAGATAGGTAACACCTTGTTTGTAAGGTTGTTGTCTCCCTTTGCCTCAAAGGAAAGTTGGGTATCCTTGTCCCAGAAAAGGATGGTGATATGGTGTAACTCTTAAGTGAATATAAGGAGTAGACATCTTATAAATCTTAAAGCTTGACCCCTCTAGGTAGTGGACTGACTCACTCCTTGTTAAAAGAGTGGAACCACACTAAACAACGTGTTCACTTGGTTGCTTCAATCTCTCTCATCCTTGCTATGTATGTTTGGATTTCCATCAAATTCATCATTTACGATTAATCTTATTTGAAGTAAGTTGAAGGTTTAACAAGCTTTTCGCAAGTGTTTTTAGCTCTATTCATCCCCCTTCTAGAGCCCTTAGATCGAACAAGTGGTAATAGAGCCACGATCTTCTCTGGCACATCTCCCATGAGACCAGAACATGGGTGACTTACTTGGGTCACTCAACCTAGTAGGAAGCTTCTTCATGCAACAAATAGTCTTTGACTTGTGTTGGAAATGTAGGATGCAGTTCTTCTTTCAAGGGACCAACTGCGACATGTGGAAGGTGATGATTCTTTCATACAAGGAGCAAATGGGTGATGTATCTACTTGGCATAAAGCTACAGTCAAGAAGTCACAGCTCAATGCCAAGGCAATAAGCATCATCTATGATTCCCTCACTCCCTACGAGTTCAATTAGATCTCATCTTGGGACACAACCCCTGAGATTTGGATCAAGTTCTGCATCACTTATGAAAGAAAGCAACAAGTCAAGGAATCCAAGAACTACATGCTCAATGGTCTGCTTGAGAACTTCAAGATGGGAAAGAAGGAAAGAGTGGTTGATTGTACTCCCAACTCAACACAATCATCAACGAGTTGGCTGCTTTGGGCCACACCTTGGATAGGAGGACTATCAACTCCAAGATACTAAGGTCCCTTCCCAAGAGATGGGAACCCAAGGAGACTTCAATTGAATAAGTTAGAATCCTTGGAGAGTTAGCCATCGAGGAGCATATTGGAAACCTTCAAGTTCATGAGCCAAAGCTAGACAAGCAAGAAGAATATGACAAGGAATAGGAGAAGGAATCAAAGAAGACGAATGAAAATGCCTTCAAAGCTCAAATGGAGCAATGATTCTCCAACAACATCTTGCTTGTCAGTCATCTCCACCCTCATCAAGTGAAGATGATGGCCCTAGTGATCATGAAGCAAACTACTCCAAGGGAAAGCCTTCCTCATCCTCAACTCCAAGATGCTACAAATGTAGACCAAAGGGGCATTACAAATATGAATGCCCAAAGGCCAAGAAGAGGTACAACTAGAGAAGCATCTTGGTAAGAATTTTCGTCAAGTGTCTCAAGCTCTAATGAAGGAGAATTCCATCTTGCACTCATGGCCTACACAAGTGACGTCATTGGTGAGGTAAGTGAAGTAAGTGAGGTAAGATTTCATGAGTTATCTAAGACATTTATTATTGACATGCTTAATGCTACATGTTCCTCTTATTCTGAATGTAAGTCTAAGAATAAGAGGTTTGGTAAGATTATTGACAATCTATATGCTAAAATTGAGATCCTTGATCAAAATGAAAAGTTGCATCTTGATAGGATTGATTCCTTTCAAGGGAAATTTCTTGATCTTGAGCTCCAATACAATGGAATTGAAGTTGAGAACAGTTTATACCTTAAGAACATCACTAGTCTTAAGGAAGAAAACCAAGCCCTAGTAGATAAGCTTGCTATACTTAAACTAAAAATGATGATCTTAAGATTTCTTGTATGGTACTAAGGATGAAAATAAAATCTTAGGAAACCACATCTCATAGCGGTTAAGAGGATTTTGAGGTATCTAGCCAAAACCCAAAATTTTGTACTATTGTATCCTAAGTCAAGGGACTTTACTCTTACTGCCTATAGCAATGTTGATTATGCCAGTTGTTTGATTGATAGAAAGTGCACAAGTGGAACTTGCTTCTTCCTAGGACCTTGCCTAGTTTCTTGGTTCTTCAAGAAGCAAAGCATTGTGGCTATATCAACTAACGAGGTTGAATACATTGCAGCTAGAAGTTGTGGTGACCAAGTCCTATGGATGAAGTATATGCTCCAAAACTTTAACATTCATTTTAATGTTTCTCCTATCTATTGTGATAATATTACATAGCAGAGCTAAAAATATAGAGGTCTGACATCATTTTTTTTGTGACCACATTACCAAGAAGGATATTTATATCATGCATGTGGATACAGAGAATCAGTTAGCCTAAATTTTCACTAAACCTCTAGCTAGAGAGAAATTTACTTTTGTTAATTAAAATAGCTTATAACTGCTCTTCAAGATATTGACATGTCTTCTAGCTAGTTGTAATCTTACCTATATATTTCTTGCTTAAAATTGATCATATCTTGCTTGACATGTGCTATAATTTTCATGTTTCTTTCCTTGTTTTGCTTATTTTGGTCTTTTTTCAAATGATGTTTTATTGTAAAATAATACCCGATGAGGAGTAAAATGTGCTTTAACATGTCTAAAATACATAATATGCTAAAGAAATAAATTTTATGAACATCCTAGAGACTAGGAATTAAAACTTCAAGTTTTTGGACATGTTTCCTGTCGGTCGAGTTGCCAACTCGACTGATCCCTTAGTCGACGTCAAGTGTAAACAGTCATTTGGTCGAGTTTCAAAAACTCGGAACTTGACTGATGGTCGGTCTCGACCAAACATAAAAAGGTTTTCGGCCGACATTTCTACCTCTCAACTAGAGAAAAGTTGATCGATTCCCTAACTCCAGCTTCCTTGACCTCCAACACTAGGTTTGCACATCCCTTCCCTTGCTAGCTCAGCCTTCCTTGCTTTTTCCCACACCATCCTAGGTGGTTAGATGACCTATTGGTGGAGATCTCTCCACTCTTCAGTTGCTTTTACTTCTCCATTTGATTCCACCAAATCCAACCACAGGATGAGAGTTTCCCCTAGTGGAGCTAACCCATCCTCCTCTAACCCCGCCTCGTATCCTATAATGGTACTTCTTTTGTCTCCTCTGAAGCTCTCAATCTCTATAAGGATCTCCTTCCTAGGAACCCTTCTCTTTTAGAGATATGTTTGAGCCTTCTCACCACGATGATGGTTAGCAAGGAGGTTGTAGAGTTGTTTTCTTCCCATCACCTAGGTGCATTGTGCGTAGAAAGTTGGTGTTTTTTAATTTCATCACAAGCACCAAGGCGGTCCATGAATTATATGCCAATCTTTCATGGAACTACGACATTATTGTGCCACCACCCAATATCTGGGTAATTCTCACTTCCATGATTGGCGGGATTAAATTTACCATCTCTAAAGGTTCCTTGAATGTGTATTTCAATGGAACTGAGATCATCGACACATGGAGGAAGGATTACCTTGAATATTTTGACCTGCTTAACCCCAAGGCATTTTACAATCACTTTGAACTTACTCTCCATGATATTCATAATTTTTTGAAGAAGCCTCAAGTACCCTATTGGAAGAAGTAAACCTTGCCATACTTTTCCCTTGTTCTCAAAAATTGTCTGTTCACATTAGTTGTTAACTGCATGTCCACCCAAAGAAAATCCAAAAGAAGATTGTAGAGAACACTACTGTGGTCATGTACAGTCTTTTAAAGAATGTTGAAGTCAAGTGGTCTTGATACATTCTACAACACATGACCTGTATTGACTCCTGGAAGAACACTTGTGGTACACACCCACCCTACCCTTCCTTGATCTGTGATCTCTTCTCTTTTGCTACACGGAAATCTCTTTTCCATGATCTTCATTACAAATCAAGTTGGAAATGATTATGCATTAGTGAAATCACGATCAAGAAGACTTTTCTTCCTACATTATCCACCACACCAAGAGCCTCCACCTCTACCTATACCTATACCTAGGCACCTTCACCTTCACCACATTCTCTGTGTCAAACGAAACCCTCATGGGATACATGATACAGCAGTAGGTGTACAACCTTTAGGTTCAGGTTCATCTTCACTAGGAATTGTGCCAAATCATGTCCCACATGAACATGCCCTACATCCATCCATACCCCTCCTACCAGCCTTACCCAAGCAATGACTATGACTCTTATGCATACAATCACTTCCACCCAGCCCCTCCAACTGCTACTTCTACTGCCACCTATGTTGCTGATGGTGGACCTGTACCTGCCCCTAGTGTGCTTCCTTCACTGGCTTTGCCTATTGTCCATACTTCCCTCCTACTTGCTAGTCTTGGGACCTCTACTCCCACATTCCCACAAACATAAGAGTTACATGCTCTTGGCATGTCTAGGGATGAGCTAAATGCCAGATGGCTCGGTCATGGTTTTAGTGCTCCTGCCGATGAGGAGATGTCTGACCAGGTTGTTGATGTGGATGAGGCTAATGATGATGAGGGAATTGGGGATGATGGATCCGAGGATGTTTCTAGTGACGGCTTTTTCAGTTCCTATAGAGATGAAGTTGATGTTGTTGTCTCTGCTGCACCTTCAGATGAAGAAGACTACAAACCTGAGGATGATGATGATCATGATGATGTGGATGATGACCCATTCGACATAGATAGCATAGATGTTTCCTAGATGTTTTATTTATATAGTATTTAGGTGTTGATCATATCTATATTTTTAGACTTTAATGTGCTAAGACATTTGGGCACTATATCTTAGGCTTACTATTTCATCATCTTGCTATTTTATCATTGGTTTATGATTTGTTCCTAGAGGACATGTTTCTGTGTTAAAATCTTAATCGTATGTACATAACTCTTTGTTTGACTATATCTTATGAGTTTGTGGTGTGTTATCCCATATTTTTATTATGACACTGGATTTCTTGTCTCTCTTTACCTCATCTCTGTTTGATGTGTGCTATGTGGTTGATTGCTTAGCTTGTGCCTATTGAGAAGACATGTGTTTTTAGGTCTTTCTACCTCCCTGTCTTTTGGATATGACAAAGGGGGAGAAATGACCTCATCCATATTTTTTTATTGCTTTTACAATCCTTTTCTAGTCAATTATCTACTTATCATGTGACTTGCTAGAGGACCATATAGTATGTATATGTGCTATGGTTATTTATGGAAAGACTAACCATCCAGGCTTAGGTAAGAATGAATTGAGCGGGTAACTCACATTGTTTTTTCATGAATCCCTTTGCAATTCACAAGGTAAAGGTTTAACTGACACATCCTTTCTGAAAGGTAAAGGTTTAATTTTCATATGTTGAGGAATGGTTTGTCATTGTCAAAAAGGGGGAGAATGCTGACCAAAGTGTTATACATTGTTCATATTTTGATAATGACTCAATCGTTCCATTCATATGCATCTAATATGTTTGTTAAATATTGACTTCAGGTATTACATACATGAAAAAGATCAAATCGATCAAGCCCTATCTTGTTTTAGTTCAAGTGAATAGCAATGCAAATGCACTTTTGTGAAAAACACTCCAAACCACCTTAGAACATTTTTGTAATCATTTGTATTGATGATATAACTTGTGTAACGACCTCGCTTCTCAGTAACCCCCAATTAAGGGAGACCAAGAGGTAAGACGTGTTATCGCAGAATAGGATCAGTGGTTTTGTGAATAATCAACAATAATTAATAAATTCTACAACAACTAAGCTTTAAAAAAGAATAATTTTTTTCTTTTTCTCAGACCTTGCAAAATATAGGAGTTTAGGGACTTTTACCCCATATAACATCTATCTATCTAAAATCCTCAAATCGTTATTAAGCTTTATTCTATCATTGTCACTTTAAAGGAATATCCATTTTCTTGATAAACATAAAACGTCGAAAAACAAAAGTTGTCAGTATAACGAATTATATTGGTACGTGGGGGAACCAATAATCATGCATTTAATTGTAATAACATATTGCAAGCAATTTTGATTTAACAAAACAACTTTACATTTTAAACATGACTACTCAATCCTTAGATACCCTAGCCTCTGTGTTGTCCTTGTAGTGGACATGGATACTACCTCTCATATGGTAGATCTCAACTAACCCCCATGATCCTACCTAATAGGTAGATCAATACATAGGGTCAATGAGTCGCATGGCCCTACCCACGGGTAGACCAAGGCATCGACTCATGATAACTTGATGATCCTACCTCGCGGGTAGACCATATACTAGGTCATCTCATCATCATCAAAGCTACAGAGGAGGACTAGGATCTGAGATAGTCATGCATATATACTTATGGTGATAGCCATAGCCACTTTATAGTTGCATGAAATAAAAGTCATCCAAGCAGTTATTTCCAAGCAACCGATAAAACTTCAGGAATCATCGTGAAACTAAAGTGATTTATCCCTAAGCGTAACCACATACCTATTTTGGAGATCTCAAAGAAGCAATATATCCAAATCCAACTTAGCTGCCCAACCAAGCAAGACAAGCAACCAACCAAGCAAACTTTGATCCTAAAAGCATGTATAATGCCTAAATGTCACAAACATATTCCAAACAACTCCTTATTAACTTGGGACACATTTCCAAGGTTTCTAGGTCTTATTATGATTCATTAGGTTTCTTAGATCAATTTCTCAAACCTTGTCCTTTTTAGGTCAACAAACCCTAAAACTGCTTTTCTACTCATAAAAACCCTAATTACACAAATTATCCACATTAAGGATCTTTTATACTCAAATTAGCTTAGGATCATCATATCTCTATTTTATTCATGCATTTGCACAATGAAAACCATTAAAAACCATAATGATCAAAATTAGGGTTTCTAAGCCCATTAATGCATTTTCATCTACATGGAACCCTTATTTAAGCCAATTATATAAAAAGATCATCTTTTTTGACCTAATTCTCTCTTTTACTAACAAATGGATTTAATTATCCACAACACATCATTAAATCCCATAACCATCAAGACTTAGGGTTTTTCATTAATAAATTCATTAAATGTAACAACTTCAGCTACTTTTGAAATTGCAAGAATAATTAGGTTTCAAATATAATTTCTTTGGTTTCCTCTCATTCTGAGGATCAATTTTCATATAGACTTGTCTCAATCCGAGTTACCAATTTTGAGTTAAGAATTTTGCAAGAAAATTATATTCTGACCAATCGCTAGGTGACACGTATGCAAATTACCTAGTTATATTCAACTAGGCGGCCGGTTGGGATTATTGCTAAAAGGACATCTTTGCCCTTCTTTGCTGATCTTGATCTACATGCATCTGAGGGTAGGTTTGTCTTTTTGGCACGCACTCATGTTCAACCTCACGAACGCTTGTCTCCTGTGAGCAGTACTCCACCATGGTCAACCCAGTAGTTGACTCCTCGTTCTAATATTGAATTGGAGCATTTGTCTCCACGAGAAGCTCCAGCCAGGACCCCTGAAGCTGATTGACTCCTCTATCACCGACGGGGGTGGTTGTTCCAATGTAACCCGCAGCGCCGCCGCCACGTCTGGTCGTAGACGCACGACTAGGGATCCCTACCCCTTTCTGCTCACCGGCCCCCACCTCGCGAGAACTGGCCTTTGTGGATGGAGTGCCCTGAAGCCACGAGCCATCGAACTCCTTTTATAGGCAAGGCTTCTAATGCATTTCCCTTCTATAGATGTCATGTTCCTGAGAGGACTGGGATTTGGGGAAATCCCAATCCCAGACGAAAACACAGCAATCAGGGGGTGGATAGGTCCCAAACAATCTCCCAGTTTCAATAGGAGGCTTTCCAAAATCCGACATGCTTCGAGGGATGACGTAGAGTCCAGTGGTTCTTAGGATCACTATATCTCTCCTTCCCGGTCTAGCTAAAGCTGTAAGATGACCTATAGACCGTCGATCTACAATCCAAGGGCTTCGGGAACTTGTGACCTCTAGAAAGGGTCGATTCCTAGACTCTTGGTTGCATTATAATTGTGAAAAAATACCTTATCATATTAGTTAATTCCTCACTTTAGGGGAAACTCAATAAATGCATAAGTCTCTCCTTCTTTATCCAATCATTCTCAAATTTCAAAGGAAAGTCAATAGAATCCTAAACTACTTGTGTATAAAGTTTGGGACCCAAACTTGAAAGTATGAGAGACTTTTATTCATATCTAAGTTATCACTTATTAAGGTATATTTTATGCATATTTTCTCTCTCCTATTCTTTTATTCTTTCTATATGGATCTCTTTTACCATTAGAAACCATGTGGAGTCGAAATATCATTCATAAGGATCCCATTATCCATATTTCCACATATTTATTATATTTTCATCATTATCTCAACTTTCCTTCTTAATAATGCTTTATTTGATTTTATCTCTTTCTTCTCCTATTGTCTTTGCAAGTTGGACTCCTTGGAACCCAAGAAATCCCAAAGATACAAAATCCCTCCTTGAAGGATAATTCTTTACCTTCTAGATGCTTTCACAATTTTCTTTTCTCATTATCTTAGTTATTCTTTTACTAATTGATTCCTTTTCCTTTTTTATATTTCCTTTTTCTTGTCATTGGGCCCAATAACCAACAAGGCCCACGTAATCAAACACAAAAGGCTATTTATCAACATAATCTATTCAAACATTCAATTTACATAATCATACCTTTATTTGGGGAAATTGCATTTCCACCCAAAAGAACCTGAAACATGGGGTTGTAACATCCTTCCCCTCTTATAGGAATTTTGCCTGCAAAATTCCACCAAACATACAAACAAATAGGATAAGACTTCCTTATGTCCATCATCGGCTCCCATGTGGCTTCATCCTCTCCATTGTGCTTTCAAAGAACCTTTATCATCTTATATTCTTACATCTGAATTCTCTCTCACCATGGCATCTCGTACCCTCATAGGTGACTCAGGATATTTTAGCCTCCCAAGAAGCTCAATAGGTTCAATGCTCACACATGGCTTGGGTACCTCACATAGTGATCTAGATTGGATACATGGAACTCATCATACATCATATTATCCTGTGGGGTAATGCTAAACATAAGAAACTCCACCAATCCATCTCAAATGGACCCAAGTATTAGGGACTCAGCTTTCTCAGCTGTATCTCGGAGGGGTCAAGTTTTCATAACACATTTCCACCCACAATGAACTACATGTCAGTCTGCTTCACATCGGCTCATAACTCATGTCGATCCTGGGCTTTCTCATCCATTTCTCGATCGAAGCGTCTTCATCTGCATACACTGTGGTCTCTTTGACCTTCACCTGGTCCTCTCACCGACATCATCCAAGTGAGGTGGTAACCGACACATCCTACCTCATAGAGCTTCATACATCCCAATACTGGCTATGGTGGCTATCATAACAAACTCTCATAGGACATGAATTGTCCCCATGTATCACCCTGAATGGGCACATACGCTCTCATCAGATCCTCTAGTCTAGACCATACTAACTATCAATTAGGGGTGATAAGTTGTACTCAACTTCAATCTAGTATCAAGTTCTTCTTGTACCTACTTCCACAACATGGAAGTGAACTTGAGGTCATACTCATGATATCAAACTCAGATCCCACAGTAGATGAACTACCTCTCTCATATATAGTTCAACCATATCTGTCACACTGATAGTGCCCTCTTTCTTAGGCAAGGTATTAGGTCAACTTGGTAAGGCCATCTACCGTAACCATATTGCATCATGACCTCCCTTGGTCCAGGGGAGACTCACCACAACGTCCATGGTGATCCATTCCCATTCCCTCTCGGGGACTCTACATTGTCCGTAGCAACTTACTGGGTTACTGGTGTTCGGCCTTTACCCACTGGCATGCATGGCAACAAACCACATGCAGCTCTATCTACTTCTTCATCTTAGGTATTCAAGGCACTACTGCAAACTCTAATAATTTTAGTAGTACCACGATGCAGGGTGTACTTATCATCACAAGCTCCTGCATGTCATGATTCCTCGAGGTTGACTTCTCATAAACCCTAGAACACTCTATTCATGGGTTCCATCACCTTCCTTTCCTAAGAGGTGTATCTGAGGTTCTTCAACCATCCTCTTATCGCATCAAGCATTAGGTTGGCTAACCAAGTAACCACCACTTGACCAATGGGTCTGGTTGTATCTGGGTGTTAACCATACATGTCTCACAATCTTAGGGTTCACCCAACCACCTCTTCTAGCCTCTCTACTGGATAAACTAGACAGCTGCGTCTCGACAAAGAGCATCCATTACCACCTTAAATCCTTATGTGCTAGGTAGCGATGAAGACATAAACCTTCATATATTCCACTTTTCATCCTCATCTCGGATTTAGGTCTAACCAAGTCAAGAAAACTTTGAGCTCATCATCTTGACTATCAAGCTTATACAACTCATAAATTCCATGCTACTCTTTATAAAACATCTTCATGATGACTACCTTAGTTCTCTTCATGTTTGTAAACCATCCATACATCATACCCTCCACAAAGGTACGCTACTATCTCTATCCTCATACATTGTAGCAATGTTTCAACTCACATCACCTTTACACTTAGTGTATGTCACACGTATTGCACTATCTCTCACCCTCATAACAAGATGAAATAAGCATTTGGTTGCAGTCCAAATACAGAGTTCATCACGTTCCAAGAGTAGAGATGGTTCATCACACATCGCCAATACACCTTTCCAAACTAAGCTGAAATGTGCATCACATGTCTCCACATCCTGAACATCTCGATATCAGGTTTACATCCATAGAAAATTGTTCCCAAACACACTTGGGTCGTCACACAATCCTTAGTCATCTCCTCTAGGCTTATAGGGTGCTGATACTTTTGGGGTCATCCCTATTCCCTTATGCATATAGGGAGTGTCCACCTCGTTTGCCCTTTGGGTTCCATGAGTTCATGAAGGTGATCAATCTCCTAACCCATGGTCCTCGGACCTATGGTCTTGTGCAACTAGGGAATTAGGCAACTCCTACTCCCATCGGTCTTATCCCCACCTGACCTTAGTATAGAGTTAGGATTCTATCATGGTACATATCAAACTTGAATCCCTGCCCAAAAACGCCATCATCTCTCGAGGCATACGTGGCTAAACTTACATCCTTTCATAGGGATCATGGTGACCTACCTACCTTGGTCCAGCCCCATACAGGTTCCCACTAGGGCAACCTATCCTCATGCCCTTTAGAGATGGTCACACAAGGGTCTATAGATTCGTGCTCCTACAATGTATTCTCCACTTAGCTCATCAAACTCTTATAAGAGAGACCTATTTAGGTTACCTCGAACCTAAACAAAAATTGATACTCACCCTACAGAAGGGTCCCTCCCCAGGATGGGAGAAAACTATCTTCGGATAGCAACAAAGGTCACAAACGTTCCTACGTCTAGGGTTTACATCATCATGAGCATGCTTAGCCCTATCAAGATACGAAGGCATGTAGCTAACAAGAAGACCACCTACTAAGCCATGCTTGGCCTCCGTGTAGGTCATACTTGTTTCTATACATTACCATTGTATTAATCATCAAACATGCATAGGATGCCAACCTGTATGTGAGGGGTTCATCAAGAATATACCTTAGTCCAAGGGGTTTCCTTTTCCTCTAACCTAAGGGGTGCCATGCTCCCATGCGTAGGAACTCAAGCATCTGCATGAGCATCAGGGGCACCAGGTACCACTACTTCCCCTCTTAGGTCTAGGAACCCCATTTCACTTTCATGCCTCAGTTGTCTAACTGCATGCTCAACTTTTCAACCGCAACCAAATAGGTACAAGGTATAGCATGCACTTCCTACTATTCTTCCACGTGAATAACACGTGTGAGCCCTACACTAGGACAACCAACTAGATGTGAGGCCTCACATCTGATTCTATACCTCCTCGGTCTAAGGAACTCTCTTCCTATACCTAAAAGGCAAGGTAGGCACCTACAACTTCCATACATTAGTTCAAGAAGTCTCTTTCTCATTCTAGGGTTTGTTTCCTCTAAAACCAACCAAGATACCACAAGCCTCCAAGGTTCATACACGAGGCAACAACAACCATCCACTTAGGTCATCCATTCCAGGTCAAAACATATCTAACTTCTAATGGTTCCTGATGTCTTGGAGTCTAAGCATCCATCCTTCTTTCTTGGGTCTTGCTCTCTCTCTAGAGCTAACCCTACCACTGACCTTACCACTGGAGGCTCTCTCTCTAGGAAGGTGGATCAAGCTCTTAGGGATACATGCATACACCTACGTGGGTGAAACGTACGATCCAAACCTATGTTCGATCAAGGTTATCTAAAGCTCTACATGCTTATCTCATAAGCTATCCGGCATGCCCTTCTGGCCTAGGTCTCAACCTACTGCCAGCACTACTGACGACCACTCCTGCATAGGTGCATGCCTTTTCTATGCTCATAAAAGTCCATATGGGGTTCTATATGGTCACCACTAACCACTTCAATGAAGGAGATATCCTTCACCCTAACATGCATGACCCTTCTAATGTTGGGTCACCAAAAGGCACTAGGTCAACCAACCTCACATAGCTCATGCTTCTCGCGGTTACTCAAAAAACCAAAAAGCATTTCAACCCACATATATGTTCAACCATGATATCTAACTCATCATGTCATCTCTCTCTAACAACCACTTAGGGTTAGGGTTAGCATCATCCTCAGAGGATGTGTCAGGTCTCTTCCTCTTCCTGGAGGCCTCTGCCTCCAAGGCTAACTCTCTCCTCATCCTCCTAGAAGAAGGTCTAACCTCATATTTCTCCTGAGTTCATGAAAAGACACTCCATGCAACCTTAAGCATGTAACTAATCTTTAGTTTATGCTTAAACTATTAAACTTATGTCCATGACATCTTGTTTACATGCTTTTCATTATTTGGTGGAGGATTCCTTAATCCTTATTACTCTTATCCTAAACACATGAGGGTGGTGGAGAGGGAGAATACCCTAAGAACTTAATGTTTCTCTAGAAATAAGAGGTAAAGAAGGGATGAAATTTGATGAGAAGACCTAGAGGTATCTTATTTCGAGTCAAATCCTTTGATTTTGGCCAGGCAGTCAAACAGATCCGGGAGTCCTCGTAGACCAACTAGTGGGGCGGAGGAAAATATTTCCAGCCATTGGATCGTGATCCTTTTCTAGACACCTCCATCATTGGAATATCCTCTAATAACTCCATTGGGTTCTAAAGAGTTTGTAAAATTTAATAATTATTAGAGATTAAATGGAAAACCATCTCTCTGATACCAAATGTAACGACCCTGCTTCTCGGTAACCCCCAATTAAGAGAGACCAAGAGGTCAGAGGAATTATCCCAGAACAAGATCAGTGGTTTTGCAAATAATCAACAATAATTAATAAATTCTACAATAAATAAGATTTAAAAAAGAATAAAAATTTTATTTTTCTCATACCTTGCAAAATATAGGAGTTGAGGGACTTTCACCCCATATAACATCTATCTATCTAAAATCCTCCAATCTTTATTAAGCTTTCTTCCATCATTGTCACTTTAAAGGAATATCCATTTTATTGATAAACCTAAAACATCGACAAACAAAACGGCGTCAGTATAACAAATTATACGGGTATGTGGGGGAACCAATAATCGTGCATTGAATTATAACAACATATTGCAAGAAATTATGATTTAACAAAACATCTTTAGTTTGAAACATGACTACTCAAATTAGCTTAGGATCATCATATAACTATTTTATTCATGGATTTGCACAATTAAAACCATTTAAAACCATAATGATCAAAATTAGGGTTTCAAAGCCCATTAATGCATTTTCATCTACATGGAACCCTTAATTAAGCCAATTATATAAAAAAGATCATATTTTTGGACCTAATTCTCTCTTTTATTAACAACAAGATAACATTGGCTTTAATTATCCACAACACATCATTAAATCCCATTACCATCAAGACTTAGGGTTTTTCATTAATAAATTCATTAAATGTAACAACTTCATCTACTTTTAAAATTGCAAGCATAATTAGGTTTAAAATATAATTTATTTGGGTTCCTATCATTCTGAGGATCAATTTTCATATAAGACTTGTCTCAATCCGAGTTACCAATTTTGAGTTAAGATTTTTGTAAGAAAATTATACTCTGACCCATCACTAGGTGACACGTAAGCAACTTACCCAGTTATATTCAACTAGGCAGCTGGCTAGGTTTATTGCTGAAAGGACATCTTTGCCCTTCTTTGTTGATCTCGATCTACAGGCATATGAGGGAAGGTTTGTCTTTTTGTCATGCGCTCATCTTCAACCTCACGAACACTCGTCTTCTGCGAGCAGTACTCTGCCACGGTCAAACCAATAGTTGACTCCTCGTTCTGACATTGCATTGGAGCATCCATCTCCATGAGAAGCTCTGGCCAGGACCCATGAAGCTGATCGAATCCTCTATGACCGGCGAGGGTGGTTGTTCTAATGTAACCCGTAGCGCCGCAGCCACCTATGGTCTCAGGCACGCGACTAGGGATCCCTGCCCCTTTCTGCTCATCGGCCCCCACCTCACAAGAACTGGCCTTTGTGGATGGAGTGCCCGGAAGCCACGAGCCATAAAACTCCTTTTATAGGAAAGGATTCTAATGCATTTCCATTCTACGGATGTCTTGTTCCTGGGTGGACTGGGATTTGGGGAATCCCAATCCCGCACAGAAACACAACAATCAAGGGGTGGACATGTCCCAAACGATCTCCTGGTTTCAATGGGAGGCTTTCCAAAATCTGACATGCTTCGAGGGATGAGGTAGAGTCCAGCGGTTCTCGGGGTCACTGTACCTCTCCTTCCCCATCTAGCTAAAGCTGGAAGATGACCTACAAACTGTCGTTCTACAATCCAAGGGCTCTGGGAACATTGATCTCTAAAAAGGGTCAAGCCCTAGACACCTGGTTGCATTATGATTGTGACAAAATACCTTATCATATTAGTTAATCCCTCACTTTAGGGAAAACTCAATAATTGCATAACTCTCTCCTCATGTATCCAATCATTCTCAGATTTTAAAGGAAACATTATAGAATCCTAAGCTACTTGTGTATCAATTTTGGGACTCGAACTTGAAAGTATGAGAGACTTTTCTAAATATCCAAGTTATCACTTATTAAGGTATATTTTATGCATATTTTCTCTCTCCTATTCTTTTATTCTTTCTATTTGGATCTCTTGTACCATTAGAAACCATGTGGAGTCGAAATCTCATTCATTACGATTCCATTATCCATATTTCCACATATTTCTTATATTTTCATCATTATCTCAACTTTCCTTCTTAATAATGCTTTATTTGATTTTATCTCTTTCTTCTCCTATTATCTTTGCAACTTGGACTCCTTGGAACCCAAGAAATCCCAAAGATACAAAATCCCTCCTTGAAGGATAATTCTTTGCCTTCTAGATGCTTTCACAATTTTCTTTTCTCATTATCTTAGTTATTCTTTTACTAATTGATGGGCTTAGAAACCCTAATTTAGGTGATGATGACTTTTAATGGTTTTAAATATTCAAATCCATGAATAAACTGGGATATGATGATCCTAAGTAAATTTGAGTGTAAAAGATCCTTAATGTGGATAGTTTGAGCAATTAGGGTTTTTATGAGTAGAAAAGTTGTTTTAGGGTTTGTTGACCTAAAAAGGATAAAGTTTGAGAAATTGATCTAAGAAGCCCTAATAAATACTAATGAGACTTAGAAACCTTAGAAAGGGGTCCCAAGTCAATAAAGAGTGGTTTGGGATGTGATGGTAACAACTAGGTGTTATACATGTTTTCAGGATCAATGTTTGCTTGATTGATTGATTGGCTTGCTTGATTGGACATCATGTTGGATTTGGATAAACTACTACTTTGAAGATCTCCAGAGCAGGTATGTGGTCACGCTTATGGCTAAATTGCTCTAGTTTCACATTGATTTCTAAGGTTCAATCGGTTGCTTGGAAATAATTAATTGGTTGACTTTTATTTCATGCAACTATAAAGTGACTATGACTATCACCATAATTATATGTGCATGACCAGCTTAGATCCTGGTCCTCCTCTGTAGATTTGTTAATGATGAGAAGGATGACCTAGTATATGGCTACCTGTGAGGTAGGACCATCAGGTTATCGGATAACCTAGTACATAGCTACCCATGAGGTAGGTACATTAGGTTATCATGAGTCAGAGATTGGACTACCTTTGGGTAGGGCCATGCGACTCCACAACCCTAGGTATTGATCTACCTATAGGGTAGGAACACGGGGGTTAGTTGAAATCTACCATGTGAGAGAGGTTGTATCCATGTCCACTGCAGGGACAACACAGAGGCATGGATATGTGTGGATTGAGTAGTGTTGCTTAAAACGTAAATTTGTTTGATGAATGATATTTGGTTGCATAAGTTGTTATCCATAGTTGCATGATTATTAGTTACCCTACATACCAGTATAATTCATTATACTGACCGCCGTTTTGTTTGTTGGAATTTTAGGTTAACCAGAAAATGGATATTCAGTAAAGTGACATTTATGGAATCAAGTTCAAATTAGATAGATCAGTTCTCATCAGGTAAAGTCTCCACTCCTATATTTTGCAAGGTAAAGTTTTTATCCCATTTAAATTTTAGTTGTTGTGGAATTTATTAATTATTGTTGATTATTTGCAAAATAACTCATCCTATTTTGGGACAATGTCTCTGACTTCTTGGGTAGGGCTCTGATACACATTGTAATGACCATGCTTCCCGGTAACCCCCAATTAAGGGAGACGAATGGGTAAGACACGTTATCCCAAAATAGGATCAGTGGTTTTGCAAATAATCAACAATAATTAATAAATTCTACAACAAGTAAGCTTTAAAATGGAATAAAATTTTATTTTCTCCTACCTTGCAAAATATAGGAGCTGAGGGACTTTACCCCATATAACATCTATCTATCTAAAATCCTCCAATCTTTATTAAGCTTTATTCCATCATTGTCACTTTAAAGGAATATCCATTTTCTTGATAAACCTAAAATGCCGACAAACAAAACATCGGTCAGTATAATGAATTATAGTGGTATGTGGGGAAAACCAATAATCTTGCATTTAATTGTAACAACATATTACAAGCAATTATGATTTAACAAAACAAACGTAACGTTTTAAACATTACTACTCAATCCTTACATACCATAGCCTCTGTGTTGTCCCTGAGGTGGACATGGATACTACCTCTCACACGGTAGATCTCAACTAACCCCCATGATCATACCTTATAGGTAGATCAATACATAGGGTCGCGGAGTCGTATGGTCCTACCTAAGGGTAGACCAACACATCGACTCGTGATAACCTGATGATCCTACCCCACAGGTAGACCATGTACTAGGTCATCTGATAACCTGATGATCCTACCTCATGGGTAGACCATGTACTAGGTCATCCTTCTCATCATTAACAAAGCTACAGAGGAGGACAGGGATTTGATCTAGTCATGCATGTATAATTATGGTGATAGTCATAGTCACTTTATAGTTGCATGAAATAAAAGTCAACCAATCAATTATTTCCAAGCAACCGATGGAACCTCAGAAATCATCGTGAAACTAGAGCGATTTAGCCATAAGTGTAATCACATACTTGCTTTGGAGATCTTCAAAGAAGTAGTTTATCAAAATCCAACATGATGTCCAATCAAGCAAGCCAATCAATCAGTCAAGCAAACATTGATCCTGAAAACATGTATAACACCTAGTTGTTGCCATCACATCCCAAACCACTCTTTATTGACTTGGGACACCTTTCTAAGGTTTTTAAGTCTCATTAGTATTTATTAGGGTTTCTCAGATCAATTCCTCAAACTTTTTCCTTTTTAGTTCAACAAACCCTAAAACAACTTTTCTACTCATAAAAACCTTAATTGTTGAAACTATCCACATTAAGGATCTTTTACACTCAAATTGACTTAGGTTCATCATACCTTTGTTTATTCATGGATTTGAACAATTAGAACCATTAAAAGTCATCATCACCTAAATTAGGGTTTCTAAGCCCATTAATGCATATTCATGTACATGGAACCCTAAATTAAGCCAATTATACATAAAGATCATCTTTTTTGATCTAATTCTTCCTTTTATTAACAACAAGTTAATTTCCACTATAAACATCCATATAACCCTTCCCAATTCATTAATCATCAAAGATTACGGTTTTTCATTTGTTAAACCATTAAAGATAGCATCTTTACATTTTTTTGAATTGGAAGCAGAATTAGGCTTCAATTATATTTTTATTGCATTCCTCGCATTCTAATGATCAATTTTTGTATATAACTTATTTTCATTGAAGCTACCAATCATTAGTTATGATTTTTCTAAATAAATAACCTTTGGACCAATAGCAAGGAGCCACGTCAGCAACTTGCTCCACGCCGGCAAAGTCGCATTGAAGGAGGCGAAAGTCTCTTTTACCCCTGTGCTAAAAGCCAATGTCTGATGCACACTTAGGGTAGTTTAGTAATTGTGTGGGTTTTCATCAGCAACCTCGTGCTCCCCCTTTCTGTTCGCGATTCAGCGCTGGCGAACGGTCAATCCGAGGGTTGACTTCCCGATTATGGTCCCCTCAAAGGCGGGTAACCGCATAGGCCCCTCCTTTGACCCTTCTCGATCTTACTCATAGAAATTGCATCGCCGGAGGGAGGAAGAACAATGTGGGGATACAGAAGCACTCATCGGCGGAAATAGGGCAACCTCGACGCAGAGACGATGGGTTTAGGGCAACCTCGTCGATCCATGATCCCGCGGAAAGACCCCTTGGGTCTTAGGAAGCTCTTCCCTTCTATCGACAAGGGAATGTTGGTCCTTTTATAGGTAGGTCAATGAACTGAGGGTCCCAGATCCATGGAAGTTTGGGGGAATTTCATACTATGCACGGAACAAAGAAACCAAGGGATCGTCAGAACCGAATTTCTTTTCCAAAACCAAATATCTAATTTGTAGGACTCCTCCAGAATCAGGGAAAGATATGTATCCAATTGATCTCGTGTTTTATTGTTCCAGTATTCCTAATCTTAATTGAAGTGCTGCCACCATTTGATTCTAGATCAACGGTTGTCATCCACGCATCAAGAACCAGGATTTCTGGTTAAATTGGAAAAACGTGACATTTAAATAACATCTTCACTTTAGGAAATCTTATAAAATCCATATCTCCCAAACCACTTATCCAATTGATCCCAAATTTTAAGGGAAAGTCCATAACGACTTAATCCATGTGTGTACCAAATTTGGGACTCAAACCCGCAAGTAAGAGAGACATTTCTTCATAAGAAAGTTATCTATTAATAAGGCACATATTTTCTCTATCCTATTCTCTAATTTTCCTTTATTTGAATTCCTTTTACCATTATAAACTATGTGGAATCGAAATCCCATCCATGATGATTCCCTTATCCATATTTCCACACATTTCTTATATTTTCATCATTATATCAAATTTCCTTCTTAATAAAGCAATATGTGATTACTTCTTTTTTCTTTTAATCATATTGGATGCATTAACATCTTATGGTCCATGAAATCACATGCACAAATAAAATATTGCAAAGGGAATACATCCAATAAATATAATTCATACAAACTCCCATAATCATACATTTATTGGGGAAATTATATTTCCAACCATATGAACCCAAAATTGGGGTTGTAACATCCTTCCCCTCTTATAAGAATTTTTCCCTCAAAATGCCATCAAGCATACAAACAATTCAGGATAAGACCTTTCCATGCCCATCATTGGCTCCCATGTGGCTTCATCCTCTCCATGGTACTTTCAAAGAACTGTTATCATCTTCTATTCTTTACTCCTGGGCTCTCTCTCACCTCAGTATCTTGTACCCTCATAGGTGACTCAGGGTAAGTTAGCCTTTCTTGGAGTTCAATAGGTTCAATTCTCACACATGGCTCGAGTACCTCACATAGTTCTCTAGATTGGACACATGGAACTCATCATACATCATATTATCCTATGGGGTAAGGCTAAACCTAAGAAACTCCACCAATCCATCTCAAATGGACCCATGTATCGGGGACTCAACTTTCTCAGTTGTAGCTCAGAGGGGTTGGGTTTTCATACACATGTCCACCCACAATGAACTGCATGTCAGTCTGCTTCACATCGGCTCATGACTCATGTCAATCCTGGGCTTTCTCAACCATTTCTCGATTGAAGCATCTTCATCTACATACACTGTGGTCTCTTTGACCTTCGCAAGGTCCTATCACCGACATCATCCAAGTGAAGTTGTGACTGTCACATCCTCCCTCAAAGAGCTTCAAGCATCTTGATACTGGCTATGGTAGTTATCATCAAACTCTTTTAGGATAGGAACTTCTCCCATGTATCACCCTGAATGAGCACACATTCTCTCATCAGACCCTCTAAAGTCTGGATCATACTCTCTTGATTGTCCATCAGTCAAGGGTGATATGTTGTACTCAACTTCTGTAACGACGGTCACCAAACTGACAAACAAAACGTTACTAATTAAGCGAAATAAACATAAACAACGGATTAACAAAAATCACTAAAATTTAAAACCATTTTGCAAGGAGATCCTTGTACAGAAAACTTTTACTGAAAGATCCAAAACTCATACATATCATGATTTACATAGTACAATATTGTTTTATCTCATCTCGAGGACAACATATAACAGTTGCTCTATCAAAACACATACCGGAGCAACATAAAACCTCGAGAAAATCAAGTCAAAATCTCATATTATTCATGAAACTAGTACGAACCAACTCCAAGAACCTAAGAGTACAGAGACGACACATAGGACTTCTATCTATAAGACATGACAGATAGTACACTCAACCTAAGTTGTCACTGATGTCGCTGATGTTGTTGTTCTTTCTCTGCAGTACGGTCTCAATCCCCCTTGTGCATGTCCACCTAAAAAAATGTGGATCCCACGGGGTGAGACAATTGTCCCAACGAGAGATATAACTCTCCGCCAACAAAGTTATTATCATAGTTAAATAATATTAAACTGAGCAGAGGATAAGCAGTTTAGAATATTCTCATCTTTTAAAGCATTGGAACTATCTATGATAGAGTAGTAAATCATCTATTCACTTTATAAGGAATATGAAGAACACGTATATCATTTACCCATCATACTATATCAACATCTCAAGCTTATCCTATGATGCTCATTATCATGGTATGTCATCCATGAATCATTCTCATTTCTATTTGGTTGGCCTCAGCTAATCTACTAACCAGGTATTGCATTGTACCAGTCATGTGAGTATACATCATCATATTTCGTTCAGGCATTGGACTACGCCAATCTTGTGCAACTATTCCAGGCATTGGACTATGCCAATCCTGTATAATTATTGTAGGCTTCATGCCTTTGCCAGGTATTGGGTTATTACCAATCCTCTGATTATTATAGGCTTCATGCCTCTACCAGGTATTAGGTTATTACCAGTCATGTGATTATTATAGGCTTCATGTCTCTTCCAGGTATTGGGTTATTACCAATCATGTGATTATAGGCTTCATGCCTCTGCCAGGTATTGGGTTATTACCAATCCTGTGATTATAGGCTTCATGCTTCTGCCAGGTATTGCGTTATTAACAATCTTGTGATTATAGGCTTCATGCCTCTGTCAGGTATTGGGTTATTACTAATCCTATGATTATAGGCTTCATGCCTCTGCCAGGTATTGTGTTATTACCAATCCTGTGATTATAGGCTTCATGCCTCTGCCAAGTATTGGGTTATTACTAATCCTGTGATTATAGGCTTCATGCCTCTGTCAGGTTTTGGGTTATTACCAATCCTATGATTATTGGCTTCATTCCTCTGCCAGGTATTGGGTTATTACCAATCATGTGATTATAGGCTTCATGCCTCTACCAGGTATTGGGTTATTACCAATCCGGTGATTATAGGCTTCATGCCTCTGCCAGGTATAGGGTTATTACCAATCCTGTGTTTATAGGCTTCATGCCTCTGCCAGGTATTGGGTTATTACCAATCCTGTGATTATAGGCTTCATGCCTCTTCCAGGTATTGGGTTATTACCAATCCTGTGATTATAGGCTTCATGCCTCTGCCAGGTATTGGGTTATTACCAATCCTGTGATTATAGGCTTCATGCCCTTAGCAGGCATTGGGTTATTACCAATCCTGTGATTATAGGCTTCATGCCTCTGCCACGTATTGGGTTATTACCAATCCTGTGATTATAGGCTTCATGCCTCTGCCAGGTATTGGGTTATTACCAATCTTGTGATTATAGGCTTCCTTCATGTTCCAGGTATTGGGTTATTACCAATCTTGTTATTATAGGCTTCATGCCTCTGCCAGGTATTGGGTTATTACCAATCCTGTGATTATAGGCTTCATGCCTCTGCCAAGTATTGGGTTATTACCAATCCTGTGAAACTATTCCAGGCATTGGACTAAGCCAATCTTGTGCATCTCATCACTAAATACCACATCACCTTTACTAGGCATTATATCTTGGCCAAGCCATCATACTTATTCACATCCTTTATATAATACAAGTATTCCATTTATATCCTTTAAGCATATTCAAAACACTATAGCCCTCATTTGGCTATAAGCATAAAGCATGTATGATTAAGGTTTCATTATTAGTATTGTATCCATTTATTATTATTATTATTATGTTACTAAGTTTCCATTTCCTAGTTTATTTGAACATTATCATTTCTTACATGAAACTTTTATAAACATCTTGTTACCTATCACTAGGCAACAACTATTCACATGGCTCACAATGCCCATTAAACATCTTGTCACCTCTAACTAGGCAACAACTATTCACATGGATCACAAGGCCCATTAAACATCTTGTCAGCTCCCACTAGGCAACAACTGTTCACATGGCTCACAAGGCCCATTAAACATCTTGTCACCTCTCACTAGGCAACAACTATTCACATGGCTCACAAGGCCCATTAAACATCTTGTCACCTCTCACTAGGAAACAACTATTCGCATGGCTCACAAGGCCCATTAAACATCTTGTCACCTCTCACTAGGTAACAACTATTCACATGGCTCACAAGGCCATTAAACATCTTGTCATCTCTCACTAGGCAACACTATTAGGGTTAGGGTTTCCCTTTATAGCCGAATAGGGTTTCAAGTTCATATTATTAATTCAAACCCTAATTCATTCCTCCACACATGTAGGAGCATACATTGATATCATAAGTATTCAATTATACTTACTTATTCTCATCTTTTATCATTAAATGATAATCAACACATAGTATAAGTTTCTCTCTCATCCTCTCTAGGATATTGGTTACATCATACTTTATTATCTTGGCTTAACCCTTTCTCAAGGTATGTTAGCCTACACTTATCAAAGTGCATTACATCTCAATGTAACAATTGACATGACGCACTTCATGTGTTACTCATCCAAGTATATTGGATTTAAGGTGCATCAACCTTGAGGTGATGGATGTATTATATATCATGCCTTGATGTATTACTTCCCACATTAGTTTCAACTTACTTAACTTCATCAACTTATCTTTTATTAGGGTATATCCCATCCTAATACTTTATGCACTAACACATCACATTTATTGTAACACCTCATCCTCAACAAAACACGATTACATGCAAACCAGCGGATTACCGGAAATCACGAGAATTTAAAACCGATTTACAACAAGCACCATAAGGTGAAAAATATAATATCTAAGCCAACATTTTTCATTTCATAGCATATATCCAAAGTTCTTCAACATAGTTTCCCATCATCTTGTAACATGAACTAACTGTTTGTCATGATGCTTTACATCAGGATACATATCGAAAACCATACATCGATCATTGTACGAGAAACATCAAAAAACTCTCCCAAAGACCTGAGTGTATAGGGACGACACATAGGACTCTACTGCTAGACACTATCTATCTCACCAGGTACGATACCTCTGCATAACATCCGTAGCCACATGATCTTCATCTCTCTAGGCACGTCCACCTAAAAAGGGTTATTAACCAGCGGGGTGAGACACACAGTCCCACCGAGAAACATAACCCTCTACCAACTTTAGTATGATCACAGATAACTAATATAAGCAGATTATAAGAGCATTATACTGAGCAGGGATAATCTTACCAAGATGTTTATGAGTCCTATAACTAGGAATTCTTTATGGAACATGATTGACAAGATAAGTTTTATAAGAACTCATCACATTATATAAGGTTCATATGATAAACTGCAAATTATTACTAGAACAACTGGTACAAACAAGGCATCAACCAATGTTCCATATTTTCCCTAAGCAGGATACTATACGGCTTGATTACGAATTATTATGCCCTGAGGAAGTGAGTCGTACCGCTCAAATCCAACCTTCGATTGCGAAACCCAAGCCGGTGCCATACAAGGTCAATGGAAGAGTCGGACTCTACGACCTCCCACCTCGTGGTCAGTGCACGAGAACCAAAGCAGGATTGTTGTCTCATGCTTAAGTGACATCGGTCACAGGGCTAGCTCCTGTAGGCTACCCTTTCTGTAGTCCGCCTTGGTACAGGTCTCGGCGCTAGTATATCTGAGCCACGGGCCAGTTCACCGTGCTCCCTGAGCCATGAACGCATTCATGCTCTATCACACTGAGCCATGGGCCTGTTCACCATGCTCTTATACACATCTTGAGTCTACAACCGAAGTTTCACTGTAACCTCCTCATTTCTAGCTAGGAGAAACCACATATATTCAATAATATACGCTTCCAGGTTAACCCGCAGGAGAACCTGTTTCACCATCACCAGCTACTGACGATGATGGATCTATGGCCAGGACAACTACATGAGAGATTCATATGTAATTAGTTAATGTATTTTAGGTAGATTGTTGGGGCAATAAAGTTGTATTAAGCAACCATATATAAAACATGAACAACATTAGATTCATTATATTGGTGTTATATTGCTACTGCTATTTCCATTGCCTTCAACCATCGTCACATTGCCATGGGATATAAATCCCTCACATCATCTCATAGTGCTACTGCCTCTCAAGGCTTCATCATTTCACGTCATCATGGGATATCAATACCTCATGTCATCACTAGAGGATTACAACTCAACATGCCTTTCTCATCATATTGGTGATATATGTTATCTCGTCAACAAGACATATCATTATTATTTAGATAATGCACATATATAAAGTGCTATACAAAGCATGTAATCATATAATCACCATAGCTCTTACTTGGATATGAATTCAATACACCTGCATGGTTAGCTTGCATAATAAAGAGATAACTGGATCACCAAGCATAGAACATAGGTCTTAGAGAACATATTATGATCACCAAACTATCAAGAATTTAGGTGCATAGGATTGGAACAACATCCATGTTCATAGTTGTGTCTGTAGTCAGTTTAGATTATTGTTATCAAATTGTGAGCATCCATCATGCCCCATATCTCATGAACATGTCTTTGATTCTCATGTCATCAAGATTAGGTTTATAGCATTGGAATATTCTTCCATCATTATGAACATATGCAACTTAATGTCATAACCGGTGTATAAATCAATACATACTAATGTTACCACATCATGGGTATCCCATCATACTCCATATCTTAAACAGTATGAATATCATCCCTAAGGGTTAACTTTAAGGATCATACCCC
This sequence comes from Alisma plantago-aquatica, assembly GCA_963693085.1. Taxonomy (NCBI): domain Eukaryota; kingdom Viridiplantae; phylum Streptophyta; class Magnoliopsida; order Alismatales; family Alismataceae; genus Alisma; species Alisma plantago-aquatica. The sequence continues at coordinate 924,860,511 of OY856410.1, read as the reverse complement.
ATGATCCACCATCCAACTTAATCAGAAGTTCATCTATCCTTAACCATAGGTAACCACTATACAAGCATTCACAACCTATATTGTCATAGTTCATCATGATTGAAGGTGTAAGCTTAAGAAACATGCATTGGGTTATTGGGTTAGGCACAACCCTCACCAAAGGTGTCACCTACCCTCACCAAAAGCATAAAGCGACCAAACAATCCCTCGATAAAAGGGAGTATTGGATAGAGTACCAACCCTCATCCAAAGTTGTCGGCCTCAAGCATGACATGCACCCATGCATCAAGGGGATAGCGGCCAGACTTAGACCTAATAGTGTGTCGCACAGTCATAGACTAAGAGTATAACGTGCAACCGAGTGTAACATCATCACAACCAGCCCTAACGGCCAAGACCCTATCGCCCATTAGGGTTAGGGTTCCATGTCGGACAACTTATCATCACCATATCGTCTGAAGCCATATCACCTAAGATCACGGTACACAAGGTTAAACCACAATGCCCAACCAGTGTACAACTGACGTCTCTCAAACAACACCATGGCACTTGAGGTATCCTATCGTCCAACTAGGTTAAGCTCAACCGTATCGGCCAACACCATGGCGCCCATCAAGAACACCTACTTGGTTAACACATCAAGATACTCAAGGGGCTTTCATACCACCCAAGGTACACTACTTCAACATTGCCATTACGCCCATGGTACCCTATCGTCCAAGGCATTATCAAGCTCGACACATATAACGGCCAAAACTCAACCCTAGGACTGTCCAAGTTGTCAAGTACAAACTCATGTTGGGTAATCATCCAAGAGAGAGAGACCATGTCGGAAAGGCATATCGGCCAAGGTAACATATCTCCTTGTGGGGTATTGGCCACACACTTAGCCCTGATGTCACCCAAACCATGCACACCTACACACTTATAAAGTTCTAGGGTTGATGATATTGGGCATCATATCAAGGGATCGCCCATATTGCCCATCCTCATATCCTTGTCACTCATGGAGCACCATATCGGGCACCCAGCATATTTCCCAAGGAATCATCACAACAAGAGTACCCCTATAGGTCATCTTAGGGTTAGGGCAACTCCATCACTCAAGCTCCATGTTGTCCATAGGCACCATGTCGGGAAACTCACTTAGAGAGTGTCGTGCAAGCACAAACCTCATGCCTAACACAAAAGCCCCTCAACCACGCTCATATCAGTCAGGGAGGTAGCCATGGTATCTCCCAACAATACTATCATGGTTAAGAGTCATATCGGGCAACACGATTAACAGAACTTTTCTTAACATAACGTCCAAGGCAAACGCTAGATGAGAGGGGTATCGTTTAGGGAACCAAAAAGGTGTATCGTGCAAGGGTACAAGGACCATACCAAGTTGGTCATCTTCAACATCAAGACCATGTCATGCAACAAGGGTGGATCATCTATGTCGCCCAGGACAACCCTATCGCCCAAACTAGGGTTGAAGCTCCATATCGGCCAAGATACTAAGGTTTGGGTATTATGTCGGCCAACCACCATCATCTTGGGTAGATGTGAGTATCTGTCACAAGGTCAATGAAAGGTTCACTTATCATATCACCCAAGGCTCAAATCTAGAAGAGGGTATCGGACAAAAACCTCAAGGAGCCACCAAGAAGAGCACATATCGGCCAAGGGATCAACTAGGTGTCTAGCAACCATATCGTACAAACCTTAACTCTAGGGTGGATAGGGGATATCGGGCATTAAGGTGCAACTAGTACCAACCCATCATATCGTCCATATGTCTAGGTCATAGGCTCACCTTTCACGTCCAAAGGAGAGAAAGGGGTGTTGCCATAACCATCAACCAAATCATAGACTATAGAACAAGGTACTGTATCGGGTAAAGACCCATATCGGGCAACCTAGTTGTATCGGCCAAAGACTCATATCGTACAAGTCATCTTAAATCTCTAGCCATTCCAAGCATTAAGTATAAGAACAACATATGGACAGTAGTAAAATGTAGCCATCTCTATCAAAGCGGATCTCAAGCTCCGCATACATGAACATCATAAAAGAAGGATACCAAATTGAGGAACTAGATCAATATATGTGCATATGGAGAGTATACATAATGGAGGTGGTTGAGAGTTATGTAACCCGCCTTAAGAGGATATCCATGAAAGGCATCAAGCTTCATGATCCAAGAAGAAAACACACGTTCTTCTCCAAGAACATCACCCATCCAAAGCTCCAAACATGCCTACGGTACCATCATCATCACCTCAAGAAACAAAGGAAGAAGAAGAAGAAGAAGAAACCATGGTTATGCCTAGCTCAAGAAGAAGAAAGAAGGGGAGATAACCACGGCCTTTCTTACTCTAATCAAGGGCCTATCCATGGCCGAGAGGGGAAGAGGAATGTGGAGAAGAAAGAACAAGGAAAAACTAGCAAAGAAGCATGACTCACCAAGGTTTGATCTTGAGCAAGGGTTTCCATGGCCAAGGAGCTTGCCCCTCCATGCTCCATGGGAGTCTTCCTTTGCTCCCATGCTCGTCACATAAAGGTAGGGGAAGGAAGGTGGCTGAAAAGTATTGTTTGGATAAGGAGGAAGGGAGTTATATACACCAAGGAAGAGAGAGGTAGAAAGGGAAAGGTGTCATAACCACATAAACCAAGGTGCCACTTGCTCTAGCTCATAACACCACTTGTTGCCACCCTAGTAGCTCATGCATGTCCTGGTGATACACTCTAGGGTGTTTATCGTGCAGCTGGGCAGCTGCCATGGCCGACACACCTCTCTTGGGCGAAACACCTCCAAGCCATAGCCGATACACTAAAGGACAAGGTGGCCTATGTGACACATATGTGATATAAAGACCATATAGAGATGTCACTCCTCATATATCAACCAAATAAGGTGCCCCAACCTCCATCCATTTTCTAGATGATGAAAAACAGAAGGGAGGTGACTCTAGATCTGATAAATTGCATATTGACCCTCCACTTTGGGTAATTTGCAATTTACACCAAAACTAGCACATAAAGCATAAACATCAACCAACCAAGCTCAAACTTGAAACATAGGTCCTCCACAAGGTGCCCCATAGCATCATTCTCTTTCTAATGATTCTAGAGAACTAAAGGCATACTTTACATGTGACATATTGCAATATAACCCCTTAGCTTGGGTAAATTGCACTTTGGTCCAAAACAAGCAAACATTGCTCAAACAACATCCAAAAGGGGACCAAACTGGAAACATGAGCTTGTCACATGATACCAAAACATCTTAGAAGATTATATTAAGGTTCTAAGCACCTTTCATAAGCAAAGAAAAAAGGGTTAGCCCAAAACAAGGGTTAGGGTCCTTACAAGTCATAATCCCCTAACAAGGATTTCGTCCCCGAAATCCCGAGCGGAAAGAAAACAGGTGTTACTCACGCATCACATCATACAACTCCACAAGACTCCTAAGTGTCACAGCTCTTCGACCAACATACTTTCTCTTCTCCTAGAGCCACTCAGGGTTTCCTTGTACTAGTCATAGACTCAACCCTCGGTCTCATCATTCTTTGTCTTGTAACACTCTTAGATACTAGAACATTATATGCAACTCGTAACACTCAGGTATCAGTTCCTTCTACTAATGTGTCATATTCCTTGATACGTTTTCGCTGCGCTACTCTGATCTCAGAGACTTGGCACTTAAGCTTTGCATAACTTGTATCACTATCTTTCTGTTCTATATGTTTCAAATGTTCCTTCTCTCCACATGATATATCTCAAACCCAAGGAAGATCTTTCTCAGAAGAGGTTATCATAAGATACATACTCTACAAAACACCTGTATACACCAGACAGGGCTCAACTAGATGAACTTTCTCAGGATGAACTTACAACACTTCTTTCGCTTGGGTGGATATCTTTCGGTGCCATGTTTATGTAGAGCATAAACCCCTAACATAAGAAAGCCACACTATAGGCACTTATCCTGATCAAACCAAAACCAACCTTTCCATCTGAGACAACTTCACACCTTTCTGAGGATATCCATTCCCAGGGTTATAACGATCCTTGACATGTCACCCAGGAAGGGATTCACCCGACCATCACATCCCAGAAAGGAAAGGATACAGAGAAGAGTATACTTCATCCTACACAACCAAGTCATCAACAAGGTGCTCGACGACAAACTATCTCTCTTCTGACTAACAGGAAGGAAACATCTGCCAAACGTACAACAAGCACTCAAAGGAGGGTACATCCTGAACTAGATCAACCAGAGCAGATAAGAGGTAAGAAGAAGACAAAGCAGAATGGAGTGACTCCATTCGACCTGCCAGCACACACGGGTCATTCTACCATTTCTGGCCAGCTTATGTCTCGAGGTCTATTGTTACCTGTTGCCATCTGTTGTCTGGTCAAACCATCTGGTCCTCACTTGCTTATCCTTATTAGTGTTCCTTCGTGCTGCTGATGTGTTGCCTCGAGGTCACCACATAGATCCAAACTTCTAGAACAAGCTTCCAGCTTGTAGGTTCAAGGTCAAGGATGATCGATCAAGACGGTTCACCTTCATACCTCCACGATCTAGGCATCTTGATTCTCAACCCCTTCTTAGAAAGCATGCTAAGAGGATCCTACCATCATCATCCATCACAGACATCCCCATCTTGGAAACCAAAGTCCAAGATCAGCTGATACTTTTCGAAGTATCCAAATAGTGATCACTTCAAAGGCACACATATCAAGTGACACAAGGTCCACTTGACTGCCACTCCCTCGAAAGGAAGGGACACAAAAGAACAAACTCCTCCCATCAACCCATCAACATCTATGGTTTCATATCAAAGGGGAAGATATTTCACTTTCTTTGATCCTTACATGAGTTTCCAACCGTTTATACAGCATTAAACCTTTTCCATCTGGTTTTTATCTTGTATCTTCTTGGGTTCCTTGCACTCAGCACAGGAAACATCAAGACCATTACATGTTATTAATCTTCTTATCATGTTACCATTTCATCATAATCATTATTAGTTCCTGATTATATCAGATTTGTGTTTTCTCTTTGTGATAAAGATCGTTATTCTTCACATATTCTTTATTGAACAAGGATCATCTTCCTGTTTTTCTTTTTCTTATCACAAATTTGCACTTTATTCTTTCATACTTTTGCTTACGTTCATTGGTTGGTCTGAGATTATCTCGGGTTCCATCTTGTTTACTCATCAATTATTCTTCTCTTTCTTCTAACCTTATCTTTTCTTTCAGGTGTTTTCTTCATCTTGTGTAAGTTCTATGCTTTAACCTACGTTGTTATCACAAGTTAATCTATCTTTTATCATATATATATATATATATCTTGATATTACAGTTTCAAGAACTTATCTCATCATATTCTTAATTTTTTTATGCTCTTTAGATTTCTCTAGAATGACTACTTGATCAGAGTAGTCAAGGAGGAAACAATCTAATGCTCCATACTTACCCTTGTCTTCAATATTTGAATACCTGGCCAGGGCATCATGTACTGAGATTAGGTAGTATGCACCATATTTTTTTGCCACGGTCCAACCTTAGACACCATCCTAATCCTAGTCCTAGTGTCCCTATAGACTCAGTGAACCTAGAGCTCTGATACCAACACTGTAACACCTCATCATCAACAAAACACGATTACATGCAAACCAGCGGATTACCGAAAATCACAAGAAATTAAAACCGATTTACAACAAGCACCATAAGGTGAAACATATAATATCTGAGCCAACATTTTTTATATCATAGCATATAACCAAAGTGCTTCAACATAATTTCCCATCATCTTGTTACATGAGCTAACTATTTGTCATGATGCTTTACATCACAATACATATCGAAAACCATACATCGATCATTGTACGAGAAGCATCGAAAAACTCTCCCGAAGACCTGAGTGTACAGGGACGACACATAGGACTCTACTGCTAGACACTATCTATCCCACCAGGTACGATACCTCTACATAACATCCATAGCCACATGATCTTCATCTCTCCAGGCACGTCCACCTAAAAAGGGTTATTAACCAGTGAGGTGAGACACACAGTCCCAGCAAGAGACATAACCCTCTACCAACTTTAATATGATCACAGATAACTGATATAACTAGATTATAAGAGCAGTATACTGAGCAGGGCTAATCTTACCAAGATGTTTCTGAGGCCTATAACCAGGTATTCTTTATGGAACATGATTGACAAGATAAGTTTTATAAGAACTCATCACATTATATAAGGTTCATATGATAAACTGCAGATTATAAGTAGATCAACTGGTACAAACAAGGCCTCAACCATTGTTCCATATTTGCCCTAAGAAGGATACTATACGACTTGATTACAAACTATTATGCCCTGAGGAAGTGAGTCGTACCGCTCAAATCCAACCTTCGGTTGAGAAACCCAAGACGGTGCCATACAAGGTCAATGGAAGAGTCGGACTCCACGACCTCCCATCTCGTGGTCAGTGCACGAGAACCAAAGTAGGACCGCAGTCTCATGCTTAAGTGACCTCAGTCACAGGGCTAGCTCCCGCAGGCTACCCTTTCTCTATCCCGCCTTGGTACAGGTCTCGGCGCTAGTATATCTGAGCCACGGGCCAGTTCACCGTGCTCCCTGAGCCATGAATGCATTCATGCTCTATCACACTGAGCCATGGGCCTGTTCACCATGCTCTTATACACATCTTGAGTCTACAACCGAAGTTGCACTCTAACCTCCTCATTTCCGGCTAGGAGAAACCACACATATTCAATAATATGTGCTTCCAGGTTAACCCGCAGGAGAACCTGTTTCACCATCACCAGCTACTGACGATGATGGATCTATGGCCAGGGCAACTACATGAGAGATTCATCTGTAATTAGTTAATGTATTTTAGGTAGATTGTTGGGGCAATCAAGTTGTATTAAGCAACCATATATAAAACATGAACAACATTAGATTCATTACATTGGAGTTATATTGCTACTGCTATTTCCATTGCCTTCAACAATCATCACATTGCCATGGGATATAAATCCCACACATCATCTCGTAGTGCTACTGCCTCTCAAGGCTTCATCATTTCACATCATCATGGGATATCAATCCCTCATGTCATCACTAGAGGATTACACCTCAACATGCCTTTCTCATCATATTGGTGATATATGTTATCTCATCAACAAGACATATCATTATTATTTAGATAATGCACATATATCAAGTGCTATACAAAGCACGCAATCATATAATCACCATAGCTCTTACTTGGCTATGAATTCAATACACCTGCATGGTTAGCTTGCATAAGAAATAGATAACTGGATCACCAAGCATAGAATATAGGTCTTAGAGAACATATTATGATCATCAGGCTATCAAGAATTTAGGTGCATAGGATTGGAACAACATCCATGTTCATAGTTGTGTCTGTAGTCAGTTTAGATTATTGTTATCAAATTGTGAGCATCCATCATGCCCCATATCTCATGAACATGTCTTTGATTCTCATGTCATCAAGTTTAAGGTTTATAGCATTGGAATATTCTTCAATCATTATGAACATATGCAACTTAATGCCATTACGAGTGTATAAATCAATACATACTAATGTTACCACATCATGGGAATCCCATCATACTCCATATCTTAAACCATATGCATATCATCCCTAAGGATTAACTTTAAGGATCATAACCCATGATCCACCATCCAACTTAATCAGAAGTTCATCTATCCTTAACCATAGGTAACCACTATACAAGAGTTCACAACCTATATTGTCATAGTTCATCATGATCGAAGGTGTAAGGTTAAGAAAGATGCATTGGGTTATTGGGTTAGGCACAACCCTCACCAAAGGTGTCGCCTACCCTCACCTAAAGCATAAAGCGACCAAACAATCCCTCACTAAAAGAGAGTATTGGATAGAGTACCAACCCTCATCCAAAGCTGTCGGCCTCAAGCATGACATGCACCCATGCATCAAGGGGATAGCGGCCAGACTTAGACCTAATAGTGTGTCGCACAGTCATAGACCAAGAGTATAACATGAAACCGAGTGCAACGTCATCACAACTAGCCCTAACGGCCAAGACCCTATCGCCCATTAGGGTTAGGGTTCCATGTCGGGCAACTTATCATCACCATATCGTCTGAAGCCATATCGCCTAAGATCACGGTACACAAAGTCAAACCATGACTCCCAACCAGCGTACAACTGACGTCTCTCAAACAACACCATGGCACATGAGGTATCCTATCGTCCAACTAGGTTAAGCTCAACCATATCGGCCAACACCATGGTGCCCATCAAGAACACCTACTTGGTTAACACATCAAGATACTCAAGGGGCTTTCATACCACCCAAGGTACACTACTTCAACATTTACATGACGCCCATAGTACCCTATCGTCTAAGGTACTATCAAGCTCGACATATATAACGGCCAAACCTCAACCCTAGGACCGTCCAAGCTGTCAACTATGAACTCATGTTGGGTAATCATCCATGAGAGAGAGAGAGAGACCATGTCGGCAAGGCATATCGGCCAAGGTAACATATCTCCTTGTGGGGTATCGGCCACACACTTAGCCCTGATGTCACCCAAACCATGCACACCTACACACTTATAAAGTTCTAGGGTTGACGATATCGGGCAGCATATCAAGGGATCGCCCATATCGCCCATCCTCATATCCTTGTCGCTCATGGAGCACCATATCGGGCACCCAGCATATCGCCCAAGGAATCATCACAACAAGAGTACCCCTATCGGATATCTTAGGGTTAGGGAAACTCCATCACTCAAGCTCCATGTCGTCCATAGGCACCATGTCGGGCAACTCACTTAGAGAGTGTCGTGCAAGCACAAACCTCATGCCCGACACAAAAGCCCCTCAACCACGCTCATATCGGTCAGGGAGGCAGCCATGGTATCGCCCAACAATACTATCATGGTTAAGAGTCATATCGGGCAACAAGATTAACATAACTTTTCTTAACATAACGTCCAAGGCAAACCCTAGATGAGAGGGGTATCGTTTAGGGCACCAAAAAGGTGTATCGTGCAAGGGTACAAGGACCATTCCAAGTTGGTCATCTTCAACATCAAGACCATGTTGTGAAACAAGGGTGGATCATCTATGTCGCCGAGGACAACCCTATCACCCAAACTAGGGTTGAAGCTCCATATCGGCCAAGATACTAAGGTTAGGGTATTATGTTGGCCAACCACCATCATTTTGGGTAGATGTGAGTATCGGTCACAAGGTCAATGAAAGGTTCACTTATCATATCACCCAAGGCTCAACTCTAGAAGAGGGTATCGGGAAAAAACCTCAAGGAGCCACCAAGAAGAGCACATATCGGCCAAGGGATCAACTAGGTGTCCACCAACCATATCGTCCAAACCTTAACTCTAGGGTGGATAGGGGATATCGGGCATTAAGGTGCAACTAGTACCAACCCATAATATCGTCCCTATGTCTAGGTCATAGGCCCACCATTCAAGTCCAAAGGAGAGAAATGGGTGTTGCCATAACCATCAACCAAAGCATAGGCTATAGAACAAGGTATTGTATCGGGTAAAGACCCATATCGGGTAACCTAGCCGTATCGGCCAAAGACTCATATCGTACAAGTCATCTTCAACCTCTAGACATTCCAAGAATTAAGTGTAAGAACAACATATGGATAGTAGTAAAATGTAGCCATCTCTATCAAAATAGATCTCAAGCTCCACATGCATGAACATCATAAAAGAAGGATACCAAATTAAGGAACAAGATCAATATATGTGCATATGGAGAGTATACATAATGGAGGTGGTTGAGAGTTATGTAACCCGCCTTAAGAGGATCTCCATGAAAGGCATCAAGCTTCATGATCCAAGCAGAAAACACACGTTCTTCTCCGAGAACATCACCCATCCAAAGATCCAAATATGCCTACGGTACCATCATTATCACCTCAAGAAACAAAGGAAGAAGAAGAAGAAGAAACCATGGTTATGCCTAGATCAAGAAGAAGAAAGGACGGGAGATAACCACGACCTTGCTTACTCTTATCAAGGGCCTATTCATGGCCGAGAGGGGAAGAGGAAGGTGGATAAGAAAGCAAAAGGAAAAACTAGCAAAGAAACATGACTCACCAAGGTCGGATCTTGAGCAAGGAGTTTCCATGGCCAAGGAGCTTGCCCCTCCATGCTCCATGGGAGTCTTCCTTAACTCCCAAATCTCCCATGATCGTCACATACAGGTAGGGGAAGGAAGGTGGCCGAAAAGGATTGCTTGGATAAGGAGGAAGGGAGTTATATACACCAAGGAAGAGAGAGGTAGCAAGGGAAAGGTGTCATAACCACATAAACCAAGGTGCCACTTGCTCTAGCTCATAACGCCACTTCTTGCCACCCTAGAAGCTCATGCATGGCCTGGTGATACACTCTAGGGTGTGTATTGTGCAGCTGGGCAGCTTCCATGGCCAACACGCCTCTCTTGGGCGACACACCTCCAAGCCTTAGCCGATACACTAAAGGACAAGGTGGCCTATGCGACACATATGTGATATAAAGACCATATAGAGATGTCACTCCTCATCTATCAACCGAACAAGGTGCCCCAGCCTCCATCCACGCTCTATATGATGTAAAACAAAAGGGATGTGACTCTAGAGCTGATAAATTGCATATTGACCCTCCACTTTGGGTAATTTGCAATTTACACCAAAACTAGCACATAAAGCATAAACATCAACCAACCAAGCTCAAACTTGAAACATAGGTCCTCCACAAGGTGCCCTACAGCATCATTCTCTTTCTAATGATGCTAGAGAACTAAAGGCGTACTTTACATGTGACATATTGAAATATAACCCCTTAGCTTGGGTAAATTGCACTTTGGTCCAAAACAAGCAAACATTGCTCAAATAGCATCCAAATGGGACCAAACTGGAAACATGAGCTTGTCACATAATACCAAAACATCTTAGAAGATTATATTAAGGCTCTAAGCACCTTTCTTAAGCAAAGCAAAAAGGGTTAGCCCAAATCCTGGGCCAGGGTCCTTACATTTATCATGTAGTGTATTGGCCATAAGTCACACATTTGAATTACCCAACTATCATCAATGATATGGGCTCATCTTGGGTCAAGGCATTGTTAATATAAGGTTGTCCATTATCAACCACTCTAGGTTTTTCACCTATCAAGGTATTAGCCACACCATTACTTGGTGTTACAATCATTACTCCTAAGAGTGTCTTGCCCTCACCTTTACAAGGTATCTCAGGTTAGAAGTGTGCATATATTCACCATATCGGGCTGTAAGTATATGAGCACTCACCATATCGGGCTAGAAGTATATACACACCATTCATATCGAGCTAGAGGTGTTTATATGTGTTACCCATGTCGTGCATGAGGTATTAATCCATCACCATGTCGGGCTAGACATCAGCTAGGGTTGTGTATCGGGCTACCATATCGTGCAATAGCATTTGCTATTCTTTACTCATATCGTGTTACACAAATTAGGGTTTCATGTCAATTTATAAGTATTCATTTAACATTGTATCATGCATGGAGTCTATACTTGACTCCCTATCGTGCTAGAGGTGTATACTACACTCCCATATCGTGCAAGAAGGTATACAATCATATCGATATCATTTTAGTGAAGTAGGTGCATCATCATATCGGGTTAGAGGTGTTTGCTTGTGTGCTTACACCCGATATCAATTTTATAAAGTGATGCCATCATCTTCAAGCTCTAGACCTTAGTTCTAACTATTATAGTTCATGGAAACAGGTCTAAGAAACTACTAGAACTCATAATTCCATCAACTACTTCAGGAAATTTCGGAATTAAAAGTAGATCATTAAATATAGCAATTTAGGTGATGAATAATAACATGGTTGAGTTCAAGTTATATAACCCACCTTAAGAACAACTTCAAAGCTCCAAGATCCAAAGCTCCACGTCCCTAAGGTTGAATATGAACTTCAAAACTCCTCTATATGCAAAGAATCACCATGGATAAGCAATTGGTGAAGAAGAAAAGAAAGGAAGATCAAAACCCTAAAATCATGCCTCAACCAAGGTTGAAGATGATCATTGCCTCACCTTAAGGTTAAGTATGAGATCCTTCTTGCTCCTTAGCACCCTTTCATGATACCATACTACTCTTGCACGATATGCCACCACCCATGCACGATATGATACTCATTTGCATGATATTCCACTCACTTATGATCAAAACACTTCACTATGGGCGATATCACCCTATATGGTTGATATCACCTACTTGGGCGATATGATCTTTCCATGGGCGATACCCCAACGCCCATGCACGATACTACAGCATCCCTTCATGATATAGGAGCTTTATACACGATATCCTAGGGTAGGAGGGTGGTAAGGGTCGAAAAATTGCACCAAGGGGTGAAACTAGGGATATATGTACTTGTTGCTCATGAAGGAAGGTGAAAATGAGGTGTCATCATTTTGAACTAGTAGGTGCCACGTGTCCATGCATGGGTGACACGTGTACATGCATGAATAATCATTTATCTTGACATGAAAAACAGTTGATAGTGATCTAGGGATAAGGATTCGTCCATTACTTATCTCTTCGAATAAGATATATCAACAAAATCACCACTTTATTCACAACTCATCACAACTTTACCAACGGAGTTGTAACCCGACACACCTCACCTCCTTGAGGTGATTTTCACGATATGCACTTTTCCAAGAGTCCATAAAACTATATGGGACACCTCCTTGGGTTCCTTGGCCGATAGGCACTAATATATAAGCTTTTCAACTTGATACAACTCAAGTTAAGCTTTCATATTCAACCCTTTTCTTGGTCATTTCATCACCAAGATTACCATCATTCATAATGGAATCAAACATGGTGTATCATTCATTATATCTCCTATAAATGATACATAGAGGAATTACAAACACTATAGAGGTGGTAATTTGCATATCAACCCCACATTTTGGGTAAATTACAATTTGTACCAAAATTGGTGCACAAGGTACTAGCATTGTTCAAACAAGTTCAAACTTGGAATTTAGGCTTTCCAAAAGCCACCACCTTTCATCATTCTCTCTCTTATAATGCTACAACATATAAGGCACGTTCAACATGTGACATTTTGCAATATAACCCCTCAACTTGGGTAAATTGCACTTTGGTCCAAAACAAAGGAACATTGCTCAAACAGCATTCAATCGGGACCAAACTAGAAACATAAGTGTGTCACATGATAACAAAACACCTTAGAGGATTATATTATAGTTCTAAGCAACTTACTTAGCCCAAACAAATAGGGTTACCGCATAACCCAGGTCAGGGTCGTTACAAGTTATAAACCCCTAACAAGGATTTTGTCCCCGAAATCCCAAGTAAATGGAGACAAATATCATTCATTCATCATATCATCAAGTCTCCACATAACATCTTTGATGATGTCATGTTTATGCGGGACATAAACCCCTAAAAAATGGTATCCATGCTATAGTATGTAACTGGACAAATTTTAGAGTTGGCCCTTCTAGGTAACCAAACATTACTTCTTATCAGGAGTCATGTTCCCATTTTCTCATATCATTGAAAGTTCTTGGATACTAGGATTCTTTACCTTGGTATCCATTATATGTGTCAAAAACACATCACATCATCATCATGATTACTAGATCTGGGTATTCAAACCCTCATTCTATCACTGAACATTGTTACCTCTCATCGGGTAACTGTTACCTCTAGGTCTAAGGACCAGGGTATACATTATACTAAACATCTTCTTTTGTTTATAAGTTTGATCTATGATTAACTGAGATCCCTTTGTATATCAATTAGGATGTGGTAGAAATATCCATGCCACATATTTGACTTCATTATGCTCTTTAGATTGTCTCATAATGACTACTTGATCAGAATAATCAGAAAGATAACAATCTAAGAGTTACATACTTACCATGCATTCAATAGATGAATACATGGCCAGGGTATTCAAGAACTGAAATTAGGTAGTATGCATTTGTTTTATATTATGTTTCATACTTTTAACATCTCTTTAAATGTACTACTTAGTATCTCAGATTTTCTCTGGGTGTTTCTTTTACATCTCTTCCTTTTCTACATGAAGAGAGAAATTTCAAAACATACAAGAGAACATTGGACCGAATATAGGTTGTTATCATTCTTATCTCTTCCTCATGTCCTCATAGGACTAATTACAGGAAGCTCAACAAAAAATACCTTCTTATGATTATCAGATAAAATCAAGAGAAGACATATAAAAATGTGAAAGCTCTATCTGACTGCCATCCCTCACAGTCATCCACCACTTCTGGTTGACTCAAACATAGAGTCTAGCTATTTCATGATGTTTCTTTTGCCTTTTTACACTATTAGGTTGTAACTTTCGTAAGCCCTGCCGAGTCTACCTCTGTTTTTGGGTCATTTACTCCCTCCTTTTTGAATAAAAGGGTTTTGTATGCTTAACATATCCATGTCTTATCCAAATACCATAGTCTTATCGGTCTCATTACCAATGTAGAAGCTAAGTTAGGAGTTATTGTAGGTGGAAAGTTAGGACTTTTGCCTTTACTTAGCGACTACTGCCCTGGTGCACTAGGCATTTATTGCACTTGTGGAACCAAAAACTTTGGCTTTTTAGAACAACTAGGCAAATGTCTCTAGAATTATAGAGACCTTTCCTTAATTCTCAGCTTATTGCCCCTCCTTGGGCATTGCCATCACAGATGTACTATCTATCTATACTTATGGCAGAGTCTATTTTCTTTCCATATGTTAATTCTTCCCACATTTTCCACAGTTCCAACATGACTATGTCATTTAGGAACCCTTTCAAAGAACAAAGTTTCTGTATTGAGGACTGGTAACCTAGGTTGTAACGCAAGTATCCAGTCTACTATCTGCATCACTATTGTCCTAACCAGCCCAACAAGAGCATAAAACTAGGATTCTCTATCCTGATTTGGTCAAGATGGGAATTCTTAGGCACTTGTTCTTCTCTTGCCTGATCCCTTACACCCTCTCCTAGTGCAACAACATTGCTCTCAGCAATGTGTTCCTCGTGTTCCCTAGTCATTTATAAACTTTACCCTTTCTTCTGCATAAGCAGAAGTCACTATAGGGTATAGTGGAGGACACTAACACAGACTCAACACCTTAGTCCTATGTCTCTGTAGACTCAGCAAACCTTAAGCTCTGAAACCAAAACATGTAACGACGGTCACCAAACTGACAAACAAAATGTTACTAATTAAGAGAAATAAACATAAACAGCGGATTAACAAAAATCACTAAAAATTTTAAACCATTTTGCAAGGATATCCTTGTACAAAAAACTTTTACTGAAAGATCTAAAACTCATACATATCATGATACATTGTACAACATTGTTTCATCTCATCTCGAGGATAACATATAACAGTTGCTCTATCAAAACACATACCGGAGCAACATAAAACCTCGAGGCATTCAAGCCAAAATCTCATATTATTCATGAAACCAGTACGAACCAACTCCAAGGACCTGAGAGTACAGAGACGACACATAGGACTTCTATCTATAAGACATGACAGACAGTACACTCAACCTGAGCTGTCACTACTGTCCCTGCTGCTGTTGTTCTTTCTCTACAGTACGGTCACAATCCCCCTCATGCACGTCCACCTAAAAAAAATGTGGATCCCACGGGGTGAGACAATTGTCCCAGTGAGAGATATAACTCTCCGCCAACAAAGTTATTATCACAGTTAAATAATATTAAACTGAGTAGAGGATAAGCAGTTTAGAATATTCTCATCTTTTAAAGCATTGGAACTATCTATGATAGAGTAGTAAATCATCTATTCACTTTATAAGGAATATGAAGAACGCGTATATCATTTACCCATCATACGATATCAAAATCTCAAGCTTATCCTGTGATGCTCATTATCATGGTATGTCATCCATGAAACATTCTCATTTCTATCTGCTTGGCCTCAGCTTATCTACTAACCAGGTATTGCATTGTACCAGTCATGTGAGTATCATTATATTTCGTTCAGGCATTGGACTATGCCAATCCTGTGCAACCGTTTGAGGCATTGGACTATGCCAATCCTATATAATTATTATAGGCTTCATGCCTCTGCCAAGTTTTGGGTTATTACCAATTCTGTGATTATTATAGGCTTCATGCCTCTGCCAGGTATTGGGTTATTACTAATCCTGTGATTATTATAGGCTTCATGCCTCTGCCAGGTATTGGGTTATTACCAAATTATAGGCTTCATGCCTCTACCAGGTATTGGGTTAATACAAATCCTGTGATTATTATAGGACTCATGCCTCTTCCAGGTATTGGGTTATTACCAATCCTGTGATTATAGGCTTCATGCCTCTGCCAGGTATTGGGTTATTACCAATCTTGTGATTATAGGCTTCATGCCTCTGCCAGGTATTGGGTTATTACCAATCCGGTGATTATAAGCTTCATGCCTCTGCCAGGTATTGGGTTATTACCAATCCTGTGATTATAGGCTTCATGCCTCTGCCATGTATTGGGTTATTACCAATCCTGTGATTATAGGCTTGATGCCTCTTCCAGGTATTGGGTTATTACCAATCATGTGATTATAGGCTTCATGCCTCTGCCAGGTATTGAGTTATTACCAATCCTTGTGATTATAGGCTTCATGCCTCTGCCAGGTATTGGGTTATTACCAATCCTGTGATTATAGTCTGCATGCCTCTGCCAGGTATTGGGTTATTACCAATCCTGTGATTATAGGCTTTATGCCTCTTCCAGGTATTGGGTTATTACCAATCCTGTGATTATAGGCTTCATGCCTCTTCTAGGTATTGTGTTATTACCAATCCTGTGATTATAGGCTTCATGCCTCTTCTAGGTATTGGGTTATTACCAATCCTGTGATTATATGCTTCATGCCTCTTCCAGGTATTGGGTTATTACCAATCCTGTGAAACTATTCCAGGCATTGGACTAAGCCAATCCTATGCATCTCATCACTGAATACCACATCACCTTTACTAGGCATTGTACCTTGGCCAAGCCATCATACTTATTCACATCCTTTATATAATACAAGTATTCCTTTTATATCCTTTAAGCATATTCAAAACACTATAGCCATCATTTGGCTATAGGCGTAAAGCATGTATGATTAAGGTTTCATTATTATTATTGTATCAATTTATTATTATTATGTTACTAAGTTTCCATTTCCTAGTTTATTTGAACATTATCATTTCTTACATGAAACTTTTATAAACATCTTGTTACCTCTCACTAGGCAACAACTATTCACATGGCTCACGAGGCCCATTAAACATCTTGTCACCTCTCACTAGGAAACAATTATTCACATAGCTCACAAGGCCCATTAAACATCTTGTCACCTCTCACTAGGTAAAACCTATTCACATGGCTCACAAGGCCCATTAAACATCTTGTCACCTCTCACTAGGCAACAACTATTCACATGGCTCACAAGGCCCATTAAACATCTTGTCACCTCTCACTAGGCAACAACTATTCACATGGCTCACAAGGCCCATTAAACATCTTGTCACCTCTCACTAGGCAACAACTATTCACATGGCTCACAAGGACATTAAACATCTTGTCACCTCTCACTAGGAAACACTATTAGGGTTAGGGCTTCCCTTTATAGCCGAATAGGGTATCAAGTCAATATTATTATTCAAACCCTAATTCATTGCTACACACATCTAGGAGAATACATTGATATCATAAGTATTCAATTATACTTACTTATTCTCATCTTTTATCATTAAATGATAATCAACACAAAGTATAAGTTTCTCTCTCATCCTCTCTAGGATATTGGTTACATCATACTTTATTATCTTGGATTAACCCTTTCTCAAGGTATGTTAGGCTACACTTATAAAAGTGCATTACATCTCAATGTAACAATTGACATGACGCACTCCATGTGTTACTCATCCATGTATATTGGATTTAAGGTGCATCAAGGTGCATCAACCTTGAGGTGATGGATGTAGTATTTATCATGCCTTGATGTATTACTTACCTCATTACTTTCAACTTACTTAACTTCATCAACTTATCTTGTATTAGGGTATATCCCATCCTAATACTTTATGCACTAACACATCACATTTATCATGTAGTGTATTGGCCATAAGTCACACATTTGAATTACCCAACTATCATCAATGATATGGGCTCATCTCGGGTCAAGGCATTGTTAATATAAGGTTGTATATTATCAACCACTCTAGGTGTTTCACCTATAAAGGTATTAGCCACACCATTACTTGGTGTTACACTCATTACTCCTAAGAGTGTCTTGCCTTCACCTTTACAAGGTATCTCAGGTTAGAAGTGTGCATATGTTCACCATATCGGGTTGTAAGTATATGAGCACTCACCATATCGGGATAGAAGTATATACACACCATTCATATCGGGCTAGAGTTGTTTATATGTGTTACCCATGTCTTGCATGAGGTATTAATACATCACCATGTCAGGCTAGACATCAACTAGGGTTGTGTATCGGGCTACCATATCGTGCAATAGCATTTGCTATTCTTTACTCATATCGGGTTACCCAAATTAGGATTTCATGTCAACTTATAAGTATTCATTTAACCTTGTATCATGCATGGAGTCTATACTTGACTCCCTATCATGACAGAGGTGTATAATACACTCCCATATCATGCAAGAAGGTATACAATCATATCCATATCATTTTAGTGAAGTAGGTGCATCATCATATCGGGTTAGAGGTGTTTGCTTGTGTGCTTGCACCCGATATCACTTTTATAAAGTGATACCATCATATTAAAGCTCTAGACCTTAGTTATAACTATTATAGTTCATGGAAAAAGGTCTAAGAAACTACTAGAACTCATAATTCCATCAACAACTTCAGGAAATTTCGGAATTAAAAGTAGATCATTAAATATAGCAATTTAGGTGATGAATAATAACATGGTTGAGTTCAAGTTATATAACCCGCCTTAAGAACAGATTCAAAGCTCCAAGCTCCAAATATCCAAGTCCCTAAGGCTGAATATGAACTTCAAAACTCCTCTATATGCAAATAATCACCATGGATAAGCAATTGGTGAAGAAGAAAAGAAAGGAAGATCAAAACCCTAAAATCATGCTTCAATCCAAGGTTGAAGATTATCATTGTCTCACCTTAGGATTAAGTATGAGCTCCTTCTTGCTCCTTAGCACCCTTGCACGATACCATACTACTCTTGCACGATATGCCACCACCCATGCACGATATGACACTCATTTGCATGATATTCCACTCACTTATGATCAAAACACTTCACTATGGGCGATATCACCCTATATGGTCGATATCACCTACTTGGGCAATATGATCTTGCCATGGGCGATAGCCCAACGCACATGCACGATACCACAGAATCTCTTCACGATATAGGAGATTTATGCACGATATAATAGTGTAGTAGGGTGGTAAGGGTCGAAAAATTGCACCAAGGGGTGAAACTAGGGGTATATATACTTGTTACTCATGAAGGAAGGTGAAAATGAGGTGTCATCATTTTGAACTAGTAGGTGCCACGTGTCCATGCATGGGTGACACGTGTACATGCATGCATAATCATTTATCTTGACATGAAAAACAGTTGATAGTGATCTAGGGATAAGGATTCGTCCATTACTTATCTCTTTGAATAAGATATATCAACAAAATCACCACTTTATTCACAACTCATCACAACTTTACCAAGGGAGTTGTAACCCGACACACCTCACCTCCTTTAGGTTCTTTGCACGATATGCACTTTTCCAAGAGTCCATAAAACGATATGGGACACCTCCTTGGGTTCCTTGGCTGATAGGCACTCATATATAAGCTTTTCAACTTGATACAACTCAAGTTAAGCTTTCATATTCAACCCTTTTCTTGGTCATTTCATCACCAAGATTACCATCATTCATAATGGAATCAAACATGGTGTATCATTCATTATCTCTACTCTAAATGATACATATAGGAATTAGGAACACTCTAGAGGTGGTAATTTGCATATCAATCCCACATTTTGGGTAAATTACAATTTGTACCAAAATTGGTGCATAAGGTACCAGCATTGTTCAAACAAGTTCAAACTTGGAATTTAGGCTTTCCACAAGCCACCACCTTGCATCATTATCTCTCTTATTATGATGAAACATATAAGGCCCGTTCAACATGTGACATTTTGCAATATAACCCCTCAACTTGGGTAAATTGCACTTTGGTCCAAAACAAAGGAACATTGCTCAAACAGCATTCAATCGGGACCAAACTTGAAACATAACTGTATCACATGATAACAAAACACCTTAGAGGATTATATTATAGTTCTAAGCAACCTACTTATCCCAAACAAATAGGGTTACCTCATAACCCAGGTCAGGGTCGTTACCACTTCAATCTAGCATCGAGTTCTTCATGTACCTACTTCCACCACATGGAAGTGAACTTAAGGTCATACTCAAGATATTGAACTCGGATCCTGGTGCAGTTGAACTATTTCTCTCTCATATATATAGTTCAACCCAAACTATCATACTGACAGTGATCTCTCTTAGGCAAGGGATTAGGTCAACTTGGTAAGGTGATCTACCATAACCCATATTACATCCTGACCTCTCTTGGTCTAGGGGAGACTCACCTCAACGTCTATGGTGAGCTACTCTTATCCCCTCTTGGGTACTCTTCACTATCCATAGCAACTCACAGTGTTACTGGTGTCACCTCTTGGCATGCATGGCAACAAGCCACATGCACTCTATATACTTCTTCATCTCAGGTACCCCAAGCACACTTTTATTATCTTAGAAGTATTGCGGTATATGCCAGACTTATAATCATGATCTCATGCATGTCATGATTCCTCAAGGTCAACTCTTCAGGAACCCTAAAACACTCTAGTAGCGGGTTTCATCGCCTTCTTTTCTGGATAGGTGTATCTGAGGTTCTTACAACCATCCTTTTATCTCATCAAGCTCTAGGCTGGCTAACCAAGCAACCACTAACTCGATCAATGGGTCTTGTTGTATATGAGTGTTAGCCTTACATGTCTCACAAACTTAGGGTTCACCTAACAACCTCTTCTAGACTCTCTACTGACTAAACAAGATGGTTGTGTCTCGACTAAGAGCATATGTTACCACATTAATTCCTTATGCACTAGGTGATGGTGAAATCATAAACCTTCATATACTCCACTCAGGACCCTCATCTCGGGTTTAAGTCTAATTGAGTCAAGAAAACTTTTAGCTCATCATCTCGATTACCATACCCAAGATGCAACTCTTAGGATCCAAACTGCTCTTGACAAGAACGTCCTCATATGATGATTACCCTTGTTCTCTTTGTGTTTCCAAACCAGATATTCAACATACTCTCAAAAGGTGTGGTACTTCCTCAAACATAGTAGAAAGGGTTTCAACTCATATCACCTTTATTCTCATTATGGTATGCGTTTTTTCATGTCTCTCAAACCCATAACAAGATGAAATAAGCATTTGGCTATAGTCCAAATACAGACTTCAACCTATTCCAAGAGTAGAGATGGTGCATCACACATCACCGTCACACTTTCCAATCTAAGTTGAAACGTACATCACATGTCTCCACACCATGAACATCTCCATTATGGGTCTATACCCATGGGAAGACTATTCCCATAACCTCTGGATCTCAACATATCTATCATGCACAATCCTTAGTCAATACCTCAAGGTATATAGGGTGTCAGCACTTTTGGAGTGATCTGACCCTTATACATATAGGGAGTGCCTCTCACATTTACCCCTTAGGCCCCATGAACTCATGAAGGTGGCCAGCCTCATAACCCATGAGCCTCAGGTAAAGGCAGTTGTTACCTCCCAACCCTATGGTCTTGTGCATTCAGGGAACAGACAACTCCTACTCCCATCGGTCTTATCCCTTCCAGACCTTGGTATTGACTTAGGATTCCATCAAACCTGAATCCTCGCCCAGATCATCATCATCCCTTTGCACACTCATAGTAAAACTTATATTCCTTCATGGGAATTATGGTGACCTACATATATCGGTCTGGCCCATACAAGTTACCTCCATGGTAATACATCCTCATGCCCCTTAGAGATGGTCACACATGGGTCTATAGATTCATGTTCATACTATGTGCTCCTATAGTTAGATCATCAAGCTCTTATAAGTGACCTCTTAAGGTTATCTCAAACCTAAACAAGAGTTGGTGCTCACCCTACATAAAGGGTTCTTTCCCAGGATAGGAGAAAACCATCTCTTGATAGTAACAAAGGTCAAAAACGTCATTACTTCCAAGGTTTGCATCATCATGTGCATAGGCTACTACTACTTCCCCTCTTAGGTCTAGGAACCCCATGTTGACCTTCTTATGCATCAGCTGTCTTACTGCATGCTCAGCTGATCAACCATGAACTGAACCTATACCAAGTAGAGCATGAATGTAAGGACCCTGACCTTCATTTTGGGCTTACCCTGTTTGTTTTGCCTAAACCTTATGCTTGGGTGCTTGCTAATCATCTTTAGTGGTGATTAGGGTTTACTTGTGCATAGTTGAGAGCTGGAGGTGCTACTTGCAAAATAAACCTGAGTTAAGGTCGAAGAGCAAGTTTGTCACCTTGATAGATGTCTTTCTCTCTCTTTACTTCCTCTAGGGTTGAGAGGAAGGTTTGGGCTCGTGCCTTGAGTTGTCTTGGGCTTGGTTGAGCTCTTTTGGGCTTTGTTTTTCCTTGTTTGGACCTTTCCTTTCTTGGTTCAGCCATGTATCGGGCAAGGGTGCTTTGTGTCGGCCATGGGGTATCGCCCATGAGGGTGTGTCGGCCATGGAGGAGTAGTGTGGCGGCCTTTGACCTTGTTTGACCTTCTTGCTTTGGTTGTGTCACCCTAGCTTGGACATGTGGCCGATCCTTGGTTGAGTTGTGGCATCGCATGTGCATGTGTTTTGCAAGGTGGTGGAACGGGTGGACAAGTGTCCCTTGAAAAGGTGACACCTTGCCTTGGTTTAACCTTGAAACCCATCTATATATGCCTTGCCTTTCTCTTCCTTAGGAACCATTTAGCTCTTTGTTTCTCCTCTCTTCCTTATGTGCACGATACACCTCTCCCTTACAACCTTGGTGGCCGATACCCTTGGAGGAGCTAAGGTGGGTGGCCGATCTCTTTGAAGGAGCTCTCTTCTTCTTCTTCCTTTAGCTTGGCGGCCGAACCCTAGGTGGGTCTTGTCTCCTTGGTAATCATATTCCCTCTCTCCTTAGCATCTTCTTCTCCATCTTTCCTACTCTTAGGCCATGGTGGTTATGCTTCTTGTTCCTTTTCTTGAGGTAGCCAAAGTAGTGTGCTTGGAGCTAGGAGCTTGAAGCGTGTAGCTTTGGAGCTTGAGGAGTTTGCTTAAGGCAGGTTACATAACTTCTAACCCTAGCTATATTAGCTTCTCTATGTTGCATGTCTCATATATGTTGATGATCGGCCATTCCATGCTATGTATCTTGCTCTAGTACATGTTGTTGATGTTGTGGATGTTCTATGTGCCTTTATACCTAGTTGGCGGAACCATGGTTTAGGGTTTTCTTGTTGAGCAATACCCCTTTCTCTCCTTGGTCTATAGATGTGAGTTTGGGCTCTAGAGGTCTAGGAAATACCCCTCTCTTGTTTAAGTTGAGAGGTGAGCTTATATTCTAGTTGCTTGAGAAACACCCTCCTCTCACCATGGATTAGAGAGGTGAGCCCTTGAAAAGATGATGATCTAGGTTGAGGTGGAACCTTGTGGTTGCCCGATTTGTGATAGAGGTTGTGCAAAACCCCTCTCTCTTGGTTGTTGAGAGGTGAGCCGACCTTCTTGATCAATTAGGGTATGGTGCCTTTGTGCTTGAGGTTGAAGATGATCTTGTGGGGTTGTGCCTTTCACGATATGACCTTGGAGTTATGCTACCCGATAGTCTTGTTTGAATATATACCCTTAGGTGACACACCTTGTTGAGATAGTCGGCTTGGTGCCAATTATGCTTTGGTCAATATAGAGCCTTAACCCTAGCTTGGGTGTTAGAGTTGCTTTGGGCGACATGAGTTGTCTACCCTTGTTGCATGATATGTTCTTGAGGTGGAATCCTTGGTAGATATGCATGCTTGGGCGTTGGGTGGACCCTTGTATCCTTTGGCCGATGTCCCTTATGGAGATGTTGGATGATACACCATGTATAGAGGATGCTCGATGCACCCCCCCTGTCTTGAGATGGTCTTGGCCGATAGGCTTTGATTGCTTGGTGCCTGCCACATCCTTGTTCGTTATCCTTGTTTAGTTGAGCTTGGACTTATATAAAGTGTTGGATGAGATGGCTTCATGCCCGACATGCTAACCCTAGATGTTGACCGTTATGATGCTTCATGGCCATGCACGACACCATTCTTGGGCATCATGGGTACCCTGGCCGATAGGGTTAACCCTTGGATGATGCTGAGACGGTTGGACTATAGGGGTGCCTTGGGCGACACCCCTTTGGTCGACATGGCTCATGTTGAAGGATAGCTGATAGTGAAACCTAACCCTAACCCTAGCTTGGTGCCCGATAGACCCTTGGCCGATAGCCATGGTAGTGTTGCATGATATACCTTGGTGGAGGCTGCCTGACACCATGTATGCTAATGGAACCTTGATGCATGTTAAAGGATGTGCAGTGATTGGCCGATATGGTGGTGAGATGCTTATGGGTTGGGAATCCTAGTCGTTATACCTTTGGTAAGGGTATTGCTATACCAGGTATACCCTTTGATGAGGGATGGCGCTGCTCGCCATGCTTAGTGAGGGTTGCTGGAGTTTTGGGAGAGGGTTCTGTTAACCCGGAATGTATATAGTTGATGGTTCTGTTTTAATAACAATGATACAAGTGAAATGATGTGATCACTTTGAATCCTACAAATATGTTGATAAGCTTAAATAAATAGACTGTGAACCAGGAAGCTTGGAAGCATATGATGTTGCTACACATGTTGATATGACACACGCATATGGTCACAAGTGTAAGGCATAACATATGCCTATGATTAATAATAATACTATGAATGATAAAGCTTATGTGTGATGTACTCATGGATGCTTCTTTATACTTGAAAGTATAACAATAATCATGTTAATCCATGATGGCTTCAATTATCTTTGTGGATGTGTGCACTAACCATGCAGGTATTTCATGTGGATTCATAGCCTGGTCAGAGCTATGAGGTATATGTGCTTTGACTAGCACTAGGTGATGATAATCCTTGATTAATGAAATAACAAGTTGATAGGTCTAAGGACCTGATATAAGGTTGAGTGCCTAGTTGAGGTGTTATCCTATGATGATGTAATAAGGGATGTGTTCCCAAGATGTTGATGCCTGATTGTGATGCCTTGAGAGGTAGTGGTTGATATCATGAGTGTTTGAGGTCCCAGGACAGTAGGTTGATGGCAATAATGATGTAATTCCATAAGGCTATGTTTATGCTTTGTTTTTCCTCAACAATTGGCTTAAAATGTACTAATTAATTATAGATAAACATATCATGTAGTTTTCCCTGGACATAGATCCATCATCATCAGAACTTGGTGATGGTGAAACAGGTTTATCCTGCGGGATTACCTGGAGCGCATATTGTTGAATATGTGAGGTTTCCCCTAGCCTAAAATAGGAGGGTTGAGTGCAACTATGGTTGTAGACTCAAGAAATATGGAGCATGGTGAATAGGCCAATGGCTCAGAATACGTGATGATGAGGAATGATGTGTTCATGGCTCGGATGTATCTACTGGCACCTATGATGAGGTGAGATAGAGTTATGGGTAGCTTGCGGAGCTGACCCAGTGGTTGAGGCCTATAAGCATAAGACTGCGGTCTTGCTTGATGATTTGTGTACTAACCACGGGAAGGTGAGGCCATGGAGTCTGAATCTCCTTAGACCTTGTATGGCACCGGATTGGGCTTCACAGCCAATGGTTGGATTTGAGCAGGGAAAGCCCACTTCCTCAGGGCATAATAAAATGTAATCCAACTGAATGGTATATCTTGCTTAGAGCAAAACACAGAACATTGATTGAGGCCTTGCTTATATAGTTGATCTAGTTACACCTTGCACATATGTGTACGATCCTTATTTTCCGTGATAAGTTTTTATAAAACTTATCTTGTCAATCATGTTCCATAAAGAATACCTGGTTATATGCCTTCTGGATATCTTGGTAAGCTTGATGGTAATAATAGCCTTGCTCACTATGCTGCTCTTGTTATATGCTTTATCAGTTATCTGGTGTTATCTGCTTTAACCTTCTGAGGTTTTATAATTTCGGTGGGGAGTTATGTTTCTCACTGGGACTGTGTGTCTCACCCCACTAGTTTACACCCTTTTTAGGTGATCTCTCTAGACGCGGTGGTGGTCGTGGGGTAGCGGCCGAGCAGCAAGAAGAGCAATAGAAGGCAAGAGATGGACATGCTGCTATTTTGATGGTTTTTGTAGTAGCGTCCTAGAGTCATCCATGTACTCTCAGGTCCTCAGAGGCGTTTTGACGATGTTTCGCGATGTCTTGCAATTGTAATTTGTGTATATCCTGTTGCTGGTCGTACATGGCCTGTTATGTATGTATAAATAGGTGTCGAACTCTGGTGCGAGCGGTACAGCTCGTTTCAATAAGCTCTAGACCTATAACATAGCATGTGAATGTTCATATAACATGTTTCTCTGCAGGATCTGGATGCAAAAGTACTCTCATGTATGCTTTCCACAATTGGTTTTATTAAACCCGTGTTTTTGGTAATATGTGGTTCCACACATTTTCGCATGTCCTCTCGTTGTCTGTTTGATGACGGGGTGTCACAGTTGGTTTGGTATCAGAGCTCTAGGTTCGTTGAGTTTATAGGGATCTAGGACTAGGTTTGTGTCTGTTCTTGGGAGTTTTCCAGATTTTCTTATAATAACCTTCTGCTCTCAGCAGAAGATAAAGCTTAAAGATGTCTGGAAACCATGAAGAACATGTTGCCGAGAGCAGCGATGCTGCATCAGTTGATGAAGTAGGAGGGCAGGCACGTGAAGATTGGGTGCCTGAGGTCCCCCGACTTGACCCAGCCATTCTCGAAAATCCTGCCTACCAACAGCTTATGAGGCAGATGATGGCTATGATGAATCACATGGTGGAAAGGTTTCCAGTGCCTCAGCCAAGAGAACAGGCTCACCATGGTGAAGCATCGGGTATTGGGAAGACCTTTGAGCGGCTTTGCCGAGTCGGAGCTTTGGATTATGCTGGGACGGCTGATCCAACGGATGCAGATCTATGGCTGACAGGTCTTGAGAAGGCCTTCTGGATCCTCGACATCCCCAAAGCAGACAAAGTCAAGCATGTTGTCTACCTTCTGAAGGGTAGTGTTGGCCACTGGTGGGCCATCGAGGAGGAGAAGCGACCCAGTGAGGAGATTGGTTGGGAGGTTTTCCGGCGAGAGTTCGTCAGTAGATACTTTCTGAAAACATATCTCGACGAGAAGATCAACCAGTTTGAGCGTCTACGCCAAGGATCAATAAGCATCACTGAGTATGAAGCCAAGTTCATGGACTTGTTGAGGTTTTGTCCTCACATGGCGGCAACAGATGATGAGCGGATCAGGCAGTTTGAGAAAGGTTTAAGTGTTGCGCTGTCAACACCTACTGCTGCTTTAGAGAATCGGGAGCGGTTTTCCACATTTGTGGAGTCCGTCCGCAGAATTGAACGCTCTGTTAAGGAGAAAAAGGAGTCCATGACCAGGAAAAGGCCTACTCAGTTCTAGGGATAGAGATTTGGTGGCCTCAAGAAGCCAAGGTTTTCAACACCTTCCATGATGCTGAGTTCTCGTGCACCATGGTCCCCGAGTAAGGGAAGAGGTTATGTTTCCTCGCTGTCAAAGGTGCATAGTACAGCTTCTGTGGTAGTAACAAAGCCATCTAGACCGTAGACAGAAGGCAGGTCATGTTATCACTATGGACATACGGGGCATTTTAAAGTCAATTTACCCAAGAAGAGACGTTGAGGTAACACAACAGCTGAGATAGAATCAACAAGGATCAGATAGACAGCAGCCTAGTGGTAGCAAAGGGCGAGGACGCGGTCAAGCGTCGCAAGCGGGATCGTCTCCTCAAGGAAGTAGAGGACGTGGACAACATGCAACGGCTTGATTCTATGCTATGAGTCAGCCATAGGCAATAGTCAACCCGCGAGTGGTGACAGGTCAGATGGAGTTATTACATTCTGATTTGTCCTCTTCTTGCTTCATATATGTTTTGGTTGACCCGGGTGCTACACACTCTTTTATCACACATAGTCTGCTTGATAGTCGTCCTTTACCTGTTAATTGTAAGAAAGATAGCTTGTTTTTAGAAACCCCGCTCGATGGTTCCTCGATGCTTCGAGAGGAGTGTCCATCTTGTGTCTTATCTTTTTTGGGACACAGTGTACAAGTGGATCTTATACCACTTGATTTGCATGGATTCGATGTGATCCTTGGGATGGATACCTTAGAGAAGTATAAGGTCATGTTGGACTGTGGTTCCAAGCAGGCAGTGTTTGATGATGGTAGAGGGAAGTGGATCTTCCAAGGAGATAGGAAGATTCTTCCGACATGTCTAGTGTCAGTGATGGTGGCAGAAAAGTTGCTGCGGCAAGGTTGTAAGGCTTTCTTAGCTCACATTGTGGATACCAAGGCAAAAGGTCTTAGCCTTGAGGAGGTAACGGTTGTCCGAGAGTTTGCTTATGTGTTTCCGGATGAGTTCCCCGGTGTTCCCCCACCTCGAGAAATTGATTTTGAGATCAATTTGGTACCAGGAACACAACCAATTGCACAAACACCATATAGGATGGCTCCAGCAGAGATGGCAGAGTTAAAAAAGTAGTTACAGGAGTTGTTGGAGAAAGGTTTCATCCAACCGAGCATGTCACCTTGGGGTGCTCCAGTGTTGTTCGTTAAGAAGAAGGATGGGTCGATGCGGTTATGTATATATTACCGGCAATTGAACAAAGTCACGATCAAGAATAAGTACCCATTTCCGAGGATAGATGATCTGTTCGATCAATTGTGTGGTGCTACAATCTTCTCAAAGATCGATCTATGGTCTGTATATCAGCAGTTGAGGATTAAGGCGGACGACATACCAAAGTCAGCATTTAGGATGAGGTATGGTCACTTTGAGTTTGTGGTTATGCCATTTGAGCTAACCAATGCACCTGTTGCTTTCATGGACCTAATGAACCGAGTGTTCCGTCCATTCCTACATCAGTTTGTTGTAGTCTTTATAGACGACATTTTGATCTATAGTCGAGACAGGAAAGAGCATGAGTGGCATCTTCGACAAGAATTAGCTCTTCTTCGCCAACATCATTTATACGCCAAGTTCAGCAAATGTGAGTTCTGGTTGAAGGAAGTGACTTTCTTAGGTCATATGTGATATCTACAGTAGGAGTTCGGGTGGACCCTAAGAAGGTGGAGTCAGTTGCAGATTGGGAACAACCAAAGACGCCGACGGAAGTTCGTAGTTTCCTAGGTTTGGCAGGATATTACCAGAGGTTTATAAATGACTTCAGTGTGATCGTGTTGCCGATGACAAAGCTGACCAGGAAGAATGTACCTTTTGTTTGGGATGATCGTTGCCAGCAAGCTTTCTATGTTTGAAGGAGAAGCTGACTAGTGCTTCAGTGTTAGTGCTCCCAGAACCTGGGAAGGGCTATGTTGTTTTCTTCGATGCTTCCAAGAAAGGTTTAGGTTTTGTACTAATGCAGGAAGATCATGTGGTTTCTTTTGCTTCACGAAAGCTTAAGAAACATGAGGAGAATTATCCGATACATGATTTGGAGTTGGCAGCAGTGGTCCATGCGTTAAAAGTTTTGGAGACACTATCTTTATGGGGAAGTGTGTCAGATCTTTACAGATCATAAGAACTTGAAGTACATCTTTTCGCAGAATGAGCTGAATATGCGACAACGTCGTTGGATGGAGATAATCAATGATTATGATTGCACCATTGAGTATCATCCTGGTAAGGCAAATGTGGTAGCTGACGCGCTTAGCAAAAAGTCTTCTTCTCTCCCCATGAAGAAAGCACAGTTGGTTTCCTTGGTATGTCATAAGTAGGATATGTTTGTCTCCTTGCGGCAGATGAATGTGTAGTTGGAAGTTTCCTTATTGGCAGGACTTTTGGCAAAAATACAAGTCAAGCCTACACTGAGACAGCAGATCAAAGACGCACAGTAGGCGGATGATACAGTACAGTTGATCAGATCAGAGCTTGGTAGCGTAAAGCGTGATGGGTTCCATGAGCCCGAGGATGGATTAGCTTGCTATCATGGTAGAATGGTAGTCCCCGATGTTGATAATCTAAGGAAGCTAGTACTCGAGGAAGCACACACATCGATGTATGTTATGCATCCAGGAGTCACTAAGATGTATCATAATCTAAAGGACCTGTATTGTGGCCTGGCTTGAAGAAGGATGTACTTGAGTTTGTGGCTAAGTGTGCAGTATGTCCGCAAGTTAAAGCTTAGCATCAGAAGCTGGCAGGTACATTGCAACCCATGCCGATACCATAATGGAAATGGGATCATATAACCATGGATTTCATAGTTGGTCTACCAAAGACAGCTAGGAATCATGATTCCATTTGGGTAATAGTGGACAGGCTGACAAAATCTACCCAGTTCATACCGGTAAAGACGACATATACAACAGAGAAGCTTGCTTGGGTGTATGTGGACGAGATAGTGTGTTTGTACGGTATACCAGCAACGATAGTTTCCGACAGAGGTCCTCAGTTCACAAGTCCTTTCTGGGAACAGTTGCACAAAGCCTTGGGAACGCAGTTGAGGTTCAGTACCGCCTTCCACATGCAGACAGATGGACAGTCTGAAAGGACTATTCAAACTTTGGAAGATCTTCTTCGAGCTTGTGTTTTGCAGTTCCTAGGCAGTTGGGACATGCATCTTAGTCTGATAGAGTTCTCTTATAACAATAGTTATCAGTGGAGCATTGATATGGCTCCTTATGAGGCTCTATATGGAAGAAAGTGCAGAACCCCTTTATGTTGGTATGAGTCTAGTGAGTATCAGCTTTTGGGTCCTGAGTTAGTAAAACAGACAACAGAAAAGATCAGAGTGATACAACAAAAGTTGAAAACGGCACAAGATAGACAGAAGTCTTATGCAGACAATCGCCGATGACCTTTAGAGTTCCAAGTGGGAGACAAAGTGTATCTCAAGGTCTCACCTTGGAAAGGTGTGCTAAGGTTTGGCTGAAAAGGTAAACTGGCACCCAGATATATGGGGTCATACCTGGTAATCGCACGTGTTGGCAAGGTAGCTTACAAGTTAGAGCTACCGCCAGAGTTGCACAGGTTGCATCCATTCCATGTCAGCATGTTAAAGAAAACCATCCAGACACAGGGACAGTGATACAGCCAGTTGAGGTTGAGCTTGATGAAGGCGTGACTTATGAGGAGGGTCCGGTGGCGATCCTTGACAAAAGAGTAAGGAAGCTGAAAAGGAAGGACCTAGTTCTTGTAAAGGTTCTTTGGCAACATCATGGTGTTGAGGAAGCCACGTGGGAGCTTGAGGAAGAGATGAGTCAGAAGTATCCCTCGCTTTTCTCTTCGTATTTTGGGCACGAAATCCCTTTGTAGATGCTTATGGCTTGTAAGGACCTTGACCTTTGTTTTAGGCTTACCCTGTTTGTTTTGCCTAAACCTTGTGCTTGGGTGCTTTCTAATCATCTTTAGTGGTGATTAGAGTTTTCTTGTGCATAGTTGAGAGCTGGAGGTGCTACTTGCAAAATAAACTTGAGTTAAGGTCGAAGAGCAAGTTTGTCACCTTGAGATATGTCTTTCTCTCTCTTTGCTTCCTCTAGGGTTGAGAGGAAGGTTTGGGCTCGTGCCTTGAGTTGTCTTGGGCTTGGTTGAGCTCTTTTGGGCTTTGTTTTTCCTTGTTTGGACCTTTCCTTGCTTGGTTGAGCCCTATATCGGGCAAGGGTGCTTTGTGTCGGCCATGGGGTATCGCCCATGAGGGTGTGTCGGCCATGGAGGAGTAGTGTGGCAGCTTTTGACCTTGTTTGACCTTCTTGCTTTGGTTGTGTCACCCTAGCTTGGACATGTGGCCGATCCTTGGTTGAGTTGTGGCATGGCATGTGCATCTATTTTGCAAGGTGGTGGAATGGGTGGACAAGTGTCCCTTGGTAACGTGACACCTTGCCTTGGTTTAACCTTGACCCCCATCTATATATGCCTTGCCTTTCTCTTCCTTAGGAACCCTTTAGCTCTTTGTTGCTCCTCTCTTCCTTATGTGCATGATACACCTCTCCCTTACAACCTTGGTGGCCGATACCCTTGGAGGAGCTAAGGTGGGTGGCCGATCTCTTTGAAGGAGCTCTCTTCTTCTTCTTCTTCCTTTAGCTTGGTGGCCAAACCCTAGGTGGGTCTTGTCTCCTTGGTAAGCATCTTCCCTCTCTCCTTAGCATATTCTTCTCCATCTTGCCTACTCTTTGGCCATGGTGGTTATTCTTCTTGTTCCTTTTCTTGAGGTAGCCAATGTAGTGTGCTTGGAGGTAGGAGCTTGAATCTTGGAGCTTTGGAGCTTGAGGAGTTTGTTTAAGGAGGGTTACATAACTTCTAACCCTATCTATATTACCTTCTCTATGTTGCATGTCTCATATATGTTGATGATCGACCATTGCATGCTATGTATCTTGCTCTAGTACATGTTGTTGGTATTATGAGTATGATGGTGTTGGTGTTGTCGATGGTCTATGTGCCTTTACACCTAGTTGGCCGAACCATGGTTTAGGGTTTTCTTGTTGATCAATACCCCTTTCTCTCCTTGGTCTAGAGATGTGAGTTTGAGCTCTAGAGGTGTAGGCAATACCCCTCTCTCCTTTAAGTTGAGAGGTGAGCTTATATTCTAGTTGCTTGAGCAACACCCTCCTCTCACCATGGATTAGATAGGTGAGCCCTTGGATAGATGATGACCTAGGTTGAGGTGGAACCTTGTGGTTGCCCGATTTGTGATAGAGGTTGTGAAAAAACCCTCTCTCTTGGTTGTTGAGAGGTGAGCCGACCTTCTTGATCAATTAGGGTCTGGTGCCCTTGTGCTTGAGGT
Organism: Alisma plantago-aquatica; assembly: GCA_963693085.1. Taxonomy (NCBI): domain Eukaryota; kingdom Viridiplantae; phylum Streptophyta; class Magnoliopsida; order Alismatales; family Alismataceae; genus Alisma; species Alisma plantago-aquatica. Next base: position 924,827,262 of record OY856410.1, on the reverse strand, counting down.
TGAAGATGATCTTGTGGGGTTGTTCCTTACACAATATGACCTTGGAGTTATGCTGCCCGATAGTCTTGTTTGGAGATATTGTTGGTATGTATGCCCTGAGAGCCAATCATGGGATGATTCGTGGGATACATTAAGATTGATTTGATAAACATCAAAGGCAAGCTTCCAATTCTTTCTGGTTCAGTCATATGAGATAGTGATAGAACACATTGAATGTCTAGAGAATGATAGTAATCAATGACGTATGCTTTCAGGTTGAGGACTTGAACGATGAGATCATACGGATGCTAAGAGTTTGTACATTCTTGTTATGTCCCTAGTCGGATGTCATTGTGGAAGATAGATAGACAACAATGACACATAAGAGTAGATTGTGGTGTTGGTTGATGACAGAATCTCATTAGTCATGATATAGAGATATCAAACCAAACAAATAGGTACTTGTTAGATAACAAGTGTACCGGACAGACCCACCGTGAGTTTGACACATGGTAGTCACAGTCAGTACTCACAGTGATGGTGGTGAGTGTGATTCTTTCACCTAAAATCACTGCACTCAACACATGTCGTTGGGCACACTTTGACATCATCAAACGCAGTCCTGAAACATGGGTTGTTATAAAGGTGATGATTGGGTGGCTTTGACACATGGGGCTTTTGAGGGGTGAGTTATAGATATGGGATTTGTCCCTCCTGAGGGAATTTAATATCCAAGGCCACTTGATGAGTAGGATTGAAATAGGCCTGCGCACGCATGTGTGAATCAGTATGTGATATTGATGTCATACATATCTCCTTCAATCTACTCTGAGATCAAGAAAGTGACACATGGGGCTTTTGAGGGGTGAGTTATAGATATGGGATTTGTCCCTCCTGAGGGAATTTGATATCCAAGGCCACTTGATGAGTAGGATTGAAATAGGCCTGCGCACGCATGTGTGAATCAGTATGTGATATTGATGTCATACATATCTCCTTCAATCTACTCTGAGATCAAGAAAGTGAATGAACGTTGACAGGATGACTGTTCCATGCCTCGAGTTCATTCGGGATATCAGTGACAAAGGAATTATACATTCACTATAACACCATTCGCGGATTGTAGGATTGAAAGTTGTTCTCCAACTTTCTATCTCACTTGGGTAGCACTGATGTGTGACTAGGCACCGCTCTTTGCTTGTGAAGTCATAAATGTTATGAACTTTCACTGCCAACGTGAAAAGGACATGCAGGGTCACACACATAGGATTTAACCTGGAAGAGGAGTTTTGTCCACAAACAATGTTTAGATTGATTGCTAAATGAGTTTAGTAGTTCAATTAAACACTCAATTAATTGATAGCTCAAAATCATAGTGTTCAAGGTGTTTGACAGATTGATTAGAGTATCGGATTGATTGAAATCGCAATTGACTGATTCTGCACAATCTGCACTCCCAACCGATCGGCTCATGTGATGAACCGATCGGTTGAGCTTGGTGAACCGGTCGGCTCAAGTGTTGAGTCGATCGACTCAAGATCAGGGTGAAACAATTGCTTCAAACGTTGAAACGATCGATTCAACTGGTGCAACCGAGCAAGTTGGGAACATAGGATTGATGAGAATTTTCCTTGCTTTTCACTTGCCCAATTTGATTGGAACAAGGATTGGTATTCGATACCAATTAGAAATAAAAGAAGGAAAGTCAATTGGGAACTGATCAGGACCACGAACCGACCGGTTCAGATGTGAGCTGACCGGTTCATGAGTCCCAACCGATTAGTTGAGGTGTCAACCGACCGGTTCAGGTCCCCAACCAACTGTTTCAGTTGTGAAACAATCGATTCAGGTTGTGACTTGCTTGTTTTATGGAAAATCTTGAACCCTTCTACTCCTGCTTTTAGTCCCACATTTCCCGGGATGGAGAACCCTGTCCCATGACCCTCCTATATATATAGGGGTATTGGGGGCTTCTCAAAGAACAACTCAGTGCAACCAGTTGCTCTGCAAAGTTGTCGTTCTCTCTGGTTTTGGTAACCGAGAGAGAGCCCGAGCAAGTGCTACCCGATAAGGGAGGCACAGCAAGGGAAAGACAACTACAGTTGTGACAGGTAGCAGGAGAGAGTGTTGGCGACTAGTACGCTGACAGGAGGGTGCGAATCCTTCCAATTCCTTGTGGGACAAGGAGACTGGAGTTCCAGGTGGTCTGTGTGGACTACTTCAGAGGCGGGAGGTTTCTTCCGCTCAGAGAACAGTTGTCAGTCCCGACAGTCCCGGTGAGAGCAGGAGTCGTCAGTCTCAGTGCGACCAGGAGCTGCACAGACACCGTCCAAGACCGGAGGTGAAGACCACGCAAGGCGTGAGGTATTGTCGTTGAGCAAGCCTCAGGACAAGGTATGATTCCACAAACCATCCTTTCCTATTATATAGATGTTGACGCGTTTCCTTGTTCCGGGTTTGGGGAGGAGAAAATTTTTGTTTCCACTACCATCTCTGCCTCCCCTAAAACCCAACAGATATACCCCTGGGCGACACACCTTGTTGAGATAGTCGGCTTGGTGCTCGTTATGCTTTGGTCAATATTGAGCCTTAACCCTATCTTGGGTGTTAGAGTTGCTTTGGGCGACATGAGTTGTCTACCCTTGTTGCATGATATGTTCTTGAGGTGGAATCCTTGGTAGATATGCATGCTTAGGCGTTGGGTGGACCCTTGTATGCTTTGGTCGATGTCCCTTGTGGAGATGTTGGATGATACACCATGTATAGAGGATGCTCGATGCACCCCCCTGTCTTGAGATGGTCTTGGCTGATAGGCTTTGATAGCTTGGTGCCCGGAACAGCCTTAGTCGTTATCCTTGTTTAGTTGAGCTTGGACTTATACAAAGTGTTGGATGAGATGGCTTCATGCCCGACATGCTTACCCTAGATGCTGACGGTTATGATGCTTCATGGACATGCACGACACCATTCTTGGGCGTCATGGGCACCCTGGCCGATAGGGTTAACCCTTAGATGATGTTGAGATGGTTGGACTATAGGGGCACCTTGGGCGACACCCCTTTGGTCGACATGGCTCATGTTGAAGGATAGTCGATAGTGAAACCTAACCCTAATCGTAGCTTGGTGCCCGATAGACCCTTGGCCGATAGCCATGGTAGTGCTGCACGATATACCTTGGTGGTGGCTGCCTGACACCATGTGTACTAATGGAACCTTGATGCATGTTAAAGGATGTAAAGTGGTTGGCCGATATGGTGGTGAGTTGCCTATGGGTTGGGAATCCTAGGCGTTATACCTTTGGTAAGGGTATTGCTAAATCAGGTATACCATTTGATGAGGGATGGCACTGCTCGCCATGCTTAGTGAGGGTTTCCAGAGTTTTGGGTGAGGGTTCTGTTAACCCGGAATGTATATAGTTGATGGTTCTCTTTTAATAACGATGATACAAGTGAAATGATGTGATCACTTTGAATCCTGCAAATATGTTGACAAGTTTAAATAAATAGATTGTGAACCAGGAATCTTGGAAGCATATGATGTTTCTACACATGTTGATATGACACATGCAATGGTCACTAGTATAAGGCATAACATAGGCCCATGATTAATAATAATATTATGAATGATAAAACTTATGTGTGATGTACTCATGGATGCTTCTTTATACTTGAAAGTATAATAATAATCCTGTTAATCCATGATGGCTTCAGTTATCTTTGTGGATGTGTGAACTAACCATGCAGGTATTTCAGGTGGATTCATAGCTTGGTCAGAGCTATGAGGTATATGTGCTTTGATTAGCACCAGGTGATGATAATCCTTGATTAATGAAATAACAAGTTGATAGGTCTGAGGACCTGATATAAGGTTGAGTGCCTAGCTGAGGTGTTATCCTCTGATGATGTAATAAGGGATGTGTTTCCAGGATGCTGATGCCTAATTGTGATGCCTTGAGAGGCAGTGGTTGATATCATGAGTGTTCGAGGTCCCAGGACAGTAGGTTGATGGCAATAATGATGTAATTCCATAAGGCTATGTTTATGCTTTGTTTTGCCTCAACAATTGGCTTAAAATATACTAATTAATTATAGATAAACATATCATGTAGTTTGCCCTGGCCATAGATCCATCACTGTCAAAACTTGGTGATGGTGAAACAGGTTTATCCTGCGGGATTACCTGGAGCGCATATTGTTGAATATGCGAGGTTTCCCCCAGCCTAAAATAGGAGGGTTGAGTGCAACTGTGGTTGCAAACTCAAGAAATATGGAGCATGGTGAACAGGCCCATGGCTCAAAATACATGATGATGAGCAATGATGCGTTCATGGCTCGGATGTATGTATTGGCACCTATGATGATGTGAGCTAGAGTTATGTGTAGCTTGCGGAGCTGACCCAGAGGTTGAGGCCTATAAGCATAAGACTGCGGTCTTTCTTGATGATTTGTGTACTGACCACGGGAAGGTGAGGTCATGGAGTCCATATATCCTTAGACCTTGTATGGTACCGGATTGGGCTTCGCAGCCAATGGTTGGATTTGAGCAGGGAAAGCTCACTTCCTCAGGGCATAATAAAATGTAATCCAGCCGAATGGTATATCTTGCTTAGAGAAAAACACAGAACATTGATTGAGGCCTTGCTTATATAGATGATCTAGTTACACCTTGCACATACGTGTACGATCCTTATTTTCTATGATAAGTTTTTATAAAACTTATCTTGTCAATCATGTTCCATAAAGAATACCTGGGTATATGCCTTCCGGATATCTTGGTAAGCTTGATGGTAATCATAGCCTTGCTCACTATGCTGCTCTTGTTATATGCTTTATCAGTTATTCGATGTTATCTGCTTTAACCTTCTGAGGTTTTATAGTTTCGGCAGGGAGTTATGTTTCTCGCTGGGACTGTGTGTCTCACCCCGCTAGTTTACACCCTTTTTAGGTGATCGCTCTAGACGTGGTGGTGGTCGTGGGGTAGCGGTCGAGCAACAAGAAGAGCAGTAGAAGGCAAGAGATGGACATGCTGCTGTTTTGGTTGTTTTTGTAGTAGCGTCCTAGAGTCATCCATGTACTCTCAGGTCCTCAGAGGTGTTTTGACAATGTTTCGCAATGTCTTGCAGTTGTAATTTTTGTATATCATGTTGTTGGTCGTACATGGCCTGTTATGTATGTATAAACAGGTGTCGAACTCTGTTGCGAGCGGTACAGCTGGTTTCCATAAGCTGTAGACCTATAACATAGCTTGTGAATGTTCATATAACATGTTTCTCTACAGGATCTGGATGCAAAAGTACTCTCATGTATGCTTTCCGCAATCGGTTTTATTTAACCCGTGTTTTTGGTAATATGTGGTTCCGCACATTTTCGTGTGTCCTCTCGTTGTCTGTGTGATGTCGGGGTGGTTCTCTCTCTGAAGAAGGTGGTTCAGTCTCTTAAGGTTACATGTCTACACCTACCTGGGTGAAAAGCATGATCCAAAATCTATGACTGTCCAAGATTATCCAAAGCTATGCATGCTCATCTCATGAAAATCAAGCATAACCCTTCAGGTCTAGGTCTAAAACCTACTGTCAGCCTTTCTTACGTTCTCTTTTATGTAATTGCATGTCTCTTCTTTACTCATATATAATAGTTAGGGTTCCTATATAGTTACCACTATCCTCCTCAATGAGGGTTCTATCCCTCACCCTAACAGGCATGACCCTCCCTAGGTCAGGTCGCCACAAGGCACTAGGGTCAAACTACACATGGTTCATGTTTCTCATGGATACTTAAAACCCCTACACCACATGCATGTCTAACCCACGTACGTGTATGCATGGTCAACTATGATACTCAACTCATCGTGTCTTCTCTTTCTCTAACTACCACATATGGTTAGGGTTAGCATCATCCTCAGAGGATGTGTCAGGTCTCTTACTCTTTCTGGAGGCTTCTTCCTCCAAGGACAACTCTCTCTCCTTATCCTCCTACAAGAATGTCTATCCTCAGATCTCTCCTGAGGGCACAACAACACATGCCATGCAACCTTAAGCATGTAACTAATCTTTAGTTTACGCTTAAACTATTAAACTTATGTCCATGACATCTTGTTTACATGCTTTTCATTATTTGGTGGAGGATTCCTTAATCCTTATAAATCTTATCCCAACCACAAGAGGGGTGCGAAGAGAGAGAAACCCTAATCTCTTAAATTTTATTCAATGAATGAGGTAGAGAAGGGATGAAGACAGATGAGAGACGACCTAGAGTTATCTTATTTCGAGTCAAATCTTATGATTTTGGCCAAGAATTCACATAGATCTAGGAGTCCTCTTAGACCGACTAGTGGGGCGGAGGAAAATCTTGCCAGCCCCCGGATCGTGATCCTTTTCTAGACACCTCCATCATTGGAAAATCCTCTAATAACTCCCTTAGTCTCTAAAGAGTTTGTAAAATTTAATAATTATTAGAGATTAAATGGAAAACATGGCTCTGATACCAATTGTAACGATGGAGGTGTTATCCCATAATTATTAATTTGTAACTAAGATGAGAAAAAATCAGGGACACTTAATTCAAACATTTGATCACTTAAAAATTATTTTGTAAAATTCATTACAATTTGTTCATTGGTCGAGTTACAATCTCGACCAATCCTTAATGGATTTTGATAATGATTTTAATTGGTCGAGTTCCACACCCATAAAACACGACTGATCCCACTGCTGATCAAAACTATTTTAATTGGATCGGTCAATTTGCCACCAGAACAAAATTGAGCCATGGTTTAAATTGTCTTTGTTGCATAGTGTGATCGGTCAAGTTATCTTTATTGAAAATGGAAAGAATGCATTGTATAGAAAATGAATAAAAAGTGATTCTAACTGTTGGAGTGTTGCAAAACTCAAAATTATATGTGTTGCAACCCACCAAATGGCTAGAAAATGTTCACAAGTATTCCCACACTCTAGTGGACACCCTCAACTATAAATAGGACCTCTTGGAGTTCATTCCGAGGTTTCTCATTCATGCTATTCAAGGTCCTTTCCATAGTGGAGTGATTTTAGTCCACTTGAGCCCCTTTCCCTCTCTTGATTACACTTCATTTTGTTCATATGAGTAAGATAGGACTTGTGTGAGAGAGCTTCCTCAGTGTACTCTTATAAAGATCTAAAAGTTCCTCCTTCACAACCCCTCTCTTGTGGATCATGTTGATGAAGGCTTCTCCAAGTGAAGGAGAAGGAGCTTGAAGCTTCTCCGAGTGAAGGAGAAGGACAAGGCAGAAGTTCCAAGGATTTGAGTAGGTAAATCCTCAAGGCGGAAGACTCATTGCAAGAAGGGGGCTCCCTTATTGAAGGCGTCTAGCTACTTGCAAGAGTGGGTAAGACCTTGTTGAGGTAGAATACTAGCTCTTGGATAGCTAAGACCTTGTTTGTAAGGTTGTCGGCTTCCTTGGCCTCAAAGGAAAGTTGGGTATCCTTGTCCCAGAAAAGGAAGGTCATATGTTGTAACTCTTATAAGTGAATATAAGGATTAGACATCTTTGATATCCTAGAGATTGATATCTCTAGGTAGTGGACTGACTCTCTCCTAGTTCGGAGAGTGGGACCACTCTAAAACAACTTGTTCGCTTGGTTGCTTCAATCTCTCTTATCCTTGCTATGTATGTTTGAATTGCCATCATATTCACTATTTGCAATTAAGCTTATTTGAAGTAACATGAAGGTATAACAAGTTTTGTGCAAGTGCTTTTAGCTCTATTCACCCCCCTAGAGCCCTTAGATCCAACAATACCCACCAAATAGAAGTGATCCTTCAAAAAACCTTTGTGAAAGTCATAGTGTTATGACCGTATCTGAGCCTAATCAGTAAGTTAGGGTTTATGTGGATGATTACATGCTTTACTAGATTGATAATTACTTAAACATGATTAATGATGATATATCATTCATGATATGTTAAACCTAATGAGAACCCCAAGTATGCTATCTCTTTGTATAGTTAGGGTTAAGATTTGGAAACCCTAATTGGCCCAAATTAGGGTTTTGATGACATATGAAAACATAATTTGATAAGTATAGTGTCTCACTAAATGATTTTTAGTATTTTATGTGTAACTCTGATTTAAATCAATTTGGATATGATTATATATATAAAATGTGAACAACATTGAAAAATATCAGAATTTTTGAAGAATGGCTGGACTTGTTTATCGGTCGAGTTTCAAACTCGACCGATCATATTTTCAGATTCATATAGCAGTGTGGTAATTGAATTTTATGTTTTTATCAGTATATCCAATTGATCTCAAATTTTAACTGTATTTGATAAACTACATTATAGATACTATATTAAATTTTTGTAATTTTTTGATGATTTTTTATCTCTACAGAGAGGGGTGTCGGTCGAGTTCTGTGAAGGACAAACTCGACCGACCATGTTGCTGACTGCAATATAGTAGTGTAGTATTTGATTTTTATTTATTTATTAGTAATTCCAAATGATCTAAAAAATTTATTTTATTTTTAAAACTCAATTTTAGACATTAAATTAAAGTTTCATAATTTTTCGATGAGGTTTGAGTTCTAAAACGTGTGGTTTCGGTCGAGTTTATAACTCAGCCGACCAACCAGTCTGAGCAAAATAAAAATACATTGAGGGGCTAGTTTGCAAATGTTCAAAGCACCTCAATTCATCTATATCACTAACCTAACACACAAGGAGATCTCATAACACATCCTTCCTCTCAAAGAAACAAAATTCTTGAGAGAGAGGAGAGCTAGGGTTTTGAGAAGAGAATGTGGTGGAGATGTTGACCTAGGGTTTCTCTATTCGCTTCTTTGCATAGCCTTTCATGGTGAATCTTATCTCACATGTCAATATTCCGTCCCTCCTCTAATTTGATCTAAAATGGTGTCAAAACTTACCCTTTTCTCACTCTTTCTTCATAATCCCTCATTTCTAGGGTTTCTGAGTTGAAAGGAAGAAGAATCAGGTGAATTGCTAGGGATTTGATATGAGATCGAGATTCTCAGGGATGAACTACGTTTCTAAGGTGTTTTCACACCTTAGGGTGAGTGGGAACTTCTTTTAAATATTATATTGCATGAAAATTGGTTAAATCATCCATAATCTTTAATTACTGAGTATGCGACTACAAACCCTGAATTGTGTGTTTGATCGAAGTTGTTGCAAAATGATATGAAATGGATTCTTCCTCTGTTTGGATGAATTTCAGATGATAAAATCATATTAGAAATGTATACAATACATCCTAATGAGAATTCGTTAAGTATTCGCAGAGGTTATAAGAGTAAACTGAAATATAGGGAATTTGTTTATGACTGAAATTGTTGTATAATTAAATAGAGAAATTTGTTTATCTGGATTCCCCTTGGTTATGAATGATTGTTTATCTGAATTCATAGTACATATATGTCAGATACTATCTTGGATTTCATTTAAGGTGAATAGTGTTTGTTTGATATCTCAGTAAAGAGGGTGAAACCCTAGATGCAAGGAAAGTTGGATATTTGTGAATAGATATCGTGAAATCCATTTGAACGGATTTTCTTGACATGATAGACTTTATTTATTCAATTTTATTATTGATGCATGTTATGTCATTGAATGGTATGGAAACCCAAATTCAGCTCAATTCCAAGGTTTCTTACATATATTGATTTTATATGATTTGTTGATATTAGTCTTTATTCAGTGAATGTTTATGTCGCATGAAATCCTTATGAGAGCCATGTGATAAGTGAATGAGGTAAATGAAACCCTAAGAATAGGGTGTACAATGAATTAAGCATTTTGATTACCATGTTATCAGTATGAGATGTGTGATGCTTAACAATTCAGTAGTGATAAATGTTATCAGATGGTCTATGAAACAAATGGTTTATAGAGCTAAACTAAGATATGTAATATGATGATTGAATTGTGAATGTAAAGAGTGAATTATACACGTAGATGTCGTGAACATTGTAGATTCCCTATGAGAAATATGCTCCTTAGGGATGAAATGACCTAACCCTGGCAGTATCCAGTATACGGGGGTCAGAACGTACTAACAGGTGGTACGGGGGACGAAGCCCTAGTGGAAGTCTCCTTAAAAATATAGTATGTAGTATCCAACATCAACCAGAGATCATGGTGGTACTAGAGTACTAAAAAGCCAATAGGTGGCTTGACTAAAGCCAATAGGTGGCTTGGCTCACAGCCTGAGTACCCAGGTTGAGAGGAGGAGTCTGAGATATCTGGCCGCTCCCATGAGACGCCGAGAGGTAGACGTCCCAAGGCCCGCTGCAGATGGGGTCTTACTCGAGAGATAGGCTTAGGAACCCGGGCATGCTTCTAAGCCTTGTACAGTGAGATTGTAGCTTTATGCGATTCTTCCACATGTTGTGGTACACCTTATGTGGGTTCAGGACATAATAAGATGAATGAGAGGTTAAACAAGTGTGTGCAGCTATTCAATTATTCTATGTATGTTTCTAAATTATAAGTTATCATTGAAATTAATCAAGCATGCTCATATATTGATTTACTCTTATTTATATCTCGAGTAGCCTGCCATATTTATGATTGTCAATGATCAGTCCCTTTAAAGCCTACTGTTGTTATAATTGATATTTGTTGCTCAATAGTATATCTGTAATTATATCAGTGCTTTAGACTATTTCTTTGAAGTACTCATTCACTGAGCGAGTAGCCTCACCCCTCTACTCACAATTTTTAGGGAAATCACATGGACTTGAAGAAGGTCAAAGCATCAGAGTAGATCTACCACATGAGTTAAGTATGAGATTAGTTAAGTTCAGTCAGTCCCTATCACTCTAGGTCCTTGTATAGATGTGAGAGAGTTGTAAATAATGTTTGTATCTTTGTTTCCTTAATACGAGAGAATGCATTTGATTATCATGTTGTATGTACATGGAAGTGTGAGAAACATAATGAATGTATGGATGTGTATCATTAATGTTGAGATCATATTAGAGTAATCAAGGTTTAATTCTCTTGTAAAGTTTGTTTATGTGATTCAATGCGAGAAAACAAAGAGTTTGAAAAAAAAAGTTTGGGAGTGAACTTTGTATTAAGTATAATCCTCAAACTCATGCCCTAATCTCATGATTAGTGGTAATAGTAGGATGCGGGTGTGACACATAGGATACTCTTTCCTCCTTAAGATTAAATCTGAACTTGGACACTTCGATGAGGCAATATTATTTTGCTATACATGGAAGGCATTGGCTTTAGGCCCCCTCCTAAATCTAAGAATATGCATTTATACATATATTTCATATACAAATACTCTACATATATGTTTTTCCTATATATAAAATAATTTAAACTTCTAGTTGGGTTGGTATCTATCTTTGCCATTTAGTCAAATTACTTAGGTTCAAATCTCACTCAAAATAAGATTTTTGCAAAATTATTTAATCAACCCCCTTATTACAACTAGTATCGGTTTTGTATGAATCAGCCCCACCATTGTAATTTTCTAGCTCTACCACAGGACACTACACTTATATTTTTCATGGGTATCCAATAGGTAATTGAATGCTATTTTATGTTAGGGTGCATGATAGGAAACATTATTATATGTTAACTCCTTATGAAAATATTGTTACCAATAACAAAACTATCACATGTACGACACAACAAGAATGTACACCCCCCCCAACTAAAAGTGGACCTCTCCATTTCCCACTCGATGTTCTTGTCATAGAACATTATCTAAAGTAGCATGTTTTGGTAAAGTTTGTAACACTTGAGGAGGCTCTAATGTGTTTAGAAAATACTATTTCCAATGACTCTATGATCTTCAATTTGATAATATTTATCACGTTCCATATTTTCTTGTTGTCAAAATATCTACTTCAATTATATATCAACAAATTAGACCCCTAATATAGAACTATCATTAATTAATAATAAATATTAGTCTTATTATCATCATAAAATACTAAATTTCCTTTGACTTCAACCGAGTTTTACCAATTGGAGAAATTTTCCACTTTAACTGATCAAAAGAGCAACACCTAGCATTAAATACAATATGAGCTTTTGGAATAAGTTATTTCAATTGTAAATGCATTGCAAATATATATCTGATTGTTGGCCTATATAGAAATGGTAATCGCAGAATCCAATTGGTAAAGTTGGAGTGAATTTTTATTACCTAATGTAATGGTCAATCATATGTGGAAATCTTACACATCTCAATTTTTCCTTTACATTTTAATACATGTTTCAAACTGAAACTTATTCAATCAACATTAGATTTATCTTTAGGGTTTAAGATAAAAAATTTATTCATTTATCAAGTTATCCATCAACCACTCCCCTCTAGCATTGTCCCTTGCTGGAAAAGCCTTCGAATCAAGAAATTCCACCCAAATCCCTATAATTGTTAAAATTCGATTCTACAAACTCCATAGAAGTCAAAACATGAAGTATTTGTTTTTTTTATGACTTCGTAGGAAGATAATCATTTTCTAGTTATAATTTTTTGAGTAGTGAGATATCATATTTTATTTCTTTGTAATGTTTGATCATGTTCACATAAGGGAGATGTTATCGTAATGAAATTCAAGATTCCTAGTGGACATTATCAAAATTAACCATCATAGGAACATGAACAACTTCTTTGCTTAATGAATTCATCAAGTGATTGTAACTTGTAAGTTATGAATAAATAATTCATTAGGTACTGTTTGTCTGGAATACAAAATTATCTCCCAGATTTAATGGGTCCAGGTTCACAGTTCCAAACTCCATGTTCCTAATGTTCTTCAACTAATATTTTCTATAAAAACACCTCACTAATTTTTTAGGGGTGGGGTTTTGCAATAAATATGTGATTAAGATCGTTTGGAACATATCCGAAATAGTATTGGATAGGGGCGGAACCAAGGGTGTGTTGGTATGGGGCATGCCCCCCCCCACAAAAAAAAAAGAAGAAGAGAATAAACTTACACACACATAAACACACACACATATATATAAACTATTTGGATAATATATAATATTACACACAAATCTGGAACTAGTATAGTGGTTTGCAGCGGCACTCTTGTTTTGGAGACCATGAGTTCAAATTTTGGTTAAGATATTATATAGTTTTCACAATTCATGCATAATACGATTACTATATATATAATTTTCCAAAAAATAATACTTGAATAAAAGTTGGTGTAGTGGTTAACTTGTTATCTTTATACCAAATATCATGATTTCAAATCTTACATTTATTATTAATTCTCCCCCCTCCCCCAACCAACATATCCTAGTTTCACCACTAGTATTGGGTAAACTTAATTTTGAACGTATATCTGATCCTGACTGGCAGAATGATACTTGTTTTATCTAGCATTGCACTGGCAATATCGATGATGTGTAATACTCTCATATTGGTGGTTATAGGGAATCACTAGTCATTGTGTACATATAAGCTATTAAACTTCTGACCTTGTAAAAAGGTTATTAAACATATACCATGCAGTGAACGTCTTCTTTCTCCTTCTAATTAACCACAACTAGTTTAATGATTTATAATGATACTGCAGGTTGATAGACTTTTATAGTTGTCTCATGCAAATACAAATATGAAATTCACTTCATTTGGGCTTGCATAGTTCCCCTATTTTTATTCTTCATGACACACATGCCTTTAGAGGTATGTTTGACCTTTTCTTTTTTTATTGACCCATGCTCCCTAACTAGTTACTGCATGTGCATTGCACATGCCTATAGGATGTTGAGTTAGTATTATATGTTCCTATATACTGAAACCTTTTAGATAGAATTTAACATTGATGTTGTTTATAAATATGGGACTTATGTTAGTATGTTGATTTTCTAGATATATTGTAATTGTCTAGATACATTACTTAACTATTTAGAAATTTGTCAATGTTTACATACTCAAATAATTTTGTCACTTGGTATCACAATTCTTTTGAAGGTAATATATAGAGTAAGAAAAATAGCCTAGCTACAACCACTTGAAGTACTCAATGCCTAAGGTTAGTGCAATACAAGTAAGTGTCCATCTAATTGTCTATACAAAGATTACACTACAAAATTATAAAACATTTTGATATGTGTGTCAAAAAAGGTATTAATAAAGTTGTTCAATTTGGAAAATGACTAATACGAATGGATAACCTATTAAACTACTTCATCTTTTCATGAGAAACCTCGTCCTGTTTCATGTTGTTTTTCCCCTACCATAAATGGTAGAAAAGTCCCATAAAGTATAGGCTACCAAATCATCTCATGGCCATGGATCTATTGTGAAGGAACTATTTGATCGCATTATAATTTCATAGGCTGGGTTGCCCCCTAACCATTATCTAGTAACATACGACACCTGTTGTATTTGGAAACCTTACATTCAAAAAAGGGATGTTGGTGGGATCATTGCATAAGACACAAAGAGGTCTGACCTATATCCCCCAATTTCTCAATTTGTCTATAGTAGTGAGTTTTCTATGTATGGATGTGTAAGTGAGGGTGCTTCAATTGTGGACATGTTTTTTGAACAATAAGAGATCATGCCAACTAATATTCTCATTGTTAGTCTTCTACCACAGTTTCACATGTGGATTAGTATGAGTCCACATGTCATTGGTATTACATGTGTCATCTACATCACCTCCGACCTTTTTGCATTCATCATGTTCTGCACACATGAGCCACTCATCACATGGTTATGATCACTAGCCTTGTTTCATAAACTTTTCTTCCCAACATAGGAATTATGATGTACCTAGTATGAAAATTAAAAAACTACACCCCTAGAGTTTTACTTAGTCTACCTCTGATGTTATCACAAGATTATGTAAACATCAATCTTGGATTTTGTATCACTCGTATAGAAACTTATAAGCTTACCAAAATCTCTCAAACATTTGTATACTCCATAAGCCTTTCTAGGTGTTCAACTGAGAAAAAGAGGATGTCACCTACAATGAGCAAAATGGATATGAATTTTGTGTCTTTCATATTCAATGGTATGATCTTGTTTCTACCCTAAGTAATGATGATCATTTTGGTAAGGGCCTCCATGATAGTAGTGAAGATAAGAGGTGATAGGGGATCACCTTGTCTCAACCCGTTAGAAGTAGTAAACATGCCTTAAGAAATTGTTAACCAACGCCATGAAGGATGTGATATGTGTACATGGGAAATCCATCTATATTAGAACCCCATGGATCTCATGATGTCCCACAAAGTATCCCATCAAATGAAATCATACGATTTGAAGATATCCAACTTCACAAAGGATTTAGAATCTGAATTGTTTTACTTTGAACCCAATGTAGGATGCAATACCTAGAAACATGAAGTTGTGCTATTTTGTCCTTTCATGGAGGACCATGGACACATGGATATAGCCTGGGTGAGGTACTCTTTGAGCCTATTTACAAGTAGTGTGCCTATTATTTTGTATAGGACCGAGAAACAAACTATAGGCCTATAGTCTGTCATATTATCTGTAGTGTTTTTATTTGGTATTACATTTATCATGACACATTTCACTAGTTAAATATCTAGCCTTATATCAAGAACAATTAACCTATATTACCAATTTATATATGGTAGCATGAATTTCTAACTTTACGAATGGAACTATCTATTTGTGATGCATGTACTAAATATTCTAGATATTTATCAATTTGTATCAGATATTTAAGAGATGAAATCTAATACACTTTAACTCTAAAAATGATTTGACAAAACACATATTTTGTTGAAATACATGGTTATATAGTAAAAATGATTAATAAAATACGTAAAAAATATCATAAAGTTTTGAAGTTATTGAAATTTGGAACGCCTGGCCTAGTCATTGTTGAGTTGTTAAAATATTACTAGACAATTGAACATGTTTTTTTAGAAAAGTACCTTTATAGTCAAACCTTCAAGAAGTAGGTATTTTGTATTACATTCTTATTTTGCTGGCATTAACATGTGTATTAAATATAACAATAGTATGATATCATATCAATATAAATAACATATAACAACATGTATGATTGTCTTGTGAATCCTATATTCTTCACCACATCATGTTTTTCAATAAGGCTTGTAATAACAATTTTCATTTGATACATAATATTGTTTTCTATTATAATATATTATATTTTATTATAATATATTGTATTGTATTGCATTCTAATGTTGTAATGCAATGTCTTATATTATATTGTATTAAGTTATATTATATACATTCTATCAGTCTTGTTTGATATTATGTTAACTACAAATGTTCAAGTCAATAATATTAGCAAAAGGCCATATTGAATCATTTAGAACCAAAACATTTTGACTCAAAGAAATGGCGATGATGGGATCTTAAGACAGTGTAGAATCTAACCAATGTAGCTATAATAGTGTGTATTGTTCTTTGAGGTATGTCAAACACCTACGATAGACTTGTAGACTGTCTATCTTGATCATTTTCTCAATTGAAATGGAGAAGTTATGAAATTGGAAGCAACACAGTTTGTAGGTAAGTTGCAACAAAATGTGGTTCCTACAATGATGACTTTGTGCATTTCAAATATATTTAGATACTCAGAGTTTCTAGATCACATAGACTATCTCACAGCTCATAATGTTGATAATATAAGCATGACTTCTTTAATCGACATGAATTTATTATATTCCTTTGTAATGCACTCTTGCATGTGAAGTATAGCTGACAAGAAAATCTAAATCGATGGGTTAGAACCTTATTATTTTACATGGAGGAACTTCCTTGTTTTAGGTAGGTGATTAACAGAGTCAATCTCTAGTGTACAAACTTTTATAATCTAGTACATCATAATTGAGTATAAAGTGCACATCATTGGAGAATAATAATAGTCAATCTTAAATGAAGAAGACATCAACTTTGTCATATAGCATTCATGTAGAAGTTTTCTTCACAAAATATGTGCTACACTTTGATATGGAAAGAACCCCAACATCTCCTTGGGGACGCCAAACACTTTATTGAATGGAGAAATACATAGTGAATGTGTATAAATCAAGTACTAATTTGAGTAGTGTGTAGAAAAGAGAACGGGTAGGTGAAAGAATAAAAATCTAGTAAACTTGTCTATGATATTTGTAAAGATTGGGTTTTTAATAAAAATTTCTATTTCCAATTCATTTAATGTTTAATCAAGCTTCTATTAAAAAAGTGAATGCATGATCTGGTAGACTAATTTTTTGATAGTGTTAGAAATATATGTATGTGAATATACATTATAGTTTCTATCAAACATGCAATGTTTTCAGATTCCATCAACAACTACACAACATTTGTATCATCCAAGCATTGTATACATGACAAACTTGTAGTAAATAACATTAATATGATTATTTAATTTGATCTGCCATGTAGTAAGCCAACCATATAAAAAGAATTCCTGAGTATCATTTATTAATGACAAATTTTTAATGATATAAAATGGAACTGAAATTCCAAGAAAGTACACTTCCATTTATGAATATTAAGTGAGATAGCATTTAGTGTTGTACACATGATAATTACAAAATAATTTACCAATTTAAAACTAAGTTTTTGAATGGCTTGGAGTAATATTTAAGCCTAGAAGTAATTACTAATGCACTTTTTATTGAAATATTAGAGTGTAACTTATGATACAATAGGATGATAACAATCTATTAATACTTTCTTGAATGAAAAATCTTTGCTCTTGGTTATTTCGAATTATTTTTGTTGTATTTTCATGTAAAAAGTGTATGTAATGTCTTATTACACTCCTAAGATAACATTTTCTATTTTTTTTTCTTTTAGTATGAATATTTCTCTTTTGGTAAGCACTTATATGTCAATGTGTGAATCATTTTTCACTAAATTTCCAAGTTAATTGTGGTTGGGGTGTAACAGTTCTGAATATACTTGAACCTACTTTTTTCTTGGCTTACATTGACTTCCTTCCAATTGTAACATCAAAACATATTGTCCATCATAACATTAGTGTAACATACCCGAATCTAGGTATATATATTAACACCCACTCTTTAGACCCTTTTTATTTTGATATAATATTAAGTCCTTGTCTCACCTAAATTAGATTAAACTAAGAATCAAGAATATCATAAATGTGTAAATAACATTTACATTTGAATTTCTAGGGGAAAAAACCAAATAAATTCATTAGTAGGAGTGAACTATTCTAAATCACTGATTAATTAGCATCCATCCTAAATTGGCACTCACCATTCATCTTAACTCTAGTCATGAAAGGAAATAAATAACATACAAAATAATGTATCGCAATGTACTAAGTAATACACTAAATGAATCAACTTAGTACTTAACCGATAAATAACTAAATAAAATATCAACGGGTTTCCAATAGTGAAATTAATATTAGAATCAGCCCACGAGCACCATATTTAGTCAACCTGCGAAATTTTAAACTAATTGACATTGTTTATCCTTCCGGTTAATTGACATGCATTCTTTTTCATTAAATACCTAAGTTTACATTCATTTCCATTATTGCCGTAACGCATCCCCCTCCAAACCGTTTCTCTTCACGCGGTTCTCCTATATTCACGTTCTCTGTGCGATTCCGCCCTCTAGCGCGCCGCAAACGGCCACATCCGACGGCCGTTTCTTCTCTCCCTTTCCCTCTCGTCTTCTCTTCTCGTCTCCTCCTCCTCCTCTCTATTTATTTCCTTCTTCATTTCTCTTTCCTTCTTAACCTATCTCCTAAACCCTAGCCACCAACAGCCGATGGTAAGTTGGATCATGCGGCTCTTCCCTTCCTCCTCTCTGTCATGATGTTCGCTGTCCTCCCTGACCACTGGTGATCTGCAACCAACACTCTCACTTCCTTCCTTTCTGCTGATATTTGTCGGATGCCGCACTTTGTCTGTGTATTGGGCCCGGCGGCACCCTACTCCCTTCCTCCTCTCCCCACAACCTGCTGGGTTTTGGGTCTGTGCCCTGTTGCGGCCAAGAGCTATGACGTCCCTCTGCCCAAACACGAACCATCGAAACATGCAACCGGGACACCCATGCCTTCAGTCTATTGCGGCACAGTCAGCAGGGAAGGTAGCCACAAAACTCTCGTAGCCTAGCACCCGGGCGACCATGACGGAGCTGTCCATTCCTGACAACCATCCAACGGTGATATAGAGGTCACATTCTTCTGTCACCTATGACCGTACCTTGTCTTAAGCATACTAGAAGTTCACCGGAACCATCGTTCTCCATTCCTGCTAATCGATTGCCTCGAGAGCGCCCAGAGTGGTCTTTCGTACTCACCTCCCTTCTTCATCCATTGGAGTTTCTGAACACCTGCTCACGTCTCCAGCATTTGATCAACATAATGGTAAGAAATATATCTTTTCCACCAACAGTCTTACTCTGATTTTCAAGGGATTGCTTCCTCTTTGAACACGCCCTTTTTGCTTTGAATGGCCTCTACCACCATGACTTCTGATCGTGCCTTGATCTCAGGAAGAACTCTCCACCTTCGTCTAGCTTTTCTGAACCTGTGTTTACGATTTGGTTTGGACTACACTACCAAGATTCATCGATTCTCAATTTTGATCTCACCGTTTTGTTTCACTGTTTTTGGTTCGCTGAAATGAGGTGTTTCTCGATCTTTTAATCTAAGGACTGCTCCCTGTACGTCTTGAAGCACAGCAGGTTCACATCCAAAAATTTGTGGGATACATTACAATGTGTCCTGGTTTTGATCTTCCGCTACCCTTCAGCCGTGGCCAAAGCTGCACATGGTGAACTGGTGCTTCCCTTGACCAAATCGATGGAGCTAGGACTTCAGTTGATCACAAGGAACTGGCACAGATTTTTCCCTATGCCTCTATACTCAAATTCGTATATGTGTAATGTGTTCCAGTTTTCTCTGAGTTCGGTTGAAGCTACTTACTGATCCAGGAGCATCCGTAATGCTGTTCGTGATTTGAAACTAATCCCATTTGGACTTCTCTTCTCAGTTCCCCGCTATTTCTTCCTATTAATTTTATCAGGAACAACTCGAGTCTTTATCGCAATTATGATCTTTATAACCATGAGATTACTACCTAACTCACAAGTTAATGAAATGACCGAGCCACTCTTGGCTACGGAACGAGTTGGTACAAAAGCAAATCAGGCCTTCTCGGTTGTATTTTCATAACAATGTCCGTATGGAATCGATTTGTAAAAGGTCACCATAAAATATTAAATAGTTACGATAATTTATGTGTGTCTTTTTGGAATCAGTATATCGTGAGTTAGCCGTGTGGTTTCAAGAGGGATTTTGTGAGTCATTTAGAGTTAACAGTGTTGATGGAATAATTAGTTATTAACCCAATACACACATATTGAGTTATTAACCCAATACACACATATTGTGATTAGGTGGTGAAAGACTTTGAATTTGGTTCTAAGAAAATTGTTGAGTTGGTAGGGCTAATTATTGAGGTATGTATTGTTCTCTATTTATAACTGGGCATTATATGACTAAATTCCCATAATGAGGCATCTTTTGAAATACATGTTCTTGTTTTATTTGTTGAACAAATTATATACTCTCAGTTGGACTTATTGTTATTCTTTTCAATCATTATTATTATGTTGCATCGGGTCAATGACCCCAACATGCTGTTGTATCTGTATTATGTCATGTATGTTTGTGAAAAGTAAATTTTGCCACTCTATTTATGCATATTAGATAATTCGGCTAGTTTAACTATCATAGACCCTTATGCGTAACCATTAGGGTGCGTCTATTTCCGCCCGGGGTGTGTCTTTCCACCTCTTTTTATATAGGGACGCATCTACTTCCGCCCAGAGTGTGTCTACTTCCACCTATTTTACTTAGTCCATTGACTCAGTGGTGTCATGGCCCTACCTTAGTTACTTTAGTCAAATATATCGGCATGCAAATATTTATATGATTGGATTGTTGATTATGACAAGAATGGTGATAATAGTTGTTTATTTATATGCATCATTCTTTTAGAAATTCCTTCCCTTGTTACTTCTCATTGAAACTTACATAGCTTCAATGGCCCTCTCTTTGATGGGAACATCTGACTTTACTTTTGAAATAATTAATGTCCTAGTTAATTTTCTAATGTACATACTCAGTTTTTGTTGATGCATACTCTTTTGTTTCCTATTTTCTGAGTGTTCCCTCCACCCAGGTGTAGGTGCTTTATTGGGCAGAGACTCAAGATGATTGTGAGCTCATTGGTGAACTTATGGATAACTTGAGATAGCCTTGTAACCCTTTGCATATGGGCTTCTGTGTATGTAGGTGTAACCTTTTCATTTTATGTATCACTCTTAGGGTGAGAAAGTTATGTACATAGAATATTTTATAATATTGTAAATAGTTATATTTTTCACTACTTAAATATTTCATGGCTTGTGTTTTTACCATTGAGTGGGCCCACTATCAGGTCCCACTCTTTACAATTAGTGATTAATTCTTTTTATGTATTCCTTCATATCAAAGCAAATTCACGATGCCATTTTAAATGTTAGGTTCTTGGAAAATATTGTAAAACTAAAAAAGTTACTAAGAGAACAAAAAATATATATACAATGACAAATAATTTAGTGATTTTTGTGTTTGAGTAATGGACGGTCCTAACTAGTATAAAATTTTGTGTATTTCAACCAGGATTTTTAGTTTATATTGGCTTCCATCCAAATGTAACATCAAAACACATTCTCTTTCATAACATTAGTGTAAATGCTTATTAAGTGTTCCTTTGTATTACATCAAATTCATGATGCCCTTTTAAATGTTAGGTCTTTGGAAACTATTAGAAAAATAAGAAAAGTCACTACCAAAAGAAAAATTATACTAACAATAACAAATAATTTAGTTAGTTTTTGTGTATTGGAGTATGTGATGATCCTAAGCTGAAAATTTTGTGTATTTAAACAATATTTTTTTGTTTATATTGACTTCCTTTCACAATGTAACATCAAAATATATCCTCTATCATAACATTGGTGATTAATACTTATTATGTGTTCCTTCATATCAAAGTAAATTCAAGATGCCCTTTTAAATGTTAGCATCTTGGAAATTCTAAAGTAAAAAAGGGGACAACCATCAAGTTAAAACTAATTAAAAAGTTAACAAAAATGTATAACTGAATGTATTTGTGTTGAAGGAAATTCGATGACTAATAGTAAATAAAATATAAGCAATATACTAACATGACTAATCAGTGATTTCAAAAGAATACACAAAATAACGTTGAAGCCAGTGCAACTATTATCCAATGACTGCAAGATGGTACTCAAGAGCTGACGAGGGTTGCGACTTTGTGTGAACACATTTTTGTGTTTTGTTTGTGAAGTATGATCAAGAAGAGTTGTTGAGTATTCACCTTAGGAAAACATGAAAGAAAGAATTATCGAGTGATCTGTTTGATCTTCTAGATAAGAACACATTATTAATCTAGAGATCACTCATTAACCAAAAAGGAAATATGTACTTACATGTTATTTGTAAGGATTTGGCAAAGCTATGAGAATTCTTAGAATATTTTTTACATGTCCTAGCATGGTGCATACATTGTGCGAGATGAGTTGGTTGATCCTTGATAGATAGACTAGACAGCACATAGAGACATGTACTCTTGGCTCATTGTTCTTGAGGACCCAATTATAGTCTAAGAAGAGTGATTTGTTGTAACATGTACACCACGACAAACTCATTATTGCAGCTCGAATTTTAGAACTGCAGTCGTTGGCGTCTCATTCTACATAAAATAAGATGAATATACAAACCAGACGAATGTCGCAGACACGATTATGACTACGCTTTCAGATTTGTTATGACGGATCCTTGTTGCATATTGTGTCCCAATCAATCTCAACCATTCTTCTACTCACCCCCCCCCCCTCTCAAAAAAATAATTTGGTGTTTCTACCATCCAGATTGTTTATAACATGCCTGGAACAGAATTATCAGAACAGAGAATTCAATCCCACTGACTACATGTAGTGTATCAAAGGAGGCTAGGGCTTTTACTCACTTGTATAGTTATAGCTTGAAATTTCAGACTTGCAGCCATTGGCGTCTCGTTCTGCATAAGATAAGATGAGTTCACTTACCAGACCAATGCCATAGGAACGGTCGCGACAAACTGATGCAAAGGAGGTTGGGGGTTTTATTCACTTGGATCAGTCGAGATCGTAGTCCTGAGAATTCAAAAACACCGCCCTTCATTTTTTTCTTTGAACAATGGCCCTGACATCATTCTTCATTGGTGCTTGTAGTACCGTCCTTTCAGTAAAACTACTGCAAAAGCCTTACAGTTCGTTGGCAGTGACATGTTCATGTTTCTGCTTCCATGGTTGTGCAACATCGGGGCCCGACCATCCCGTGAAAAGCTGGTTATGCAAAAACAATAGGTAAAAGTATGTTCTGCTTTTAAGTATACTAATATTGCGTTTCTAAATATTAATCAAATAGACTTACCAAACACAAGGTCCACGAACTTATTAGTTATATATGTCTATTAATATTTGCAAGTTTGCTATAGAATATAAAAATGTGGCAGCGAGATACTTAATGGAGATGCAATCAGCACTGTATCGCTCAAGATGAGAGGCTGCAGCACATAGATTAACATATCCATCAATATGGCAGACAAACTGTAGATGTTGCATAAGCACGTGTTATATGAATATACGAGCCATATATTCACTACGATGGCAACATCAAGTTTTGATAAGACTACAATAGCTGACGCAATTAAAAATAAGCAGTGTTGAAATTCATATAAAAAGATCACATTCAATTATCTTTTAAGAAGTCATCATGTAGTCGATTAGTCACCCCGCCTCAGCAATGGGCGGTCAACCTTTTCTTCTTCTTCCATGACGTCGTTGATCCTGTCAAGAGCAGGAGTGAGAGCACACCACAGAACTTGCGGATGCGGTGGACGATGTAGAGCAACATGAGGACAGACGGTATTGTAGCCGATCGACCAGGAAGTATATTTGCCTGTATACCACTGCTTGCTTGACAATAAGATGGTTCGATGATATAGACGATGCCGCTGGATGTGAGAAAATACGGTCTGCATATGTTCGATCTGTCGAGAACAGAAGTAACACTAGTAAAATGCATGTTCTCAGCTACTCTAATACTTGTAGCAAACTTTAGAATGACTAGGAGAAAACTAGTAGCCGACTGAAAGTCTGTGGCCAATTTTTGGTAGCCATTGCCCTTGTAGCCAACCAAATATTGCTACAGGAAATTTTGTAGCGGGTTTGGACACTTGTAGCAAATTTTATTTATTATAATTCAATGTAAAATAGAGATTCGCTACCACAATATATGTGGCCTAACAAGATTGCTGCATCACAAGATAACATCATCATAATATACATTTCAACTCTAAACTCATATTTTGAATATGAATACATGTTATACTCAAGAGTGTCAACACGATAGAGATTATAAAACATAAATACTGCAGCTGATTGCAACATTTTCTGGCACAAAAATTATAGTGTACTTTATATCTTGAGTAGTTAATGAAAAATGACACCTGCAAATATATATACATCTACATTTGTTTGTATACAACATCTAGACGGCTGATCATAAACTTTCTGGAGCAAGACACCAGATATTTATTGCTAAATGTTTTGACCAAAACATTATAAACATGTCTTTTAGAGGAGCGTCAGGAACATTTCTACAGCCATATTGTTTGTATACAAAATATAGGTTGGGGATCAAATATGTTTTTAACCAACATATCATATAACTGACTTCTTTTCTAGAGTTTGGACAAAAACAAGCAACTCTAGGAACATATGTACACCAACACCCATTTTACACAACATATAGACAACATATCATTACAGTTTTTGATGAAATCGTGAACAGCTCATTCCTAGAGTGGGCGACAAAAAGTTGCAGCTCCAAGAACATGAATGCAAGCACCAAATAGAGGCATGCTTAATTTCCTTCTGTCAAACCTAAATTGCATACACAGAAATTACACATATAAGAAGGCTTGTATCTCATAATCTGTAGCATTTATTCTGAAACTAAGAACACAAGCTAAACTTCTTGAATATAGCACCAAATCAACAAGATTGTATAACATGTTCCTCAAACATGTATTGTCCATCAAGCTAGAGTTAAAATAGTACTAAAAGTGGCATAGTATCAAGATATGATACTTAAAGACATGTGATACAAAAATACATTATAATTTACTTGATAGAAAGGTCTGCATTGTTTAAATTGTAAAATAGCAGTGCTACAAAAATATTTTAACATAGCATGACTTCAAGAATTCTTAAACGTCCAATCGTGGCCTCCTTGAAGTTCCAACCTAGCATAAGAGATAATATGTTTTATTAGACAAGTACGTGAGGATGAATGTTCTTGGTTTTTTTTTGTGTCATCATTATTATGTAAGCATCCTAGAGCCGGGGGGGGGGGGGGGCTAGGAACGGCTAGGCATGAGCTTTCATAACTATGAGCTATGCTCGAGAAGAAAGTTGTGGATGGAGGATGTATGCTAGATGAATGTGAGGCAATGGATGATAACATCTGGATTTCTTTCACATTAAAATCTTCATGGAATACCCTTCATTGTAGAGCATCTCCAAATGGTTGGAGTATGATAAACATCATACATAAACCAACAGGTGGGCGTGTTATACAAAGATAAAGTTTCTCGTAAGGAATTTCTCAAGATATATGATTTTTGGGTGGATGTGTAAAGCATCTTGGGAAGAATGTCATGGAAGGAGAGTTGATTACAGCTATGAGGGGATGCAACACTTGGCAACTCTTCAGGAAGCAACGTGCATCATGGTGAGTGGTCCACAACGGGTAGTACACATCATCACAGGTAGATCACAGAGCCTAATCAATAAAAAATACCTAGTTGGAGGTATCTAGGAGGTAGGGGAGAAAGAATGGCTATCATACTCATCAACATAGGGAAAAGGCATATATATTGGGCGACATGATTTTTTATGAATGCTTAAGGATGGTTGAACATCAAGTCGTGTTTACCGATTGTCCCCTTCATGCAAAGGATTAGTATGCATAGGACGAAAGATACACACATCCATGTTGTGGTAGTAGTACACATAGAGTTCCATTGAAGTCTTGTAATAAAGGGTTATATGTAAGCATAAGTGATATTAAAAAGAACAAACTTCACCCCAAATTATGGACACAAGAAAATCATTCATCATCTATGCACGTGTTGTGTATATATAGATTTTGCCTTAATAGATTTTGGGAGTAAAAACAAAGTACAATATATAGAACGTATGTAAATCAACTTACGCAACCATTACAAAGAAAGTATTCTACATTAGAAGATGTTTAAGCAAGTGGTTCATATTAAAAGGTCAAAGACATCAATAAATAATGAGTGGATCACAAAAAAAAGTGATAACATACAAAAAATCGTCAACAACTTGTTGTTTATAATATACAACTAGACAACTAATCCAATAAAAATAAGTAGAATGTTAAATTATTCTCTTACAGGAGATGGGTAGCATCTTGGCCTACGAAGAACTTGTGGAGTTTGACCAGAAGTAGTTGATGGTCCTGATCTTCCCAACTGAAAACAGAAGAAGGCAAACATATTACATGCACAAATCTTGTAGTAAAGCATTTAATTTTTTTAAAAACTATAAACATCACAAGCAAAGACTTTGTATGTCACCTGTCCACGATGGTGATTTAGTTGAGCAAGCAAATTTGCAATCATGCGATCTTTTTCTTGTATCTCACGATCTTTATCTTGTATTTCACAATCTTTGTCTAGTATCTCGCGATCTTTATCTTGAATTTGAATTTGAAGATTATCACGAGCATCCTTATTTGCTGCATTTATAGTAACTTCATCTCTCAATAGCCTTCTTGATATCCCTGCACCAAAATCTCTTTCCCAGCCCCTCACGATGTTGTCCAAATGTGTCATCCATGGCTGGGATAAACTCCAATGGGTCTTTCGTGTGCTCCACGCCACGCTCGATACATCTTCTTTCCAATTTTTCCTATACACAAATTTATAAGATTTAAAGGAA
This sequence comes from Alisma plantago-aquatica, assembly GCA_963693085.1. NCBI lineage: Eukaryota > Viridiplantae > Streptophyta > Magnoliopsida > Alismatales > Alismataceae > Alisma > Alisma plantago-aquatica. The sequence goes on along the minus strand of OY856410.1, from coordinate 924,800,205 downwards.
CATAAAAAAATCTATAAGATTTACATATAGTAACAAATAGCTTACACAACATTCTTTTGTAAAGTTATTTGGAAAGTTCTCATTCTTGTCTTTTTGGCACTTATCATATATTCCAAACAATGTAGGGTCCTCTCCTTTTTCAATCTACAAATATGTTGTGTAAACAATGAAACAGAATCACATTTTTCAAGCTTATTTAATCAATGGTAATTACCGCATCATGTTCTATTTCAGCATATGATTTTGATCATGTGGTATGTGTTGGATGTGGACCCTTTCGATTAGTTTTATTTCTTATGGCCTCCATCTGCGTTGTCAATATCCAAATTAATACATTAAAAAATAAAAGGACATAAATATCATACTATAATATTGCCAATAGTAACCTTAGTTGTAGGTTTTGACCAGTATGACAACAGTGCGATTCATTCGCCACTTGTAAGTCTTACATCAGGTGTATGTTGACATTGTTCTTCAATTGATTTCTCGGGATCATAATATTTTTTCAAATCAAAATGTCAATCTCTTATCCCCTGTCTGATAGTTTTTTCACAGAAGCGGATGACTCTTTCAAATGATAAAAGGGGAGACTTATCAGGATTCACAAACTCAAAGTCACGCTGCAAAATTATTTAGTGGAATAATTATGAGATAGATAAGAATAAAGTATATATGTATCAAAATTTATACTTACACGAATATCAACCATTATTTTTTCAAATCCAATCTCATGGGCTCTCCCCCACCATTTGTCTAATGGAAAGTAATGACTATCACGTGCCATGATTCCCAAGTAATTGCTAAGTTTTCGTTGTCCTTCTCCAACAGGGACTCTCCTTACAATACATTGATGTTTCTTTCCATTCCTAGGGGCTACATATTGGAGTTTTGTAGTTCTCCTTTCTCTTTTTTCAGCATTCATATGGACTTCTGGTTTAGATGACTATAATTAGATATGCCAAAAGAAATAACAAAGTCATAATCAATTATATTGCACCATGTGAGCATGGTACCTGGGTCAAAGTTATTAGGAGACACATCATTCAAAGATTGTACGTTCTCAATATGAATCTGCCTTCCAATTTGAGATCCTTGTAATAAAAATAATCATACACATAAATATTTCATATGAAAATTCATACAAAAAATAGTCTTACAACATGTTGCTGATTATCATACCTTCCTCGATATCAACAATGATTTCATTCTCTAAGGGATATGTCGCATCTATAAAATTTATTGAATTTTCATGTCAATTGAGAATTTATACATTATATACCAATTAAGAAGTGTTACTGCATACCTTCCTCATTATCATCAAGAAACGTGTCATCAATTTTTGTACCCTCCATATGGGCCTGACTTTGCATTGAACCTTGTGTAGATAGCAATACACATTTTAGAGAATAGTCCATTATATTCGGTGTAACTTGTATTAGAGACCAAATGAGATGAATACCTCCCCTAAATGATACATCATGCACGTGTCTTCTAGAAACAAAACATCTTCCATGACTCCTACTATGAGCATCTAAGATGAAAATTGAAGAACGTGTCAATTTACAAATACATATACTGTAACATCCCAATCTTGTTATGCAAATTTTCCAATATACTTTGTTCCTTGCATGCTCTTTTCCTAATTAGATGATTTTTGAGGACTTAAATGCAATTTTCCCATGTTAGTTTTGCAAAATCATTTTATTATGCTCAATAGCCCTCTTATCCTTGTTTTATTTAAAGAAAATCTTTTCATGTATATCTATGCCCTTTTGTTTAAGAAAAATGAGGATAAATGCTTTTATGACAAATTTTCTCTCTCATATGATAATTAGTGATTTACATGTATAATTTCTTATTTAATGGACTCCATATTTTTAATTAAAAAGAAATAATATTTAGGGCACATTTTTATGTTTTGCAATCCTTATTTGAGAAATCAATGACTTTATATGCACTATTTATATTCATTTAAGTGCACATAATGATTTTTGCTACACTAGGCCTAAAACGAGTACAAGCATAAAATCCAACCTTATGGGAATGTTCTAGACACTCTAATGTACCTATGGTTCAAATTTGAACCCATTATGACCATGTTTGATCCCCCAATTAAATTGGGAAAGATTTGAATATAGATTGACCAAGATTTGAATGCATTTTGTCTAATTAGGAGTGATGGTGGGTTAAAAGACAAAATTAACTGAACAATTATGTTTTAGTGCACGTCATTAACCTATGGGTGAAATTTGAACTCATTTGGACTTCAAATGACCCTTCTAATTGATTATGGGAGAGTTACATATTGTTTCATTACCATTTAATCGAAATTAGCATTTATACACATATAACGCTATGGTTCAGGTCATTTACTCTGTCACACGTTACCCTGGTCTTGCGCGGGTCATCAGCACCATTCGACCAGCGATCAACGATTGATTTGCCTTCTTCTTCCTCCGTTATTCCCCGCGAGCAAGGGACGTTTCACAGTGGTTTCTTCGTCGATCCTTCTCTCCCTCATTACGAGGTCGTTTCGCTTGATTTATTCACCAACGACTCTGGCTCGTCACCCCGATCCGAGCAATCCATCACTCGTTCCCTCTCGTGCTCTGTAGAACAAATGCCCAAACTAGGGCTCGCGGCCATTTTTCACAGGCACCTCCCCGCTCCCTCACGCCTCCATCTAGCTGCTTCGAGAGCACCGCCGGCCCCCAAGCAAAAGCTCTCGCCGCTCAATTTCTCCCCTAGCACCCTCAGAAGCCTCGACCTACTCAAGTTGTCCTCTCCGGCGACCCGAGCTTCTCCCCGACTACTCCGACCACTCCAACCCAATCGCTTTTGCAGTGAGCATCTTCGGAACCAGAGGTGATTAAAAGGATCCAACCAGTCAAACCAGGTTTGACCTAGGTGTTTTAGATCAAGGTAAGCGGGCCATGTATATTTGGCACAAGTTCTTTGGTTTATTGATTGTTACCTATAATTATGCACATTTGGTGATTTCATGAATTATGAATGTCCATCAAGAATGCATTATGTATAATTATCATTGATTGCTTGCTTGTTTAATTATAGTCTATGCTATGAACCTAATTATGATTATGATTATGAAGTTAAGGTTAAGGAATCATGTTCAAGAAGGGGAAAACCCTATTATGGTTTATGAGGGAGAAATCCCATTATGATTCAAGGGGAGAAATCCCATCATGTTAAAGTTCAATGATCATGTTAATGTTTAAGATAATGTTAATTCCATGTTAATGATCGAGTTAAATGGAATTGATTTAGTTTTTATATGCTCCCGAATCATGGACCTCAAGGGGTCGTCAAGGGCTTTCCTAGCAATCATGTGCTCCTAAAGGGGCGTCATAGAGGGTTGCATATATTTACTATTCAATTCAGCATGCAAATTATGAATCATGAATGCTTAAGAAAAATCCATGATAATGTTTATGTCAAGTCATGTAAAGTCAATTTTATCATGTCAAGTTATAATTACTTTTATGTCATATAAGATGCCAAATACCGCTTACTGATGTGATGTTTGTTTTGCATGGCTGGGGACGCGATGTCCGCAGAAGTTGGAGCTAAAGGGAAGGAATCAGCTTAAGGAGTTTCAAGTATCCAAGACCTTAGAAGTTGTTGCCTGGTGGGACGTCCATCTATGGAGATCCTATTTTTTTCATGATTATCTAGTATATGATTAACATACCTTTAGGAGCATGATGTAGTTATCTTTCCAAGAAGAACTTATGTATGAATCTATGTTTCAATAATGCCAAGTGTGATTTGTTTCTTGATATGAGATCATGTATGTGACACTCTCTCCCTGATATGCCAAGTACCCCACATTATGGATAATGTTGGGGATTAGGCTGTGCTTCCGCTGGTTATGTAAGTAACCCTAGGGAGGAGTGTTACATATACCCAATAATTTGTAGGAATCTCAAGCTCACCTTCCTCGGAAACAAAGTTACATGAATCATCAAGTAGTGTGTCATCTGTATGAGCTTGATTTGGCATTTTAGAAGCTTGCATTGACAAATAAATTTTTTTAAGAAAAAATTCATTGCATTACTTTCAATTAAAATCTCAGCCATTATATCGAGAATAAGAATAGTTACCTCTACAAGAAGATAAATTCTCCACTTGTATTGTGTCACAAGGGTTGCCACTTTTAGATGAAATACAACTCATCTAAATGCGATCATGCAGACCTATAATTGAAAATGTTTCATATATTGTTGATTATGTGTGACATCTTATATAAGAATAATGTACTAAAGTTATTTGGAACCTACCTTCCTCATTGTCATGAAAGTGGGTATAATCTAGTGGCACTGTTTGAAAATGTAATATTTTTCAATATTTACACATTTGAGAATATATATATTGAAATAAGAAATTACCTCCTCTAATAGAAACATCTTTCTCTAGTGATTGGGAGTTTACTCTTTTGGAAGGTAAATGTGGCATTTCATTCCTATCTTGAACATCTATCAAGGAGCACGATTCAACGTCTATCAATGAACAACTAGTGATATATTTACATTTGAAAATATATATTGAAATAAGAAACTACCTCCTCTAATAGACACATCTTTCGCTAGTGATTGGGGGTTTACTCTTTTGGAAGGTAAATGTGGCATTTCACTCCTATCTTGAACATCTACCAAGGAGCACGATTGAATATATATCAAGGAACAACTAGTGATATATTTACATTTGAAAATATATATTGAAATAAGAAGTTACCTCCTATAATAGACACATCTTTTTCTAGTGATCTTTTTTGGAGATTTACTCTTTTGGAAGGTAAATGTGGCATTTCACTCCTATCTTGAACATCTATCAAGGAGCACGACTGAACATCTATCAAGGAACATCGAGTGATATATTTACATTTGAAAATATATATTGAAATAAGAAATTACTTCCTCCAATAGAAACATTTTTCACTTGTGATCTTTCTTCGAGGTTACCTCGTTTGGAGAATAAATGTGGCATGTTACTCCTATCTTTAACATCTACCAAGGAGTATCATTTTCATAGTTAAAGAATATTTTCATGGATATTTAATAATATTCTTGAACTACATTAAAATAGGAATCAACTACCTCTACAAGACACATATTTCACTGATGATCTTCCTTGAAGGTTTCCTCCTTTTGAAGTTAAATGTGACATTTCAGTTCTATCTGTAACACCTATCACGGAGTGTCATTAAAATTACAAACATGATATTATTAACTTGTAGATATTATGTCATTCATAACTAACATTATACTTAAAACATGGCATTATTAAAAGCCTACCTTCCACATTGTCATCAAACTGATTGTCATCTAGTGGTGCAGTTCGTAAACAAGGAATTTGTACTTTGGAGCCTTTCATTGATACAAAAAGGTATTTGTATTACTTTTCGTAACATGCTCAGATTTGATAATATATAAAAGAAGAGTAATCACCTCTATAAGGAAAATCCTTGAGTTGTAATGCTTTTTTGGAGTTGTCTCTTTTTGAATGGAAATGTGCCAATGGATGTCCATCTAGACCACCTATCAAAAAATATCATCATTGAGGGCAGTAACATAATTTAGAGCACAAATACCAAAAAAAATTACAATATCCAATTTGATAATTAATATGAAAAAATACCTTCTCTAGAAGATGAGTTTTCCATTACCCTTCTCATGCGTGGCTGGTCGTGTTTTGCACTAATAGTAGGCCCATGGATTGTTCCATCTTGGAAAGCTATTCATTGAATTATATCATGTGACATGAACATCTTAGTGACATACAATTAAACAAAATATATAAAACAAAAATATGATTACCTTCCTTATTATGGTCAAAGTGGTTGTACTTGCAGGGTGTATTATCCACACAGATTTGACTTTACATTTTAGAACCTTATATAGGTTGCACAATGATACTAACATGAATTGCCTTGAATAATTGACATATATTGTGGAAACACAACCCACTGTCACACAGACAGCGAGGTGTTACGCGAAAACATGCGGAAATCACCATAACCACAGATTATCAAAAACACGAGTTAATTAAAACCAATTTCGGAAAGTTGATAAACTGAGAAACTATTACTTTCCAGTCCACATCCTGCAAGAAAACATATTATATACATTCATATGTCCACATCTTAGAGCAACAGCTACCCTGTCATAACATGAGTTCACCATCTGTTCATACATATAAAGGCCCACATCCGACCAACAGCAGGATATACAAAACATCATCGATCGTATATCGTGAAACAACGTCAAAATAGTGCCAAGGACCTGAGAGTACAAGGATGACTCTAGACTCTACAGTCAAACATCCAAAACAGCAGCATCTCCAAAGCTTGCCTTCTACTACTCTTCTTGCTGCTCAGCCGCAACTCTGCAACCACCACCACGTCTAGCTCGATCACCTAAAAAGGGTGTAAACTAGCAGAGTGAGACAACTGAACATTGTCCCAGCGGGAGGCATAACTCCCCGCCACAACTACAGAACCTCAGATGAACATATACATTAAGCAGCTAACTGATAAGAGATATAACAAGAGCAGTTTATGAAATAAAGCTAACTAGGCTTACCAGGTATATCTAAGTATTACATGTGAAACATTATTATCAAGTTGGGATATCCATGCTTTACAGCTATCGAAGAACATATAAATAACTACAAGATATATAAAGAGAATAACTACACAAACAAGGCCTCAACCAATGTTTCGTGTTTGTCTTAAGCAGTAAGTACTAAACGGCTGGATTACATTTTATTATGCCCTGAGAAAGTGAACCGTACCGTTTAAATCCAACCTTCGGCTGCGAAGCCCATAACCGATGCCATACAAGGTCAATGGAAGATCCGGAATCCACGACCTCACCCCTCGTGGTCAGTACACGAGAACTCAAAGTAGGACCGCAGTCTCATGCTCAAGTGGCCTTTAGCCACAGGGTCATCTCCTCATGCTACCCTTCCTCTAGCCCGCCTTGGTACAGGTCACGGCGCTAGTAAAATTGAGCCACGGGCCAAATCACCGTGCTCTGAGCCATGAACGCATTCATGCTCATCATATCACATATCCGGAGCCATGGGCCTGTTCACCATGCTCATCACATATCCGAGTCTGCAACCGCAGCTGCACTCGTTTCACCTCTCTATTTGAGGCTAGGAGAAACCTCGCATATTCAAAAATATGCACTCCGGGTTAACCCGCAGGAGAACCCGTTTCACCATCACCAAGTCCTGACGATGATGGATCTATGGCCAGGGAAAACTACATGATAGATTTCATTGTGATTAGTTAGTATCTTTTATATGTATTGCAAGATTCAACCAAGTTGTATAACATGCAAGCTAAAAGGATATAAACCACATAAATCCAACATTATGCTTTTACTACAATTCACATCATATGATCCATCACAAGGATCCCACATCGCATGTTACCACTTGGCCTCTTGCCAAACATCCAGATCCATCTCAAGGATCATAACATATCATGGGATCTCAATCCCTCATCACATAGTGCCACTGCCTCTCAAGGCTCATACCATCATCATGGGACATCATTCATTATATACCTGTCATCTCATTATTCACACATAACCATCCCTCATAGCCTTTCATTTGGTTATGCATTACCTGCATGGTTAGCATCATCAATAATCAACATGAATAATCAGGAGACTGATATTATCAACACAAAGTGGCAATTAGGGTTAGGCATATTGTCAACACAAAATGATATTAATAATTGCATCTATGCTTCATCTTAAGGTTACATACGTAAGCACATTATCAAGAACCCTAATGCATGTTTATTATTACTCTTGGCATTATAAGACAAATAAGATACTCACACTCGTGTATATAACCACAAGAAGATTTGATGAACAAACTTATCAAACGTGCACACACATCACCATCGTCCCTTATAACAAGGATATACACATCAGCATATGGCCATGACAACCGAAACCCTCACAAGAAGTGCCTAAAACCCTCACTAAAGACCCTACCGGGAAGGGCTCATCCTCTCCTAAAGCCATGTTGGGTGTGCAGCCTATCTGGCATGCAGCGTGCAACACTTAGAAGGTAGCTCACCCGCTCACTGTGTCGGGCAATGCATGTCGGGCGAGCAGCACAGGCGTCAGGCGTGTCGTGCACTTGAGTCGTGCAGAGGAGTAGCGGGCAACACGGTGGGCAATACAAGGTGTCGGGTAAGATCTGCCGGGCGAGCACTCTACCGGGCGAACAGGGCTGATGTCGGGCGAGCAGCTCCAAGGCGTGCAGCCTGTCGGGCAAGGTTAACTCGAGGGCGCGCAAGGGTTGGTGTTGGGCAACTAAGGATTGACTTGCGTGCGCCACACAAAACAGAACTCTCAACAACTATCAAGGTGAGCAAACCGTGCAAGGGGTCTCATAAACGTGTCGTGCAAGGGAAACTAGATCAAGAGGGCTGTCGGGCAGCACCTCCCTAGGCACAAAACACCCAAGGTTTACCTCAACAAGGGTCATCTAATACCTCACACATGAACACCTAAAACCCTAGAGAAGCGTCACCACCAAAACGAGATCACCTTCTAGCCCATGGTGAGAAGAGGGTCTTACTCAAGCCACTAGGTCACAAGCTCACCTCAATCGACTAAGAAGGAGGGGTGTTGCTCATGGCACTAGGACCCAAGCTCACTCTTCTAGACCAAGGGGAGAAAGGAGTGTTGCTCACCCACAAACCCTAGATCACAAGGATCGGCCAACATGCAAGCTTAAACAAGAACCAAGCTACTAACATGCCTATAAGCAAGATTATGGACATAGCAACATATATAAAAAGAGAGTAGAGTAGTTAGGGTTAGAAGCTATGCAACCCGCCTTAAGCTTCAAGCTCCAAGGAAGAAGAAGAACTCCAATCTCCACGCACCACCAAGCAAGGAAGATGGAGAGCTCCAAGGGATATCGGCCACCACCAGCTTCTCCAAGGTGTGCAGGCCTCCAAGCTGCTCCTTCAAGGGTGTATTGGCCAACACAAGCAAGGAATAAGGGGTGTGTCGTGCACAAGATGGAGAGGAACCAAAGGGACCTTAAGCTAAAGAAAGGAACCGCCTATATAGAAGGAAAAGGGAGGAGAAAACAAGGTGGAGCATGGCAAGGTGTCACTCATCTAGGGACACTTGTCCTAGAACTCAAACCACCACTCTAGCGAGCCTCATGCACATGTCCAAGATGTGCACCAAGTGGTCACCACCAAGGTCAAGCTAGGGAAAGCATCATGGGAGACACAACATGTTGCTCCATGGGCGACACACACCATTTCCATGGGCGACACACACTCAACTTGGTCGACACAAACACCTCTAGGCCGATGCAAGGCTCAACCAAGCCCAAACAAGGGCACCTCAAGGCCCAAACAAGCTCAACCAAGGCCCAAAGAACTCAAGCAACAAGCCCAAGCCTTCCTCTCAACCCTAGAGGAAGCAAAGAGAGAGAGAGGAACACCTCACAAGGTGGCAAACTTGCTCACAAAACCCTAGACTTGGTTTATTTGCAAGTAGCACCTCCAACTCTCAACAAAGCACAACCAAACCCTAATCACCACTAAAGGTGATTAGCAGGCATCAAAGCACCAGGTTTAAGCAAAGCAAACAGGGTAAGCCCTAAACGAAGGTCAGGGTCCTTACAATCTAACCCCCTTTAAGGGATTTCGTCCCTGAAATCCGAAGAGAAAAGCGAGGGATACTTCCTCCTCATCTCTTCCTCAAGCTCCCACGTGGCTTCCTCAATGCCACGACGCTGCCAAAGAACCTTTACAAGAACTAGGTCCTTCCTCTTCAGCTTCTTGACTCTTCTGTCAAGGATCACCATAGGACCTTCCTCGTAGGTCACATCATCATCCAGCTCAACCTCAACTGGTTGTATCACTGTTCCTGAGTCTGGATGGCTTTTCTTCAACATACTAACATGGAACACTGGATGTAACATGTGTAACTCAGGAGGTAACTCTATCTCGTAAGCTACCTTACCAACACGTGTTATAACTGGGTAAGGCCCCATATACCTAGGTGCCAACTTACCCTTCCGGCCAAACCTCAGCACATCCTTCCATGGTGAGACTTTAAGATATACCTTGTCTCCTACTTGTAACTCCAAAGCTCATCGGCGATTGTCTGCATAAGACTTCTGCCTGTCCTGTGCCACTTTCAACTATTGTTGTATCACCTTGATCTTTTCTGTTGTCTGCTGCACCAGCTCAGGACCCAACAACTGATACTCACCGGACTCATACCAACACAAAGGAGATCTGCACTTTCTCCCATACAAAGCCTCAAAAGGAGCCACGTCGATGCTTCGCTGATAACTTTTGTTATAAGCAAACTCTATCAAACTCAGATGCATATCCCAACCGCCTAGGAACTGCAAAACACAGGCACGAAGGAGATCCTCCAAAATCTGAATAGTCCTTTCAGACTGTCCATCTGTCTGCGGGTGAAAAGCTGTACTGAACCTCAACTGTGTTCCCAACGCTCTATGCAACTGTTCCCAGAAATGACTTGTAAACTGAGGAACTCTATCAGAAACTATTGTTGCTGGCACACCATGCAAATGGACTATCTCATCCACATATACTCTAGCGAGCTTTTCAACTGTATACGTCGTCTTCATGGGTAGGAAATGGGTAGACTTCGTCAATCTGTCCACTATCACCCAAATGGAATCATGATTCCTAGTTGTCTTGGGTAGACCAACTATGAAATCCGTGGTTATATGATCCCATTTCCACTGTGGTATCGGCAAAGGTTGCAATGTACCCACCGGCTTCTGATGTTCATCCTTCACTTGCTGACAAACCGCGCATCTCGCCACAAACTCAGCTACATCTTTCTTCAAACTGGGCCACCAATACAAGTCCTTCAGACTATGGTACATCTTGGTGACACCTAGATGCATAGCATACATCGACGTGTGTGCTTCTTCTAGCACCAACTTCCTCAACACATCAACATCAGGAACCACCATCCTATCACAATAGCAGACTAGCCCATCCTTGGACTCATGGAACCCATCACGCTTTTCATTGCCAAACTCTGATCTGATCAACTGTATTGCATCATCTGTCTATTGTGCATCTTTGATCTGCTGTCTCAACGTGGGCTTAACTTGCATCTGTGCTAAAAGTCCAACTAGTGAGGAGACCTCCATCTGCACGTTCATCTTCCACAAAGAGACAAGCATATCTCGCTTATGGCATGTCAGAGAACTCAGCTGTGCCTTCTTGGAAGAAAAAGAAGACTTTCGACTAAGCGCATCGGCTACCACATTTGCCTTACCAGGATGATACTCGATGGTGCAGTCGTAGTCATTGATCAACTCCATCCATCTCCGCTGTCGCATGTTCAACTCGTACTACGAAAAGACGTACTTCAGGTTCTTATGATCCGTAAAGATCTGACATACTTCCCCATAAAGATAGTGTCTCCAAATCTTTAACGCATGAACCACTGCTGCCAGCTCCAAATCATGAGTCGGATAGTTCTCCTCGTGTTTCTTAAGCTGTCATGAAGCAAAAGAAACCACATGATCCTCCTGCATCAGCACACAACCTAAGCCTTTCTTGGAAGCATCACAGAAAACTACATAGCCCTTCCCAGGCTCTGGCAAGATCAACACCGGAGCAATGGTCAGCTTCTCCTTCAAACTCTGGAAAGCTTGCTGACATCGATCATCCCAAACAAAAGGCACATCCTTTCTCGTTAACTTTGTCATCGGTAAAGCAATCAAATTGAAGTCCTTGATAAACCTCCGGTAGTATCCCACTAAATCCAGGAAACTATGAACTTCTGTCGGAGTCTTCGTTTGTTCCCATTCTGCAATGGATTCCACTTTCTTAGGATCTACCTTGACTCCTTCAGCAGATACCACATGACCCAAGAAAGTCACCTCTTCCAGCCAGAACTCACACTTACTGGACTTGGCATACAACTGATGTTGGCGAAGAAGAGTCAACGCTCGTCGAAGATGTTGCTCATGTTCTAGCCTGTTCCGACTATAGATCAGGATGTCATCTATGAAGACTACAACAAATTGATCTAAGAACGGACGGAACACTCTGTTCATCAGGTCCATGAAAGCAGCAGGTGCATTGGTTAACCCAAATGACATAACCACAAACTCATAGTGACCATACCTCGTCCTGAAAGCTGACTTTGGTATGTCATCCGCCTTGATCCTCAACTGATGATATCCAGACCGTACATCGATCTTTGAGAACACTGTAGCACCTCATAATTGATCAAACAGATCATCTATCCTTGGCAACAGGTACTTGTTCTTGATCGTGACCTTGTTCAACTGCCGGTAGTCTATACACAACCGCATTGAACCATCCTTCTTCTTGACAAACAACACGGGAGCACCCCAAGGCAAAGTACTTGGTCGGATAAAACCTTTGTCCAGCAACTCCTGCAACTGCTCTTGGTCGGATAAAACCTTTGTCCAGCAACTCCTGCAACTGCTTCTTCAACTCTGCCATCTCCACAGGAGCCATCCTATACGGTGTCTGTGCAACTGGCTGCGTTCCTGGTACCAGATTGATCTCGAAATCAATCTCTCGGGGTGGGGGAACACCAGGAAACTCATCTGGAAACACATCTGCAAACTCCCGGACAACCGGCACCTCTTCAAGACTAGGACCATTCGCCTTGGTAGCCACAGCGGTATCCACCACATGAGCTAAGAACGTCTCACATCCTTGTCGTAACAACCTATCAGCCACCATAGCTGATACCAGACACGTCGAATGAATCTTCCTGTCTCCCTGGAAGGTCCACTTCTCTCCGGCATCATCAAACACTGCCTGCTTGGTTCCGCAGTCCAGAACAAACTTATACTTCTCTAAGTTATCCATCCCAAGGATAACATCAAACCCATGCATATCAAGTGGTATGAGATCCACTCGAATACGGTGTCCCGAGAAAGACAAGATACAGGATGGACACTCTTCTTGAAGCAACGAGGAACCAGCAAGAGGGGTTTCTAGCAACAAACTATCCTTCTTACGACTAACAGGTAAACGATAGTTCTCAAGCATACTATAGGCAATAAAAGAGTGCGTAGCACCCGGGTCAACCAGAACAGATATAAGGCAAGAAGAAGACATATCAGAATGAAATAACTCCATCTGACCTGTCACTACTCGCGGGTTGACTATCGCCTCCGCCTAACTCATAGCATAGAATCGAGTCGTTGCTTGCTACCCACGACCTCTGCTTCTTTGAGCAGACGATCCAGCTTGAGACGCTTTATCGCGTCCTCATCCTTTGCTACCACTAGGGTGCTAACGATCTGATCCTTGAAGATTCTGCCTCGGCTGCTGTGTCACCTCATCATCTCTGTAGGGACAACTTGACTTGACATGCCCCATCCGACCGCAGTCATAGCATGTCCTAACATCAACTCGCGGTCTAGATGGTCCTGTTACTGCCACAGAAACCGAACTTTGTGTCTGGGATGGTGAAGAAACATAACCTCTTCCTCTACTCGGAGACCACTGAGACGGCCTACCAGAACCTCTCATCGCTGTCGGTGTTGAAAACCTGGGCTTCTTGAAGCCACCAAACCTCTGACCCTGGAACTGAGCAGGTCTCTTCTTAGCCATAGACTCTCTCTTCTCCCTTACCGATCGTTCTATCCTCCAGAATGATTCCACAAACATCGCAAACCGCTCCTAGTTCTCCAACGCAGAAACCGGTGTTGTCAGCTCAGCACTCAGACCCTTCTCGAAACGTCTGATCCATTCCTCATCTGTTGCCGCCATGTGAGGACAAAACCTCAACAGATCCATAAACTTGGCTTCGTACTCGGTGATATTCATTGTTCCTTGTCGCAGGCTCTCAAACTGTCGGATCTTCTCATCCAGATACGTCTTGGGAAATTATCGGCTGACGAACTCGCACTGGAATACTTCCCAACAGATCACCTCACCAGGCGCTTCTCTTCCTCGATGGTCCACCAGTGACCAGCACTATCTTTCAGAAGGTAGACAGCATGCTTTACTTTGTCTGCTTCGGGGATGTCAAGGATCCGGAAAGCCTTCTCAAGACTTGTCAGCCACAGATCTGCATCTGTTGGATCAGCCGTTCCAGCATAGTCCGAAGCTCCGACTCGGCAAAGCCGCTCGAAGGTCTTCCCAATACCCGATGCTTCTCCATGGGGAACATGTGCTCGCGGAGGAGGCACTGGTAATCGCTCAACCATGAGATTCATCGTAGCCATCATCTGCCCCATAAGTTGTTGGTAGGCAGGATGTTCAAGAATGACTGGGTCAGGTTGGGGGACCTCAGGCACCCGATCTTCATGTTTCTGACCTACTGCTCCATCAACAGATGCAACATCGCTGTGCTCAACAGTGTGTTCTTCATGGTTTCCAAACATCTTGGCTTTTCTTCCGCTGAGGGCAGAAGATGATTGTGAGAAAATATGGAAAACTCATAAGAACAGACACAACCTAGTCCTAGATCCATGTAGACTCAGCGAACCTAAAGCTCTGATACCAAAACTTGTGGCAACACAACCCACTGTCACACAGACAGCAAGGTGTTACGTGAAAACGTGCGGAAATCACCATAACCACATATTATCAAAAACACGAGTTACTTAAAACCGATTTCGGAAAGTTGATAAATTGAGAAACTATTACTTTCCAGTCCACATCCTGCAAGAAAACATATTATATGAGCTTAGAGCAACAGCTTCCCTGTCATAACATGAGTTCACCACCTGTTCATACATATAAAGGCACACATCCGGCCAACAGCAGGACATACAAAACATCATCGATCGTACATCGTGAAACAACGTCAAAACACTGCCAAGGACCTGAGAGTACAGGGATGACTCTAGACTCTACAGCCAAACATCCAAAACAACAGCATCTCCAAAGCTTGCCTTCTACTGCTCTTCTTGCTGCTCAGCCGCAACTCCGCGACCACCGCCACGTCTAGCTCGACCACCTAAAAATGGTGTAAACCAGTAGAGTGAGACAACTGAACATTGTCCCAGCGGGAGGCATAACTCCCCGCCACAACTATAGAACCTCAGATGAACATATACATTAAGCAGCTAACTGATAAGAGATATAACAAGAGCAGTTTATGAAATAAAGCTAACTAGGCTTAACAGGTATATCTAAGTATTACATGTGAAACATTATTATCAAGTCGGGATATCCAAGCTTTATAGCTATTGAATAACATATAAATAACTGCAAGATATATAAAGAGAATAACTACACAAACAAGGCCTCAACTAATGTTTCGTGTTTGTCTTAAGCTGTAAGTACTAAACGGCTGGATTACGTTTTATTATGCCCTAAGGAAGTGAACTGTACTGTTCAAATCCAACCTTCGTCTACGAAGCCCATAACCGGTGCCATACAAGGTCAATGGAAGAGCCGAAATCCACGACCTCACCCCTCGTGGTCAGTACACGAAAACACAAAGTAGGACCGCAGTCTCATGCTCAAGTGGCCTTTAGCCACAGGGTCAGCTCCTCAGGCTACCCTTCCTCTAGCCCACCTTGGTACAGGTCACGACGCTAGTAAAACTGAGCCACGGGCCAAATCACCGTGCTCTGAGCCATGAACGCATTCATGCTCATCATATAACATATCCAGAGCCATGGGCCTGTTCACCATGCTCATCACATATCCGAGTCTGCAACCGCAGCTGCACTTGTTTCACCTCTCTATTTGAGGCTAGGAGAAACCTCGCATATTCAAAAATATGTGCTCCGGGTTAACCCGCAGGAGAACCCGTTTCACCATCACCAAGTCCTGACGCTGATGGATCTATGGCCACGGCAAACTACATGATAGATTTCACTGTGATTAGTTAGTATCTTTTATATGGATTGCAAGATTCAACCAAGTTGTATAACATGCAAGCTAAAAGGAAATAAACCACATAAATACAACATTATGCTTTTACTACAATTCACATCATATGATCCATCACAAGGATCCCACATCGCATGTTATCACTTGGCCTCTTGCCAATCATCCAGATCCATCTCAAGGATCATCACATATCATGGGATCTCAATCCCTCATCACATAGTGCCACTGCCTCCCAAGGCTCATACCATCATCATGGGACATCATTCATAATACACATGTCATCTCATTATTCACACATAACCATCCCTCATAGCCTTTCATTTGGCTATGCATTACCTGCATGGTTAGCATCATCAATAATCAACATGAATAATCAGGAGACTGATATTATCAACACAAAGTGGCAATTAGGGTTAGGCACATTGTCAACACAAAATGACATTAATAATTGCATCTATGCTTCATCTTAAGGTTACATACGTAAGCACATTATCAAGCAACCCTAATGCATGTTTATTATTACTCTTGGCATTATAAGACAAATAAGGTACTCACACTCGTGTATATAACCACAAGAAGATTTGATGAACAAACTTATCAAACGTGCACAAACATCACCATCGTCCCTTATAACAAGGATATACACATCAACATACGGCCATGACAACCGAAACCCTCACAAGAAGTGCCCAAAACCCTCACTAAAGACCCTACCGGGCAGGGCTCATCCTCTCCTAAAGCCATGTTGGGCGTGCAGCCCTGTCAGGCGTGCAACCTATCTGGCGTGCAGCGTGCAACACTTAGAAGGTATCTCACCCGCTCATAGTGTCGGGCAACGCATGTCGGGCGAGCAGCATAGGCGTCAGGCGTGCCGGGCACTTGAGCCGTGCAGAGGAGTATCGGGCAACATGGTGGGCGATACAAGGTGTTGGGCAAGATTTGTCGGGCGAGCACTCTACCGGGCGAGCAGGGATGATGTCGGGTGAGAAGCTCCAAGTTGTCCAGCCTGCCGGGCAAGGTTAACTCAAGGGCGTGCAAGGGTTGGTGTTGGGCAACTAAGGATCGACTCGCGCGCCCCACACAAAATAGAACTCTCAACAACTATCAAGGTGAGCAAACCGTGCAAGGGGTCTCATAAACGTGTCGTGCAAGGGAAACTAGATCAAGAGGGCTGTCAGGCAGCACCTCCCTAGGCACAAAACACCCAAGGTTCACCTCAACAAGGGTCATCTAATACCTCACACATGAACACCCGAAACCCTAGAGAAGGGTCACCACCAAAACGAGCTCACCTTCTAGCCCATGGTGAGAAGAGGGTCTTGCTCAAGCCACTAGGTCACAAGCTCACCTCAATCGACTAAGAAGGAGGGTGTTGCTCATGACACTAGGACCCAAGCTCACTCTTCTAGACCAAGGGGAGAAAGGAGTGTTGCTCACCCACAAACCCTAGATCACAAGGATCGGCCAACATGCAAGCTTAAAAAAGAACCAAGCTACTAACATGCCTATAAGAAAGATTATGGACATAGCAACATATATGAAAAGAGAGTAGAGTAGTTAGGGTTAGAAGCTATGCAACCCACCTTAAGATTCAAGCTCCAAGGAAGAAGAAGAACTCCAATCTCCACGCACCACCAAGCAAGGAAGATGGAGAGCTCCAAGGGATATCGGCCACCACCAGCTTCTCCAAGGTGTGCAGGCCTCCAAGCTGCTCCTTCAAGGGTGTATCGGCCAACACAAGCAAGGAAGAAGGGGTGTGTCGTGCACAAGATGGAGAGGAACCAAAGGGACCTTAAGATAAAGAAAGGAACCGCCTATATAGAAGGAAAAGGGAGGAGAAAACAAGGTGGAGCATGGCAAGGTGTCACTCATCTAGGGACACTTTCCTAGAACTCAAACCACCACTCTAGCGAGCCTCAAGCACATGTCCAAGATGTGCACCAAGTGTCCACCACCAAGGTCAAGCTAGGGCAAGCATCATGGGCGACACAACATGTTGCTCCATGGGCGACACACACCATTGCCATGGGCGACACACACTCAACTTGGCCGACACAAACACCTCTAGTCCGATACAAGGCTCAACCAAGCCCAAACAAGAGCACCTCAAGGCCCAAACAAGCTCAACCAAGGCCCAAAGAACTCAAGAAACAAGCCCAAGCCTTCCTCTCAATCCTAGAGAAAGCAAAGAGAGAGAGGAACACCTCACAAGGTGGCAAACTTGCTCACAAAACCCTAGACTTGGTTTATTTGCATGTAGCACCTCCAACTCTCAACAAAGAACAACCAAACCCTAATCACCACTAAAGGTGATTAGCAGGCATCAAAGCACCAGGTTTAAGAAAAGCAAACAGGGTAAGCCCTAAACGAAGGTCAGGGTCCTTACATATACAAAATATGCATAAGCAAGAGCCAAAATACAAATTACCTGGTCTCTTCTTAATTGGCACTCGATCTGCACAAAAGTTGAGTGATATATATTTTTTCATTAAATGAAATGAATATAAATATTGATAAATTCATTTATACCTAGAAGCGTGTGCAATGGCTGCATAGAGATGGATCAAAATGAATGTTTCTCTCCATGACATTATTCAATGACATCTTTTTGGGAGGCATGGCTCTGTAAAAGATTGATACACATCATTAATTTTTTTTACAAAAAAATAGATGCATGCATGTATATATCTATATATATATAAAGTTACCAAAGAACGTTTTCGTTTTCTTGATGAAGTGATTTCTTCTATTATGCCCTCATCTAACTCAAAAGATGGCGTGCATTGTTCAATATCCATCCTAACCCAAAATTCATCCTCTTCACTTGACATTGTATCAATTGTAGTATCACCACATATTGGTTGAACAATGTCATCAACTTCAGTAAAGGTAGAGTTTTGGCTCGATAAAAAACAAGTCGGCACATCATATGTATCTCGAGAAACCCAAGGGCACACTACACTCCAATTACCATCATCAGGATCTAGAGAGTAGAATACTTGAAATGCTTATTCAGGAAATATATAAGGTTCGTCTACAAATGCCAACTTTGTTGTGTCCACAGATATTAAATTGAAATCATCAACCTTAACTCCTTCCTTAGTCTCAATGTCAAACCAAATACATTTGAAGAGATAATATGGTTCCAGATTTGGAAATTGGACTTGATAAATATTTTGGAGAACTCCATAATATAATGTATCATTTGGACCAATTGTTGATATTCCACTATTTCGTGTAACTCTCCTGCACTCTACATGTTTAGGTTCAAATTTGTATCCATTTATGTAGTATCCTTGGTAAGATATCGCTTTAACTGAAGGACCTTGTGATTAACACTTAACTTTATCAGGTAAATCATGATGATTACATGTCTGTCTAACCTGTAGATAGAAATAACATTATAACATATCATATTGTTCACATGTGTATAAACATGGTTTGAATGTACTTACATAATCAATAAACCAAGTGACGAAATGTTTATGTTGCTCGAGTTGGACTTCATCATCACTCCAGTAAGGATGATTAGCCCTTATGTGTTCTTCATGCAACCTATATTAGACAATTAAATGTTTATAACGTTCAAGTAAGAAATGATAATTAATATTAACAAATTTATACTTACTTTAGATAAGGCTCGATAAGATCATCATTATATAGGATGAATCGATGAGCTTGGTAGGCTTCGTCAACAGAAAGGCAAATAACATTTCCACTTCCAATGGGTCCATCCTCATATGAAGCTTCCCTATTTGATTTTCAATCAACATCATTTAGATAATGAGCACAAAAGGTAGAAAGCTCATCTCTCAAATAGCCTTCAACAATGGAACCTTCTGGTCTGCTTTTATTTCTCACATGTTTTTTCAAATTGAATAAATATCTTTCAACAGGGTACATCCATCTAAATTGAGCAGGCCCAACAATTTTAGCTTGGGTTGCAAGATGTGTTGTCAAGTGAACAAATATATCAAAGAATGTTGTAGGAAAGAGCCTTTCAAGCTTGCATAGAGTTATAGGGATTGACTTTTCAAGTCTTGCTAGTGTTGGAATGTCAATAGATTTTGCACATAATTCCTTGAAATACAAATACAATTCATTCAACACTTTCCCATCTGGCTTTGCTATTGATTTCCTCAATGATAAAGGAAGCAAATGTTGCATCAAAACATGGTGGTCATGGCTTTTCATACCAATTATTCTTTTCTCTTCTACATCAACTAGTCTAGATAGATTTGAGGAAAAACCATATGGTAGTTTAAGATCTTTTAGGATTGATAGAAATATTTCCTTCTCTTCATTTGTCATACTATACAATGCTGGAGGGATAATATCCTTTCCATTTGATCTATTTTTCTTAGGCCAGAGAGACTTTCTAATATTAAACTTGTATTTCAGATCCAATCAAGCATTGATGTTATCTTTGCTTTTTCCATCTTTAAATAATAACCAACTCAGGATATTTTCACTTACATTTTTCTCTATATGCATTACATCAAGATTGTGACGGACTAGCAACGTTTTCCAATATGGAAGCTCAAAAAATATACTTCGTTTGTTCCACCCTAGAGGTAATTTATTGTTGTTATTTGTCTCACCAAATATTCCTCTACCATAGTCAATATTATCGTGATCTTTCCATATTTCAACAATCTCTTTGCCTGATAGTGGTTTTGGAGCAGAATCATTCTCAAAAGTCCCATCAAAATGATGTATGTTATGACGCCAAGGGTGATCCATGGGGAGGAATCTACGATGCTTCATATACACAACTTTACGACTAAAGGGCAAATAGATTGAGCCAGTGTGAATATAACAATCGGGACAAGCAAGTTTCCTCCTGTTTTCTGACCCGACAACATACCATATGCAGGAAAATCACTAATGGTTCCTAACAAAGCTGCTCTCATTTTAAACATTTCTTTCTTTTCACAATCATATGTATTGACACCTTCGGTCCATAGTAAATTCAACTCATCTATCAATGGTTCTAAATATACATCTATATTTTTTCCTGGGGATTTTGGACCATTGATGAGAAGGGGCATCATAAAATAGGATTGTTTCATTATCAACCATGGAGGTAGATTGTAGTTCAAAAGAATGACAGGCCAAATGCTTGTACTACTTCCATATGCCATATTCAATGGGCTAAAACCATCAGAAGATAACATAAGTGAGACGATCCGATCCATAAACCACGATATAAACTTAGCGGAAGCATTCAATTAGCAGCGGAATATAAAAATCACCGGAAATTAAAACTTTTTGAGACAAAACCTTGAAAACATAAAACTTCTTTCATAGAAACAAGATGAACAGTTTACATCTCTGTTAAATCACTTCTTGAGTGATTATATACAGCCAGATACAAAATCTCAAAATTCGAACCAAAATTCTCAGACCAACTAACTCCGAGGACCTGAGAGTACAGAGACGACATAGGACTATCCACTACTACAGAACCTACCTTTAGTGTCGGTTATTTAAGGCCTTTAGTGTCGGTTTCTAAGCGACACCTATGTGGGCGACACTAAAAGCTCACCCATTACGCGTCGGTTCCAAAACCGACGCCCAAATTCTTCGCGTGCCACCGAAATCGCGCCTGTTTCCTGTGGCGCGAAGGTATAGGCGTCGGTTATTAGTTAAGAAACCAACACCATATACCTTCGCACCACAGAAATGGCGCCATCTTGGGCACTATCAGTATCGGTTATTAGTTAAGAAATCGAGGCCATATACCTTCGCGCCACATGAAACAGGCGTTGGTTATGTTTTGTAAAAACGACACAATAACTTTATGTGTCGGTGTTATACAGATAACCGACGCCTATTGTTTTGTTTTTTTTTCTATCAGTCTGCAGACCTGGTGTGGCTGGTCGCAGGATGAGAAACCTGCAGTTAACTGCAGGTTTTACGACATCCATTGATATCAGCCAACAACAGGCCACAAACCTGCAAATTTAACAACAAAAATATTCACACATGCATTTAGCAATGCAACCTGCAGTTCCATTTTATTTTCACACATTTAGAAACATTCATGTAGCTAGCAATTTGTAGTTCCATTCATTCACATTCACACATGTAGAAACATTCATATAGCAACCAACACTTTCATTCATTTTCACTCAGACACATGTAGAAACATCCAGACATGTAGAAACATTCACACATATATTATAATTCAGAAATTCATTTACAAAATATCATTCTTTAGTCATTATTCGCTATCAACATCCCAATTATATTTTAAAAACCCCACTATTTGTATGGTTGTTGCCCATTCTTTTCTTACTTCATTTAATTATCCCATCGTATAGGGAGCATGTACATCTGGTAAGTCCGTTCCTGTAGTGGGGTCATCTTTAAACACCTGTAAAGAGAATGATGTATATATATAATTAATGAGCTATAAATAAGATTGATATATTTCATATTATCTAATGAGACTATATAATACTTGAGCAATACAATCGATGTCCAGTGCGGCATGTTTGATAATCATGTGCATATATCGCATCACATAGTATCCACATGCCCATCCGTTGTCTTGTGTAGCACACTATAAATTCAAACATACAAAATATTAAAAAATACAACTAATTAAGCATTGTTCACATAAATAATATATACATATATTGCAGTCGGGAACTTACTTTCACGTTCTTCCAAATTATTGGCTGGTTCTTTTTCGTGGGGACCTTTCCTCCAGCCTTTTTGAACTCATCAAAACCCCTACATGTTAATGTAACACAGAACATTGCAATTAAATAGTCTTGTAATAACATATGTTAACGGATATGAAAATGAAATATTTCTCACCAGAATAAGAGCTGCAAAATATGTATTAATATGTATTAACATGTTCGAATCCAAAATCTGCACATATCTTGTCTAAGTAGCTGCAAAATATGTATTAATTACACATGCATTAATAAATAAGAAACCAGATCACCAGATCATAAAGGAAACAAATAATGGATGTATAAAGAAAACATACCTCTAATATTGCGATTTTTTATCAATTAACAATCCTTCATTGTGATCTCCGCGCACATACAAGTCATCATTAGCTTCAATATTTGTTGGTGTTGGCAACCCAACTGAGAATGGACTGGATTCATCATACTTATTATAGTACTGTTCTTCATCTATAGGATCTTCAATGAACTATCTTTTACCATGAAGAACAACCGACCATTTATCATTTGCAGGATCATCGATATAAAATACTTATTTCGCATGTGATGCCAATATGAATGGTTCAGCCTTCTCGCCAATCTTTTCAAAGTTCACTAAAGTGAAACCCAATTCATCCACTATAACTCCTTTGGTGTTATCAACCCAATTACATTTGAAGAGAGAAATTCTGAAATTTATGTAGTCAAATTCCCATATCTCTTCAATGACACCGTAAAATGACATTTTAGCTTCACGTGGACTCTTATCCTTTGCACTTGCAAAAAACATAGTCGATGCTTGAAGGGTGACCCCACTGTTTTGGACAACACTCTTATCATCTTGGCGCTTTGTGTAATATGTGAATCCATTAATGGCATACCCTTCATAAGACATAACAGTCAACTTTGGTTTAAAGGCGAGGCATTTGATAGTTTCAGTAATATCATCTAGTGTTTGAGATAGTTGATGTTAGACTTTATCTTCAAACCACTTAATAAAAGTCTTGTTATGCTCTCTAGCAAGCCACATTGTATTGGCTCGAGGATATTGTCTTTTGATGAAATTGGTATGTTCCTCGATATAAACGTTCACTTCGTCCATGTTGTGTAAAATATACAAATGACCTTGTTCCAACTTCTCACGGCTGATTACTTTCACACGTGATCCCAAAATTCCTTTGCCAAATAGCTCGTCAATATTCTTATCATTATCAGGAGTGTCATTACCACTGAGAAAGTCATTGTAGAAATCCATAACCTCTCTCGCCACATAACCTTCAATAATACTCCCTTCAGGCCGACAACGGTTTCGAACATCACCTTTAAAAACGCCCATGTATCGTTCAAAGGGATACATCCAATGCAAGAAAACCGGTCCCAACTTTTTCACTTCCCTAGTCAAGTGGACAACAAGATGTACCATGATATCAAAGAACGAAGGAGGGAAATACATATCAAGCTGACATAGGGTAACAACCACTTCTCTTTGCAAATTATTGAGAGTCTCAGGGTCAATAACTTTGCTGCAGAGACTGTTGAAAAAGAAACAAAGTCTGGTGATTGCAAACCTTACATGCTTCGGCAATATAGATTGAATTGCCACGAGCAATATTTGTTGCATTAGAGTGTGACAATCATGAGATTTAAGACCTATCAACTTCAGATCTTTCATTGATACCAATCTACGGATGTTGGATGAGTAACCATGTGGCACCTTAACATTTACCAAGCATTCACAAAAAGCTTTCTTCTCCTTTCTAGACAACGTGTAACAAGCGGGAGGTAAGTATGTTCTTTTATTACCCATTTCATGTAATTCTGTTAATTCTGACCTTATTCCCATTTCATGTAGGTCCAGTCTGGATTTTATCCCGTCTTTAGTCTTACCTGGTATATTTAACAGAGTACCAATGATGCTATCACAGACATTTTTCTCAACGTGCATTACATCGATACAATGTCTGACTATCAAAGAACTCCAATAAGGAAGATCCCAAAATATTGACTTCTTCTTGAATGAAGAATTGTCATTCCGTGTAGTACATTGTGATCTCTTACCAAATTCATTGACAAAGTCTTTTACTCTTTCATAAACAACCTCCCCTGGTATAGGTTTAGGTGCACTGCGTTCCTCATTCAATCCATTGAATGCTTTGCGCTTCCTACGATACAGATGGAATTTTGGAAGAAACCTTCTATGACCGAGATATACATTCTTACCGCCATGTTTTAGTCTTGTTGAATCAGTGTTCTCTTCACATATAGGACACGCTTTAGCTCCTTTGACACTATATCCAGACAAATTCCCATATGCTGGAAAGTCACTAATAGTGCAAAACAACATAGCATGCAAACGAAATGTCTCTCTTTGTGAAGCATCATAGGTCATCACACCTTCACCCCAGAGTTTCTTTAAGTCATCAATCAGAGGTTCAAGATAAACATCAATGTCATTTCCAGGTTGTTTAGGGCCCGATATCAACAATGACAGCATTACGTACTTATTTTTCATACACATCCAGGGAGGAAGATTGTATGTAACAAGCATGACTGGACAAGTGCTATGTTGGCTGCTCAATGTCCCGTACGGATTCATCCCGTCTGTACAAAGCCCAAGTCTTAGATTCCTGACTTCTTCACCAAATTCAGGGTACAATACATCAATCTTCTTCCATTGTGGGGAATCAGACGCATGTCGTAGGATCCCATTATTATTTTTCTTAACATCTGCATGCCACCACAAATTCTTCTCATCTATCGGATTGGCAAACAAGCGTTGAAACCGTGATATTATAGGTAGATACCACATCACCTTGGCAGGAGAACCAGTTTTGGACTCCCCCGAAGTCGTCAATTTATACCGTGACGCACCACATTTTGGACAATCTTTCAAATCCGCATAGTCCTTTTGAAATAATACACAATCATTCGGGCATGCGTGTATCTTCTTGGCATCCATTCCCATTGGGCACAACAATTTCTTTACCTGGAATGTTGAGATTGGCAGCGCGTTTCCTTCAGGAAGCATTTCTTTCAACAAAGACAGCAATGACGTGAAGATTTTGTCGCTCCATCTATTGTTAGCTTTCAACTTATACAATCTCAACACAGCGCTAAGCTTCGTAAACTTAGTACAACCTGTGTATAACGGCATCTCAGCATCATGCACAATGTTTCTAAAAATGGGAGGTGGATCGGTGTGCTCTACCCCACAACTATCCAACATCGCATCAACGATGTCTATTGGAACTGGTTCATTCACATCTACGTCATCGTAGGCAATTTCTTCTTCCACACAAGCACTGCTATCGACATCCACTGGTTTAGGGTTTGAAATCTCTCCATGTCAGTGCCATTTTGTATAGCCTTGTATAATCCCGTTGCACATGACAAGAGTTTTGATTTCGTCACCAGTGTTGACTTTCAAGTTGTTACCGCAATGCCTACATGGACAGTAGAACCTATCTCCAGGTTGTTTCCTATGTTCCTCGGCAAATCTAATGAACTGGTCAAGACTAGAAATAAATTGTGGGGTGCAGTGATTCTGAATGGACATCCATGATCTATCCATTCTATGATCAAAGAGAAAACAAGTATATATTAGGACAAGATTAGGGTCTAGGGTTAACAAAAATACATGTGATGTCATTATTATATATAATAAATGTGTACCACCTATCCATTCTTGAACACCTAATCTCACTAGTAAGTGTATAATGTGTATTGGGTTTTCAAGAAAATTTCGGCAGCATTTCCCCGCTGTTCTCCAAGTACATATGTACTTAGAGAACAAACGGGGAAATGCTGCTCAAATTTTCTTGAAAACCTAATACACATTATACACTTACATCCTAAGCGAGGTTAGGTGTTCAAGAACAGTCCCAAACCGGGGACTATCCAAGATTTACTCCTAATGCGTAAATCTTGGACGGGTTTCTAGGCCAACAAATAATGTGTTGTCATTCTTATACCTAAAATCCTAGTTCTTCAAATAAGGGTGATTATTGATTTCTTTAAAAGCATGATTGGCAATTTAGGGAAAAGTTCATCATTTACATTCCAAGCATGTCACATGTGTGCAAGAACATTCATGGGAACACACATTTCAGTTATAAGCATTCATGCAGCAACTTTCAGTTCCATTCATTAACTAAACAGTAACTAGATAGATAGACAACTTCAGTTATAAGCATTCATGGGGTGTACCCCTAAACAGTAACTAAACAAAGGGGTTGGTGTACCCCTAAACATGCGCATAATTAAAAAAACTATTAATACAGACAAGTCAAGATAGATAGACAACTAAATACTACACCAACATGGTCCCTCATCAGTAACTTTGAGGACTTATCATTGTGGCAATCTTCTCCTGAAGTTCAGAATAGAAAGCAGCTATGAGTATTGTTTGCTTTCAAACAAAAAGTGTAAACACAAATTTTTTGTGTTGACAATTATATTTGTTATTTGGACTTACCGTGGTATTTTTGATGATGAAGCTGTGTCACGAAGCTCCTTACTATATTTAGACGAATCTGAACTGACAGGGGCCTCAGATTCAGATTTGGACGAGCTGATATGCGACGTTGTGCGCTCATACCGCCATAGATGATCGGGGGTCTCGCAGTTGATGTTGGTTATCCAAACTTTGATGGAATTATGACCAACTGGACGGAGAAAAAGCATGTTGGAACGGACCACATGCAGCTCTCCAATCCAATCACGCCACCCGGATTTTGATACAAGATTTCCCGCCGAATCATACTCAATCTCGATAACATGTGAATAATTGCCAAAAGTTATGGTCACTTTACCAGGCATGTAGTGTCTTCCTTTTAGAAAACGCCAATGTTTGGGTATGACCAATTGGTTTAAGGAACGGTCATCTTGGATGATGTCCAATTGGTCTTCAATAGGGAACGTTAACATTGACATAGAGGCCCAGTTCACAGTGACTGTTATGGATGGACAGAGACTGTATAAAATTAGTATTAACAAAGTGTAAGTACATATAACGATGTTATATATTTTCAGAAAAAGTTGTATAACATCATTTAACCATTATATGGAACTAATCCTACATTATACACATACTTTTCCTGAGTAAGATAATGTGCACTTCATGGAATTATTAATATCTGAATATATATAAGTTGTTTCTACCTACTTTGATGGGATTTTATAACATTCGAGTCTTCCATTTAAGGCATTAGATGCATATATTGCAGTCCATTGTGTTGAGATAAGAATCCCATGTGATACACACGATTGAGAATCTTTCACGATACTAGGAAAATACACAACTAGATATTCATTTAGGTGTTAGACATTCATTTAGGTGTTCCTGGTAACTCGTAGGTATGCATGATACAATAACTATTTTGCATCACATTACAGCAGACTTATCATTGATACCTTACTAACTTATTTCTACATTTACATATCATCACTTGATCAAAAATTACATGTATTGTATAGACAATAGAGGATTTAACTCAGTAGAAGCACAAAATCAGTACCTAAACCCTAAACACAAATAAGTAAATAACTTAAAAAAAACGCTCAGCAGCTACTTGGGCGTGCCTTGGCACCGCCCAAGCAGCCGCCGGAGCAGAGGAAGAAGGAAGAAGGTAGGGCGGGCGGGCATACCTTGAGGGTAGAGGAGAGCAGCGGCCGGAGCACAGCAGCCACCGGCGGAGCACAGCACAGCGGCGGCGAGGGCACGGAGCAGAGCACGGACGGCCGCCGGTGAGCACAGAGGGCAGGA
Organism: Alisma plantago-aquatica; assembly: GCA_963693085.1. NCBI lineage: Eukaryota > Viridiplantae > Streptophyta > Magnoliopsida > Alismatales > Alismataceae > Alisma > Alisma plantago-aquatica. The sequence continues at coordinate 924,771,854 of OY856410.1, read as the reverse complement.
GCAGGAGCAGAAGCACGGCCGCCAGTGAGCACGGAGCAGCGGCGAGGGCACGGAGCACACGGAGCACGGTAGCGGCGGCGGAGGAGCAACGACTGGCGGCGGGGGAGAGCAAGAGCACGGATGGCAGGTGAGCGGCGGTGGCGGAGCACGGACGGTGAGCGGAGCACGGTGGTGAGTGGCGGAGCACTGACGGCAGGTGAGCGGAGCACGGCGGTGAACGGAGCACGACGGAGCATGGGGGCGAGCAAAAATCGCCGGACAACTGAAACCGGGAATGAAACTGGGAAAGGGGAAGAGAAGCTCGTGCTGGTGAGCTATTAAGTTGACAATACGCGTCGGTTATTCAAAAAACCGACCACTAAACCAACAGTGTTGGTTCTTTTCGAAAAATCGGCACCTATACAAGATTATAGTCGTCGGTTTTTAACTGAAGGACAACCGACAACTATTCCTGTCTCGCGAATACCCTTTAGTCGTCGGTTATTTATTCGGGCACCGACGACATATGTCAAATTTTGGAGGTAAATTTTTCGCTGGAATTTTGGTTTTGGCGGTTGATTTTAGGTGTCGGTTTTTTATTAATTAATCGACACTTAATAAAAGCGGTACCCGTGTCTGGTCGACCTTCACAGATTGTATGTCGGTTTATGTTATACACTGACACTGTAGATTTTAGGTGTCTATTTATGTATACAACCGACACCTTGAAAAGTGACTTTATAAGCCATTTCTGTAGTAGTGATCTAACTACATGATTTGGCAGTCAGTATCTCCACCTGAGATTCACTGTTGCTCCCGGTGCTACTGCTGGTGGTACTGATCACCTGCAAACTGGTTCCTTCGTCCTCGACGACCACCTAAAAAGTTGAAATCTACGGAGTGAGACAATTTTAAATAATTGTCCCAGTGAGAGATATAACTCTTTGCCAGAAGATTTATTATAGCAATCAAAGAACAACATAAGCAATGAAAGCTTTTAAGGCAATCAACAGCAGATTGACATTAAGTAGAGCAACAACAATTATGAAATATGAAGAACATATGTACTATGCAGTGTAACATCATTCATGATCTCGTAGTTCAACCTAAGCAGATATACTACGCGGTTGATTATGTTTTACAAACATCATTATGCCCTGCGGAGATGAGGTATACCGCTCATACTCCAACCGATCACTGTTAAGTCGCATCGGTATCATACCTAGGTCATCAAAAGAGCCGGATTCTTATGACCTCATCTTCCTCAGTCAGAGTGAGGATACACATGTAGGACATCTAGTGTCTCTGCTACTATAGCTCACTAGGGTATTCTGGTACTTCGCTATTAGAGTCACAGTGACATCATGTACTCTCTTTGCCATCGAAAGATTTCTTGTTTATCTTTCATCGATGAAGTATAAAAGACTTCCTCGGGAGAATAGTGTTACATCACCCCGGCATAAACATATAGTGAAGGAATGATAGATTAAGATACATCTATACCGATTCCTACACTAGGATGTAAGGATATACACATCCATATTCCCCCACATACTCAAAAGCATGTGATCCAGGAGTTCCCTTAGGAAAACCTGTTTCACCATCATTTAACTTCTGACAATGATGGATCTATGATCAGGGCTCTACATGGCCATGATTATACTTGATTAGTTAGGTACATTTTAGTATTCTTTTAACATCATACACGTTCTCAAACATTAACTATTAGCATAGCAGCTATCAAAGTAGAATACTAAATGTAACAAGTCTAACTCACATTAGTTATTATTTCTTAACCATCTCATCACAAGTCAACTAACTGGCATGACCTTGATGATACTCATGGCTCTTACAGCCTATCATCTCATGTGATGCCACTTACTAGGCAACAGGATATTTCACTATTCATAAAGCTAATAACAGGCTTTCAATGAATATGGTACCATAATCCTTACCAGGATATGATCATCCTCATATAAGAACATGCATGGTTAATTCAACTGATAGTAGTAAACAATTCATATCAAGAGTTGTACCTTCATACTCTTACAAGAGTTAGGTTCCCTGATTTTCATCAATTAGGGTTTACTATTCACATTACATGTTATCACCCTAGAATTAGAGTTTACTATTCACTTCATGGTGAGTTGGACTCATATCATCATCATGTATGAGAAACATCACCATTGATGCCCTCAGATTAGATTAAGATTCATCAATTATCACAATTAGGGTTTCCATGATCTCACATAGGTGGATCATACCCTAATTATGCACATTTATATATATTGAAGGTACTTTACTTGAATTTCAATCATAAAAGGTACTTTCTCTCTCCTCTTACTAATAGATGGTGATTACATCACCCTAGATTAGGTTAGGTTAAGTCCTCATTGATTAACATAAGCCAAATTACCACTATCATGTCATTAGGGTTTGATTAAAACAAGGTATCCTTTAGTTGAACCCTTCAAGGGTATTTTGGTAAAGTACACCATTGATCACCATCATGGGTCAATCCATTAGTCACTTAGTCCCTTAATGTCCTAGGGTACCATTAGGGTTTAGATTAGACCACCATTGGACCAATTACACCTTCAAACGATTAAGCATAATCAACCCTAAAAGTCTCCAAGCGGTTTCAACCTTCAACCTCCAAACGGTCTTGAGACCGTTTGGGGGGCGTTGACCGTTTGAGTACTTTGACCTTCAAGACTGCATGGATCACCAAGACCGCATGGGTCACCAATACCGCATGTGTGCGTTGACCGTTTGGGAAAATTGACCTCCAAACTGTTTGAAGCTATGCGATTTGAAACTGTTTGATCTTAAACGATCTTGAGATCGATTGGTCCAAACGACCTTGAGATCGTTTGAGCCCAAATGGTCTTGAGACCGTTTGGCCTCAAACGGTCTTGATACCATTTGGATCCAAAAGGTCTTGAGACCGTTTGGTCCAAATGGGCTCAAAACCGCATGGACCTCAAAGGTGAAACAAAGGTTATAATCGATTGGAATTGTCTATGTTGAAGCCTTCAATTGGCCATATCCTTATTAACCACTTGTAAATTGAGTCAATTATGGTTAGCCTTAATCAATTGGACACCAAATTGACCCTCAATTGAAAGCCAATTAGGGTTGAATCCAACTCAATTAGGGTTTTCAATCAGCTACTCATCAATGTTCATGAATGTGAATCAAATTGAGGTTGAACCCATCAATTGACATCCAATTGGGCCCAAACTTGGCCCAAACGGTCTTGAGATCATTTGGACGCCCTCCAAACGGTCTTGAGACCGTTTGCCCAAGATTTCATCAAAATCTAAGTTGATTTGATAAGGGTTGAATCCTAATTAGGTCTAAAATCAACATTTTTATCAATTCATCAACCTATTGTAATTGGACCCTTAATCCATCAAATTTCCTTAACCCTAGACCTCCAAACGGTCTTGGGTTGTCACCAAACGGTCTTGAGACCATTTGAGTGAACCCCCAAACGGTCTTGAGACCGTTTGGGCCCTTCAACCCAAAATTCACCAAAATCTATCCTTGAAATCAGCAATTCAACCCGATTAGGGTTTAGAGGGTTGAAGTGCCTTCAACTTGTGATTGGTTTGCAATTAAGTTATGATTCTTTGTAGATATTAAATTCAACATGTTTACAACAGACCTATAAATGGTCTTCCCTTGGTCAACCCTATCAAACGGTCTTGGAGACCGTTTGAATCTAAATGGTCTTGCAAGATCTCATGAGATCAAACGGTTTGAGACCGTTTGATTTCAAACGGTTTGCAAACCGTTTAGACCAAATGGTCCAAGGTCGTTTGATAAAGTTACCTAGGAATTCACGCCCATCATCTTCAACCTTGGGATAGGTCAGTTACTCCACGGATTGCTTGCAAAAGTGCAAGAAAGAATGGGGAAGAAGAAGAACTAAGTACTTAATTGGCAAGAACATAGATATGCATAATAAAGCAATAAGTTTAGAGTTATAAAGCCCGCCTCAAACGTTGTTCCTAGAGCTCCAAGCTTCCAAGATTCAAGCCTTTAATCGAGTTTTGAGCTCCACAGGTTTACCAAAGGTGATCCTCCAAGGAAAGGATGGGGAAGGTCGGCTAGAACAAGAAACCTAAGTGAGTTAACCATAAAACCAACCTTATACAAGGAATTCCTCCATGAATCCGAGCTAAAAGATGGTCTTTTTTCACCTTAGAACAAGTTGGTTGTCTCCTTGAACTCCAGAGCTCTGCCTTGGTCGGTTGAGCAAGATGAGAAGTGAAGAAGAGAAGGGGGTACGTTTACTTGGTTTGCAAAGGAAGAGGCTTATATAGCTTAGGATAGTTTTCACCATGAGGACCTCTGGTTTATGGATTTCTCATCTAGGTCCCTCCTTCCTTATAAGGCACGTCCAAACCATCATAACTTAAGCTAAGCCCACCAAAAATCAAGATCTAAGGGTAAAGAAAACCAATATGCAAACTAAAGTACATATAAGAAGGGTCTCCTTACTCATACTAGGTGATTTTACTTCAAAGGTCATCCTTCTTATCTGATTATTCAATTGAAGCGCCCCTCTCATCATTTCTACTCCAAATGATGTCAAGAGTCATAAAAGATATTCTAGAAGGTGTATTTACAAGTTGCACCCCACATTTTGGGTAAATTGCACTGTACTCCAAAATTAGGGTTTTAAGCACAAGGATTGTTCCACAAGCTGCATCTTGATGCCTAAGCTTGGGAAATCCATCATACCTCATCATATTCACTCATATGATGTTTCATCATTAGAGGAACCTCTTAACCTGTGTAATTTGCAAGTTAACCCTACCAATTGAGTAGTTTGCACATAGGTCCCTGTATTACAAAACAATACCATAACATTGTTTAAAAAGGACAAAATTGAAAGTATATGTTTCTCAAGAACTTAATTACATGCCAGAGAATAATCACAAGTATTTAATTACATATTTAGGCAAAATACCTAGGGTTAACTTATAACCCAGGTCAGGGATGTTACAAATTATCCACCCCTTACAAGGATTTCGTCCCCGAAATCGATAAAACATACTAGGAGAAAAGAGCAGGGTATTTCCTTTTCATCTCTTCTTCTAGTTCCCAAGTGGCTTCTTCAATACCACGGTGATTCCAGAGGACTTTCACAAGACTTATATCTTTCTTCTTTAGCTTTTTAATTCTGTTATCAAGGATTGACACTGGTCCTTCCTCATAAGTTATATCTTCATTCAATTCTACTTCGATAGGTTGTAGAACTGACTCGGTGTCAGGGTGACATTTCCTTAGCATAGAAATGTGAAACACAGGGTGTAACTTCTGCAACTCCTGGGGTAACTCTAATCAATAGGCTACCTTTCCAACCCGTTCAATGATTGGATAAGTCCCCATAAATCTAGGAGCTAACTTCCCTTTCCTTCCAAAGCGAAGGACTCCCTTCCAAGGTGAGACCTTAAGGTACACTTTGTCTCCAACTTGGAATTCTAAGGGTCTACGACGTCTGTCAGCATAAGATTTCTTCCTATCCTGTGCAGTTTTAATCTGTTGTTGTATTACTTTAATCTTCTCTGTAGTCTGCTGCACAAGATCAGGACCTAACAACTGATGTTCACCAGTCTCATACCAGCACAAAGGTGATCTACAACGTCTACCATACAAGGCTTCATAAGGTGCCATATCAATACTATGTTGATAGCTATTGTTATAGGCAAACTCTATCAAGCTCAGGTGTAGATCCCAACTTCCGGTAAACTAGAGAACACATGCTCTCAACAAGTCTTCCAAGGTCTGTATAGTCCTTTCTGACTGTCCATCAGTCTATGGATGAAAGGCCATACTAAACCTTAACTTGATGCCTAAATCTTTGTGTAACTGTTCCCAAAAATGACTCGTAAACTGGGGACCTCTGTCAGAAACTATAGTGACAGGAACTCCGTGCAGTCGCACTATCTCTTGAACATACAACTGTGATAACCTTTCAGTAGAATAGGTTGTTTTGAAAGGTAAGAAATGCGCTGTCTTTGTCAACCTATCAATAATTACCCAAATGGAATCATGTCCTTTGCTTGTCCTGGGTAGGCCAACAACAAAGTCCATAGTCACATGGTCCCACTTCCACTGTGGTATGGGTAAAGGTTGCATTGTTCCTGCAGGCTTCTGGTGTTCAGCCTTAACTTGCTGACACACAGGACATCTCAGAACAAACTCAGCAACATCCTTCTTCATCTCAGGCCACCAATACATATCTTTCAAGTTTCGATACATCTTGGTGCTCCCTGGATGCATGGCATACATTGAATAATGAGATTCTTCCAATACTAACTTCCTCAAGTTATCGACATCCGGTACTATCATCCTTCCATGATAGCATGCCACTTGATCGTCTGAATCATGGAAACCTTCTCGCTTCTCATCACCATACTCAGACTTAATATGTTGAACTGCAACATCAACTTGATGTGCCTCCTTTATCTGCTCTCTTAGGGTAGGTTTAATGTGCATCTCAGCTAACAAACCGGCTAACAATGACACTTTCATCTGCACATTGTTTTGCCTTAAAGAGATAAGCATATCTCTCCTAGAGCATACTAAGGAACTTAGTTGTGCTCTATCCATAGTTGATGTTGCTGATTTCCTACTCAAGGCATCTGCAACCACATTGGCCTTGTCCGGAGGGTAATCAATTGTAGAATCGTAGTCCTTGATTAATTCCATCCAGTGACATTACCTCATGTTAAGTTCATGCTGAGAGAAGATATACTTAAGATTCTTGTGGTCTGTGAAAATCTAGAATGTCTCTCCGTAGAGATAATGTCTCTAGATCTTCAAGGCATGAACCACAACAGCCAACTCTAGATCATGTGTCGGATAATTCTCCTCATGTTTCTTAAGCTGTCGGGAAGCGAAAGAAATCACTTGCTTATCCTGCATCAACACACATCCAAGTCCATTCTTGGAGGCATCACAGAAGACTACATATCTTTTTCCTTGCTCAGGTAGCACAAGCATAGGTGCACTTGTCAACTTCTCCTTCAACAGCTGGAAAGATTGTTGACACTTATTACTCCAAGAAAAAGGAACATCTTTCTGGGTTAACTTGGTCAAGGGTAAGGCTATAGAACTAAAGTTCTTAATGAACCTTCGGTAGTAGCCAGCTAACCCTAAGAAGCTACAGATCTCAGTCGGTGTCTTCGATTGTTCCCACTGTAGAACAGATTCTACCTTTTTAGGGTCAACACGAATACCCGAAGCAGATATCACGTGTCTAAGAAAAGATACTTCCGGCAACCAGAACTCACACTTGCTAAACTTAGCGTATAGCTTATGTTCTCTTAGCAAAGTTAGAGCCTGACGTAGATGTTGTTCATGTTGCTGAGCATCTCTACTATAGATTAGAATGTCATCTATGAAGACGACAACACACTGATCGAGGAAAGGTCGGAAGATTCTATTCATGAGTTCCATAAATGCATTCGGTGCATTAGTTAGTCCAAACGACATAACTGTGAACTCATAGTGACCATATTTTGTCCTAAAGGCAGACTTGGATATGTCACTGTCCTTAATACGAAGTTGATGATATCCAGACCTCAAGTCTATCTTCGAAAAGATGGTTGCACCACGCAACTGGTCAAAAAGATCATCAATCCTCGGCAGAGGGTACTTATTCTTTATTGTTACTTTATTGAGTTGTCAGTAATCAATGCACAACCGCATTGACCCGTCTTTCTTTTTAACAAACAAAACCGGAGCACCCCAAGGTGAAGTGCTCGGTTGGATGAAACCTTTCTCAAGTAACTCCTGAAGCTGTTTCTTGAGTTCTGCCATTTCGGCAGGCGCCATCCTATACGGTGTCTGGGCTATGGGTTGTGTATCTGGGGCCAAATTGATCTCAAAATCAATTTCCCGAGGTGGTGGTATACCTGGAAGTTCTTCAGGAAACACGTCTCCAAATTCCCTGACTACAGGAACTTCAACAGGGTTGGGACTCTCCATGGTAGTATCTGCCACATGGGCCAAGAATGCATAACATCCTTGTCTCATCAGTTTCTCAGCAACCATAGCTGACACAAGACAGGTGGGTAGAATCTTTCTTTCTCCTTGAAAGATCCATGTGTTGCTTTCATCAGCAAACACAGCCTGCTTGGATTCACAATCCAAGACAACCCTATACCTTTCCAAGGTATCCATCCCAAGGATTATATTGAATCCTTGCATATCAAGTGGTATAAGATCCACTTGAATGTGATGATCAGAAAAGAAAAGGATGCAGGGAGAGCATACCTCCTGTAAAACAGCAGACCCTCTCAACGGAGTCTCCAACAACAAGCTATCTGCCCTATGACTGACTGTCATATTGCATTTACGAATCACTCTTCGAGTGATAAAGGAGTGCGTAGCACCCGGGTCAATCAAAACAGATATAAAACAGGATTTAGACACATCAGAATATAAAAGTTCCATCTGACCTGCCACAACCTGTGGATTGACCACTGCATCTGGTGGGTTCATAGCATAGAACCTCGCTGCCGCCTGAGGTTGAGTTGGTGTTGATGATCCAGCTTGAGACGCTTGTCCACATCCTCTAGCTGCTCCTTGAGATTGCCTTCTCTGTGATCCTTGTTGACTCTGTCTCTGAGGCTGTGTCACACTGACAGGCCTAGACCTGCAGTCCTTCATCAAATGTCCCACCTTCCCATAGTTGTAGCAGCTACTTTCCAGTTGTTGTGGTCTTGGTGGTCCTGTGACTGACATTGATGTTGAACTGCGAGTCTCTTGTGGTGGTAGACTCCGTCCTCTCCCTCTACTTGGGGACCACTGAGTCTAAGAACTAGATCTGGGTGGTGGAGGGTTAGGTGCAGAGGATCTAGGCTTCTTAAAGACTCTAGATGAAGAACCCTGGAACTGCGGATATCTCTTCTGGGTTTGCCTCTTCTCAACTACGTATCTCTCTATCCTTCGGACTGACTCAACGATGGTAGCGAACCTATCCCGGTTCTCTAAGGCAGACACAGGAGTAGTTAAGTCGGCATTCAAACCCTTCTCAAACCTTCTGATCCTTTCTTCTTCTGTGGCAGCCATGTGCGGACAGAACCACAGCAACTCCATGAACTTAGCTTCATACTCGCTAATGTTCATCATGTCTTGCCTCAATCTCTCAAACTGAGAGATTTTCTCGTCTAGGAAGGTCTTTGGAAAATATTTGTGGACAAATTCCAGACGAAAGTCTTCCCACGAGATCTCCACTCCAGGCCTCTTCTGCTCTTCCATGTTCCACCAGTGACCAGCACTTCCTTTGAGAAGATAGACAACATGTCTAACCTTCTCAGCTTCAAGGATGTTCAAGATTCTGAAGGCTTTCTCCAACTCAGTTAACCAAAGATCAGCATCTGCGGGATCAGCTGTCCCAAAGTATTCGGTAGCTCTGACATGACAAAGTCGCTTGAACGTCTTATCGATACCTTGTCCTTCAGGCTGGACAGGTGCCCTAGGTGCAGGCATGGGCATCCTGTCGGTGATGTGTGTCATGGCAGTCATAAATTGCCCGAACATAGTTTGAACAGCTGGGTTACCCATGTCAGCTGGGTCAAACTGAGGTGGCTCCCTGGGTGGCTCAGGTACAGGTTGTTCTATCTCTGGGTTCCTTGCACCTTCTCGAGGTGCAGCGACACTACTTTCTACCACGTACTCCTCATGTGGCTCAGACATCCTTATATATCTTCTTCTCCTGAGGAGCGGAAGATTCTATTAGATAGGAAAGAAACACTAAGGATAGACTCGACATTCTAAGTCCTATGTCTCTGTAGACTCAGCAAACCTAGAGCTCTGATACCACTAAAATGAGACGATCAGATCCATAAACCACGATATAAACTTAGCGGAAGCATTCGATTAGCAGCGGAATACAAAAATCACCGAAAATTAAAACTTTTTGAGACAAAACCTTGAAAACATAAAACTTCTTTCATAGAAACAAGATGAACAGTTTACATCTCTGTTAAATCACTTATTGAGTGATTATATACAGCCAGATACAAAATCTCAAAATTTGAACCAAACGTCTCATACCAACTAACTCCAAGGACCTGAGAGTACAGAGACGACATAGGACTATCTAACTACATGATTCGGCAGTCAGTATCTCCACCTGAGATTCACTGCTGCTCATGGTGTTGCTTCTCCTGGTACTGATCACCTGTAGACTGGTTCCTTCGTCCTCGACGACCACCTAAAAAGTTGAAATCTACAGAGTGAGACAATTTTAAATAATTGTCCCAGTGAGAGATATAACTCTCCGTCAGAAGCTTTATTATAGCAATCAAAGAACAACATAAGCAATGAAAGATTTTAAGGCAATCAACAGCAGATTGACATTAAGTAGAGAAACAACATTTATGAAATATGAAGAACATATGTACTATGCAGTGTAACATCATTCATGTATCTCGTAGTTCAACCTAAGCAGATATACTGCACAGTTGATTATGTTATACAAACATCATTATGCCCTGCGGAGATGAAGTATACCGCTCATACTCCAACCGATCACTATTAAGTCGCATCGGTATCATAACTAGGTCATCAAAAGAGCCAGATTCTTATGACCTCATCTTCCTCAGTGAGAGTGAGGATACACATGCAGGACATCTAGTATCTCTGCTACTATAGCTCACCAGGGTATTCTGGAACTTCGCTATTAGTGTCACAGTGGCATCTTGTACTCTCTTCGCCATTGAAAGATTTCTTGTTTATCTTTCATCGATGCGGTATAAAAGACTTCCTCGAGAGAATTGTGTTACATCACCCCGACATAAACATATAGTGAAGGAATGATAGATTAAGATACATCTACACCAATTCCTACACTAGGATATAAGGATATACACATCCATATTCCCCCACATACTCAAAAGTATGTGATCCAGGAGTTCCCTTAGGAAAACTTGTTTCACCATCATTTAACTTCTGACAATGATGGATCTATGATCAGGGCTCTACATGGCATGATTATACTTGACTAGTTAGGTACATTTCAGTATTCTTTTAACATCATACATGTTCTCAAACATTAATTATTAGCATAGCAGCTATGAAAGTAGAATACTAAATGTAACAAGTCTAACTCACATCAGTTATTATTTCTTAACCATCTCGTCACAAGTCAACTAACTGGCATGACCTTGATGATACTCATGGCTCATACAGCCTATCATCTCATGTGATGCCACTTACTAGGAAACAAGATATTTCACTATCCATAAAGCTAATAATAGGCTTTCAATGAATATGGTACCATAATCCTTACCTGGATATGATCATCCTCATATAAGAACATGCATGGTTAATTCAACTAATAATAGTAAACAATTCATATCAAGAGTTGTACCTTCATACTCTTACAAGAGTTAGGTTCCCTGATTTTCATCAATTAGGGTTTACTATTAACATTACATGTTATCACCCTAGAATTAGAGTTTACTATTCACTTCATGGTGAGTTGAACTCATATCATCATCATGTATGAGAAACATCACCATTGATTCCCTCAGATTAGATTAAGATTCATCAACTATCACAATTAGGGTTTCCATGATCTCACATAGGTGGATCATACCCTAATTATGCACATTTATATATATTGAAGGTACTTTACTTGAATTTCAACCATAAAAGGTACTTTCTCTCTCCTCTTACTAATATATGGTGATTACATCACCCTATATTAGGTTATGTTAAGTCCTCATTGATTAACATAAGCCAAATTACCACTATCATGTCATTAGGGTTTGATTAAAACAAGGTATCCTATAGTTGAACCCTTCAAGGGTATTTTGGTAAAGTACACCATTGATCACCATCATGGGTCAATCCATTAGTCACTTAGTCCCTTAACGTCCTAGGGTACCATTAGGGTTTAGATTAGACCACCATTGGACCAATTACACCTTCAAACGATTAAGCATAATCAGCCCTAAAAGTCTCCAAGCGGTTTCAACCTTCAACCTCCAAACAGTCTTGAGACCGTTTGGGGGGCGTTGACCATTTGGGTAATTTGACCTTCAAGACTGCATGGATCACCAAGACTGCATGGGTCACCAAGACCGCATGTGTGTGTTGACCGTTTGGGAAAATTGACCTCCAAACCGTTTGAAGCTATGCGACTTGAAACCGTTTGATCTTAAACGATCTTGAGATCGATTGGTCCAAACGACCTTAAGATCGTTTGAGCCCAAATGGTCTTGAGACCATTTGGCCTCAAACGGTCTTGAGACCATTTGGATCCAAAAGATCTTGAGTCCGTTTGGTCCAAATGGGCTCAAAACCGCATGGACCTCAAAGGTGAAACAAAGGTTATGATCGATTGGAATTTTCTATGTTGAAGCCTTCAATTGGCCATATCCTTATTAACCACTTGTAAATTGAGTAAAATAGGGTTAGCCTTAATCAATTGGACACCAAATTGACCCTCAATTGAAAGCCAATTAGGGTTGAATCCAACTCAATTAGGGTTTTCAATCGGCTACTCATCAATGTTCATCAATGTGAATCAAATTGAGGTTGAACCCATCAATTGACATCCAATTGGGCCCAAACTTGCCCCAAACGGTCTTGATATCGTTTGGACACCCTCCAAACGGTCTTGAGACCGTTTTCCCAATATTTCATCAAAATCTAAGTTGATTTGATAAGGGTTGAATCCTAATTAGGTCTAAAATCAGCATTTTTATCAATTCATCAACCTATTGTAATTGGACCCTCAATCCATCAAATTTCCTTAACCCTAGACCTCCAAACGGTCTTGGGCTGTCACCAAACGGTCTTGAGACCGTTTTAGTGAACCCCCAAATGGTCTTGAAACCGTTTGGGCCCTTCAACCCAAAATTCACCAAAATCTATCCTTGAAATCAGCAATTCAACCCGATTAGGGTTTAGAGGGTTGAAGTGCCTTCAACTTGTGATTGGTTTGCAATTAAGTTATGATTCTTTATAGATATTAAATTCAACATGTTTACAACAGACCTATAAATGGTCTTCCCTTGGTCAACCCTATCAAACGGTCTTGGAGACCGTTTGAATCTAAATGGTCTTGCAAGACCGCATGAGATCAAACAGTTTGAGACCGTTTGATTTCAAACGGTTTGCAAACTGTTTAGACCAAATGGTCCAAGGTCGTTTGATAAAATTACCTAGGAATTCACGCCCATCATCTTCAACCTTGGGACAGGTCGGTTACTCCACGGATTGCTTGCAAAAGTGCAAGAAAGAATGGGGAAGAAGAAGAACTAAGTACTTAATTGGCAAGAACATAGATATGCATAATAAAGCAAGAAGTTTAGAGTTATAAAACCCGCATCAAACGTTGTTCCTAGAGATCCAAGATTCCAAGATTCAAGCCTTTAATGGAGTTTTGAGCTCCATAGGTTGGCCAAAGGTGATCCTCCAAGGAAACGATGGGGAAGGTCGGCTAGAACAAGAAACCTAAGTGAGTTAACCATAAAACCAACCTTATACAAGGAATTCCTCCATGAATCCGAGCTAAAAGATGGTCTTTTCTCACCTTAGAACAAGTTGGTCGTCTCCTTGAACTCCAGAGCTCTGCCTTGGTCGGTTGAGCAAAATGAGAAGTGAAGAAGAGAAGGGGTTACGTTTACTTGGTGTGCAAAGGAAGAGGCTTATATAGCTTAGGTTAGTTTTCAGCATGAGGACCTCTGGTTTATGGATTTCTCATCTAGGTCCCTCCTTCCTTCTAAGGAACGTCCAAACCATCATAACTTAAGCTAAGCCCACAAAAACTCAAGATCCAAGGGTAAAGAAAACCAATATGCAAACTAAAGTACATATATGAAGGGTCTCCTTACTCATACTAGGTGATTTTACTTCAAATGTCATCCTTCTTATCTGATTATTCAATTGAAGCGCCCCTCTCATAATTTCTACTCCAAATGATGTCAAGAGTCATAAAAGATATTCTAGAAGGTGTATTTACAAGTTTCACCCCACATTTTGGGTAAATTGCACTGTACTCCAAAATTAGGGTTTTAAGCACAAGGATTGTTCCACAAGCTGCATCTTTATGCCCAAGCTTGGGAAATCCATCATACCTCATCATATTCACTCATATGATGTTTCATCATCAGAGGAACCTCTTAACCTGTGTAATTTGCAAGTGAACCCTATCAATTGGGTAGTTTGCACATAGGTCCTTGTATTACAAAACAATACCATAACATTGTTTAAAAAGGACAAAATTGAAAGTATATGTTTCTCAGGAACTTAATTACATGCCAGAGAATAATCACAAGTATTTAATTACAAATTTAGGCAAAACACCTAGGGTTAACTTATAACCCAGGTCAGGGATGTTACAATAAGTCTTACATTGCGAGGTTCTTTATTAAATTCAGGATGTTTATTGTCAAAATCTTTCCAAAGTTGAGAATCTCTAGGCTGAGTCATATTTCCCTTTGGGTGAGCAGCACATGTGTAGTGATATGTCATTAGATTACCTATCTTAGTAGAGTTATACATTCTTTTTAATCTTGGTATGATTGATAGATAACGACATACTTTGGCTGGAACTCTAGATTTTTGTCCATTTCCTTTAATAGAATACTTCCATCTTGACAATTTACATCTCAAACATTCATTTAATGTGGCATTTTCACCTCTATATAGCATGCAATCATTTGGACAAGCATGTATTACTTCTTTAGTCAATCCCAAAGCTAACAACATTCTATTTAATTCATACCATGTTTGTGGAATATTATTACCCTTTGGAAATGCCAAGTGAAGTAGCTTTAGAAGCTTTTTCATAGACTTATTAGTCCAATGACTATCACACTTAACATTAAATAGTCTTGAGACAAAAGCAAATGTAGAAATTTTAGACCCATCATACAATGGCTTCTTAGCTTCATTGAAGACTTCTTCAAATTTTCTAGCTTCAAGATCATGTTCAAAATTTGACGTATCACCCATATCAACATTGGCATCATTACTAGTGTTCCACATATTAGCATCATTGATCATATCATCCATATCATCATCAACATTATGTGTTAAGGCATTCATAGTTCTCTAGTTAGATTGGTATTCTTCACCGTGATAAATCCAGTTGAAATATTGTGGAAAAAAATCATATCTTATCAAGTGGTATCTAACCACACTTGAATTTCTATTCATCCTATTCTCACACATGGCACAAGGACATCTCATCTTCATTATATTCACATGGTTTGATGCAAATCTCAAAAAACAATCCCCTCCCATATGAAAATCCTTATCCTTGCGTCGTTCAAACTTGGATTTTGGTTTATACATCCAACTCTTATTCATGATATACTGGTTGTCCATAACGTAACTAGAAAAGTAGGGATTATCATTAGTATATCTTGTAGAAAGGTCAAACCAATAAAAAATATGTAATACTTGAAATATCAAAACAACACATCTACATACAAAAAATAAAGAAATATACAAATATCCATTTTTACATAGGCTATGTAAATTTGTTTCCAAAATATCTCTTAGTTTTTGTGAGTTCTAGGTAATCCACAAGTGGACGTGCCACAAAATAGTCTACTTTTTTTCATTATGATGCACAACTTATAGTGGTGAGTTAATGTATTGTTCTCTTTTTTTATTGAGTGTGAGTGTAATTTTTTTGGTTATTAATATCTTGAGTCATGCACATAGTTCTATAGGAACAAAGAATTTAATTTCATTCTCTAATACCTTTGTGTTACATTAATTGTCCTTTAGCGCCAATGTGAGTTTATTGGTTTGTAGAAAGTTACACAAAGAGTAGTCTTCGCTCAATCTTTTAGAAGCCTCCGTGTTGTATTGTATTTGTTTCCCTCCCACAAGAAATAAGTGTGACACCGGTATAAGGATACATTAATTATATATATAATTTTCTTCTAAAGGTTTCAATCCACAACCATCAAAATTAATGTTATGCTCAACAACACTCAACCAAAACAGCTTGACGCTGTTATATAAATTATTTATTAAAAATAATTTCAAAATTCATTAACCAAATATGGATTATTTATATCTTTCAAAATTGTTCATTATTTTTTTAAGACAAAGATCAAATTTTAGCTTACAGAAACATTCAAATTGTAGAGAATTCTCATAGAAAGAAGAATGGGAGAAACATTGATTTCAAATATCAAACAACCAAATATATAACATTTTATATTTCAAATTCAATAATGTGTGGTGGATAAAGAGATAAGTTTGTCTTCTAAAAACACTCAAATCTAAGAAACATCTAAGGATAGGACAGACAAATGGTGCAGACATAAACTTTAAACACCAAATAAGCATATCTATAACATTTGCATATATCAAAACTAGTTATCATTTACTATGGATTCCAACATCATAATAGCAAAAATAGATCACATCTATATATTAATAGTGACTATTATGTGTTGAAAAAGACATACAAGTTTGGTTTATGTAAACATTCATATCTAATGGTTTTTATAGATGAAGGTAAAACAATGGTGAATCAGGATTAGTAATCAGCAAGGTACATACCTTAGATTATGCTAACACCTAAATTAGCACAGAGTCGGGATTATGCCAGCTGCCAATCAAATGAGGACTTTACAAAACTCTCCTTTTGTATGAGGTAGGCGTCCTCAAGATTTTCCACAACCTATGAAGATTGCACAATGAAGTCAGTCTTAGAGTCAAGAATTTAGAGTGAGACCAGAACTATATGACAATACATTATGCCACATGTATATTAGAATAAGAAGAAATAAAAACTGATAATACAGAACAATATCCCCTCTTATCATCATAGCCAACAATTTTGCAGAGATAAAAGAAGAGAAGAGGAGAAGGGAAGGCAATGTCCATCATGCATATATATGAAATTCAGTAGTCGGAAAACTTTCAGAAAATATAAATCGTGGTCGACTCAAGCACATGATCAATGGGGAGACGCCGTCCAACAAAGGAAAGTAATTTGTCATTCCACGAGGCTATCTTAGCATTGACTCTCGAGATGAGATATTCAAAATCTGCTAATTTAGGTCTGCCAATCGGGACTGGAACACCTAAATACATAAATGATTCAGTTGCACTCTCTACTTCCAAGGAATTAGCTACTTGTGCATTTCGGTCTGGAGTGGTTCCACTCACCAAGCACAATGATTTGGTTCTATTGATTAGTTGTTCAGTGGTCCGTTCATACAACTCAAGGCTGGTTTGTAGTAGCTATGGATGTGTCATCCGCATTAAAGCACTGGATGATATCATCAACATAAAGCAGGAGTCGGGGAGCGCGACCTGCCCCTCTGGTAGAGAAGAAAGAAATGGCTGAGAGGGATGCCATAAAAGTGATCCTCCTGCAGAGTTGGAGTTCACAGAAGCCCTTCGGGGTGCGCATAGCAAGCTGGAGGAGTGGGACAGGAAGGCTAGAAAAGAAAAGAGAAGAAGACAGAATTATCAATAATATATCTAGGCTCCAAAAGGAACTCGCCGAACAATACAGCGACATCTCCGATGCACTTTGCTCAGACTTGCAAAAGGAGTTAGACACTATCCTGAAGGAGGAGTGGATGGACCTAATACACTGGAGCCACATAAACTGGATTAAGAATGGGGAAAATAACTCCAGGTTCTACCATAGCTTCATCAACCAGCGGAAAAGAAGGAACATGGTCTCAAAACTCAAAGACAGTAACGGAAATTGGGTAGAGGAAAAGGACAGGCTCATGGAGATGGTGGTCGATTACTTTGAACCAGCCCTGACGGCACCTTCACACAAGCCAATACGCAATCCCAGGCACCTACAAGAGCTTGTCCAGTGCCCAAAAGGTAATACTAGAAGGCAGGCCAACGAAGAAGGTTACCTTTTCACGAACTCGACGGAACCACCGAGAAAGTTTCGCAAAGCCTTTCTCCGTCGTTGCTTCAGTTCTCGTATCTTGACATTGACTCTCTTGCAACGCCTGTTCCGTCTCCTTGTTCACTGCCTCGTGGTCTTGAGTGATACTTTGGTTGCCTCCTCTTGTTCCAACGATTGGGCGCGCGTGAAGAGGAAGGGTTATCGGGGGTTAGGGATTCAGGAGTAGGGGAGACGGGTAGAAGATTCGAGAAAGTAAAATGGGAACCGAACCGGCAATTTTTTTGCAGCCCGCCTAAAATAGAGTTGTAGCAAAATGGATAGTAATTTTGCAGTGGTAGCCAATATTTTGCTGGGCCTGTAGCGACTTTTTGGGTTTGTAGCGGAATATGGGCTTTTTTCTAGTGTAAAAATACCAATGTTGATAACTAAAAATATGAAACAGTTAGTGACAATGAGGTGGAAACAACATTAGGGCACGAACCAGATGTAACGGGAGAGCCTACGAAAGGCCATAGCGTTACGGAAACTGGGTGAAAGGCAAATGAATTTATTAGAATGACGAAGAGATTAGATAGGGGCATTAAGAAGAGTCTGGAATAAATAGGATATTATTAGGATAGACATGATTGTTGTTAATTGCAGGACACGGCTGAGGAAAGGGTTTTTAATCTTTATGTTGGCAAAGAACGATTGTCGTTAATTGCAGGACACGGCTGGGGAAGGGGTCGTTATGTTGGCAGAGTCTAACAATATTCGGGACACAAGGAGGACGGAGACGAGTAGTCTTGTTTAGTATGGTAGAATAGTAGATTAGAGCACTAGCCATAGCTAGGAGGTGGGGGCTGGAGTACGGTTCCGAGCAACAACCTAACCAACATGAAAATAAATGAAGGATCGAAGTGTAGAAATCTATTTTTAGACCACATTGAATTGGTTTGGAAATAAACAGTATTTCCACTAGTACTTTGTTGCCCATAATCCTTCCTTATTTCTTCCTGAATTTGCTAACGTTTATTTGAATTGGTTTCTTGCCAAGAAATGCATGTACTAGTTATCCGCCCATTTATAAATGGAAATTGCACTTCCTGCACATTCGCGTTGTTTGGTGGGCCTCTACTTTTTCCTTCAGAATGTTCCAGCTGTGTTCATCCCTAGTTTATTTTACCGCTTATTAAATGCCACCGATGCTTCTTTTTCATATCTCAGTCTTTATAACATGCCACAAGAGGTAATATGTGCCAAACGATAGTTACCATTTGCTTCCTTGTTGTTCTTTTTATTTGGAAACGAATTGGAACTCACGTATATAACTGATAAGTCATATGGACATGATGTTTGTTATGTCCTGATTCTTTAAAACACTTTTGGGTAGTTTTAGTTTGACCTTGCAACAAGTTTTTGCCAATTCCGCGTCAATAACGCCCCTGAGTGCTAGCTGTTAATTTCTGTCAAAATAAATGTAACTGTGATGTATATTGCAACCTTAGGTTACGATTCTCTTGTCCTCGTTGGAACGGACTGACATGCCACTTTACTACCTATGCACAGACACACAGCTATTTACCTTCAAATTCCCATTTATATATATGCTATTCAAGGAGGTATGAATTGGAAAGGAAAGTGAAAATAAGTTTGAAAAACTATTTTTGGCTAAAGCCATTTTGTTTTGTTTCTTCCCGTGTGTAACACTAATAATTATGTAAACATAAATAATTATACAACTTTGTACATCATAGCCCCATAGTGGTAACATTACATGATAGTAGTGGTCTAATGAAAAAATTACCGTTCAAAATATATAACACAACTTATAATCTTCTTCATCTGAACTTCAATAATAGCGTAAGTTTTATGCACTTAACCAATCCCATCTTTTACTCTGTTTCGGGCATTGCTTTGTAATCACTGTCAGATTTCATTCAGAGCATATCATGGCTACTTGAATTTTGGGGTGTTCAACGACCTCATTTCAGTAAATATGTGAGAAGTGATACGTAGTTTTCTTGAAAAACCTAGTTAGGAAGAGTGAGGAGGCTATCCATCAACATATGAGAAAGGCAAGCCAAATACAGATTTGGAGCCTTCTCTAACGGGTTATTTCTATTTATTTGCGTCCATGACTTCTTCCCTCACAAATCATTGTATTATATATATAGAAGCTTGGTACATAATGTTTATTATATATAATATATTTTTCTATATCTTTAAGTGTTTTGTACTTTTATTTTGCAACCCAAGCATGTTACCACCTTTATTAAAATGAAAAGATAGAGTTCATGGATAGTACAAACACCACTCCAAGTCGTAGTCCATGAGATATGGAATAGAACAGAGGAAGATGACTAACTAAAGAAAAGGAAAAAACTATCTATATGAAGACTTGTACATAATAATAGTATAGTCAGAAAGAATGTTATTCCAAAGGTTGAAAGAATCAGGAATACACTCTTAAAATTTTGGTTTGAATTCTAAGCTTCCAAATATGAAAAAGAATCATACTGCTACAAACATGTTATCTCTTAGTTTTAGCATGCAAGATCTCCTTCAAAGGCCTCGTGATCTTGCTGAATTGATTTGCACTTCTAGTCATGGCCCAAATCTCTACCAATAGCTTGCAGTTGAAGAAACGGTGGTGGCTAGACTCACCACTAGAAATGCAGATCTTAAATATGTAGCTTTTGTAATATTTAGACCCCTTACTTTTTGGTTCTATCCACCTCGTCACAGACTATAAGATGAATTTGACCTTCATCAGGTTTATAGCCCCAGAGAATAGATTTGCAGATATGATCAACTTCATTGCTGACATGAGTAGGAAATAAAAAAGAGGTAATCTAGAATTGATACATATAAGACATAGAAAATCTTATATACTTGATCTACCTACAAGAGATAACGTTATAGTCCTCCAATTAAGACTTAAGTTTGTCAGTCATAGAATGACACAAATTTTTAGTAAGTCTTCCAAAGAAATGTATCTACAAACTCCCAAGTCACTAGAATTTAGGTTCTCAACATGTTGGAAGCCAATCACAAAATTTCAAAAAAGGAACATGGGCTCTTAAGTTCCTTGGTCCACTTACGACCTACAAATAGGCACCTCGATCGAAAAATTATAGGCACGACAGTTGAAATAGTTATATATAATACAAAATTTTTATTACTTTTGTTGTACTTTGTTGAGATGTAGTGCCTTATTTTATTGTAGATAATAGGTATTATATTTACCAATATGGATATTCTTACACTGTAAGATTGTTTTGGGGGGTAATGAAGTTAAAATACCCCTAGCGTTAGTATTTGATAGATTCATGCATAGACATGTGCTTGTGTGTAACTTGAGGATGAAACTTCTAATACCAGCATTGTTTATGAAGGTGATAAATTTACTCGATGTGAACTTTAACTTTTGTGCTCCTCACAGTTTCTACGCCAAATGAAGAAATAAACTCAGAATTTTAACAAAAAGATCTACAAAACAAAATGTACTTATGCAATAATATCACATATATGATCTCTGGGGAGTGAATCTCATACATTTGCGAGTGCTGAAAGGTTCCAACCGTTGATGACGCAATAGATATAATGTGACAACAATGGAGGTATTGGTTATAAAGGTGGATCGAAATAGGCATTGAGTCAATCTTTTCTTCTCCAGCTTGTCCCCTAGTTGATATTTCTCATGAATGAGAGGCATACCCTTGACAAACCACTTTCCATTTTCTAGGGCATTGATCATGTTTCATTTGAGAATTGGATGATGAAAAAACCACGAATTTTAGCAAAAATATGGATGTTGCCTTTGACATTAAACAACCATCCTAGATGTTTCAAAAGAGTATAAAGATGGACCTTTATATGAATGACATATCCAACCATTGTGTTTCTCCATTTTTTATAAGTTCTTGATTGCTTTTGATAGAGGGTACAAGGGCTCCCCTTCTGTCACTTCAATTGGGATTATCCTAGGTCTTCCTCCAACCTTGTAGTGAGATTTGAAGATATTCGACCAAGGAAAAGAGTTCTCATCAAAAGAACCTCTATCGAGAATGTCTCTCCCATCTTCTTTGCCTTCATCTTGTCAGGGAGGTACTCCCTCTCTTGGATCATTCAAACTAGTATGAGACTAGCCATAGGTGAATACATGACAATTAGACATTAACAATGGTTTTACATTCATTCCCAATAATACTTCCATTTTTGAACAGTTTTGCATGCTCTCCACGTTCCTGTCGCCGTCACGTTCAACATAATCTAAAAAAAATCATATCTTTCACTCTAATCTAATGCATTTATTATACATTCATTGTTATTTATTTTTCATTTAGGTTTTTAATATGCAATTCCTACTCCCGGTCTATAAAAAATTTGGGACTAAGTTTAAATCCAACAAGTTTCCTTCTTTATGCAAAACCATCAAACTTTAAACTCTCTTGGGCCCATATGATTCACAAAAAGGAAAAATATAAATGGTTCCAACTATATATGTGTCACAAAGAGTCAAAACCAATTATATAATTAAATATACATCTAATTAATATTATTGGATAATTTTTGAAATGATGAATACATATTAAATAAGTGTTGATGCAAATTCAAGTCCAAACTTTGATAATTATGCTATAAAATGATGGAAAAGTGGATTAAACTATTTAGCTAAAATATATTCAGCCCCACGTAGTATTTTAGGTTTAAAATTTGAGTTGTTATGGGTCATTTCCCAGTTGCTGGTTCAAGTATTTTAATAAACTTGGTCTTATGATAACATGTCATGCTAAACAAGATTACTCAAAATACAAAACATGATTACTCATTAATTAAACAAAAACCTAGAAAATAGGATAATTTAAAATCGATTTCAGCATTTCCCAATTGCTCGTGAACATTTACATAATGCTCAATAACCTATACAACTTCCATGTAGCCTCATCTACAACATAAACTTTACAAGGGAACACTATCCATATATTTCACATATACAAGCATCAACATGTTGTCGAAAGCTTGATTAAATCAAAACATCATATACACACTTTTCACCCAGACCAAAGAGTGCATGGATGACTATAGAACACACTAGACACTAAGCTACCATTTCTAGGGTTCATCACCTCAGTTTCCCTTACTACCATGATTCTTTTTTCGCTATTGTCGATCACCAAAAAAGATGTGGTGACCCACGAGGTGAGACCCATTCCGAGCAAGAGATATAACTTCCTCCAGTGAATATTGATTACATCAAATTAAACTGGGCAGTTAGAGTATTTAATAATCAATTGAATAGATTGAACAGTTCAAGTATGCTAAACAGATTAAGCAAATAATCTTAACAACAAGTATTATTATCAATGTATATATAGGTAATAGGTAAATCCATTTCTCTGGATAGATATCTACTCAAATTTCATCAAGTTGCATCTAATAATAATCATCATCATTAATATGACTATCATCATATGCCCTGCTAACAACACAACCAATCTAGTAGCATAAGCATTCCTGACATCATGAATATGTCTAGTAACATAACATGGCATCAATATTGGCATGTCAAATAAGTAGAAATAACATCATACCACAATTAACTACATAGGCATGAGTAGTAGTTTAAACATTTCTAATTACATAGGCATGGCTAGCAATATTAAACATAGCTAGCAGAATCATCTTAACTATCAGTGTTAGTATATCTAACAACATAACCATGTTTACAACATGAGCATAACTACAACATAAGCATATCTATCATCTCTTATTATACTATACATGATCCCAATGAAAAGAAAGAAAATAAGGGTTATCAATTAATATGAAGTGTTGTGTATAACCCTAAATAGATATGCTACACAACTGTCTTACATCTTTTAATATGCCATGGGGATTTGAGTCGTACCATTCAAAGTCCAACTGACCACCTCTTGGTTGCACTCAATTCCATATAAGATCTAGGAAGAGTCAGACTCCAAGGTCTTCTCCATACTCGGTCAGTACGAGTCTGCACCACAGTGACATATAGTCAAACTACAAAGCAGTGACATATAGTCTTGTAACTAGCCCACCTTGGTACAGTTCACAGCTCTAGCATCTTTCCATGCCTTATAACAAGGCTCAACAAACATCACCACACATGTGATGCACGAGCTCGGCATGATATTGCATTTAATAACTAAAATATGTTTATAGGATAACATTGCATGATTATCTTAGCATTTAGGAGCATTCGTTTATTATATCACATATAAGGAAGCCATATGATTGGTCATCATCATATTTATAGTGTACAGTTTAGTAAAAGAAACCATAAATCATAAAGATATGATGACCACTAGATAACACATTAGAGTTTCAATCATTCATTAGGAAGGATATTACGTCATTATATTAATCATTCAAAGAAAGATAACATGATTAACCATCATTCTCTACTTGCATTAGGGTTAGGTTTAGCAAGGTAAGTTACATTGATGTTATAGTTCAACATTCATTCACAAACCTTAGCCCATAGCATCCCCATATAATCTTGGATGCATAAGGCACAACATCATATCACGTTCCATACTATTATTATGTATGGATCCACACATATCTCAAGGTGTAACCATTAGGTTATAGTATACTAAAGATCCACAAAAATAAGAGAGACTCCATTGTTCTATTATTCCACTAAGGAAGGTTGATCATAGTTAATCACCATCACCTAAGTTCATTAGGATTAAGTGCAACAAGCTATTTCCCATTAGGGTTACATATCAACACAATATTGTCATTATCCATTCTATTCATATGTGGGAAAAGGTAAGACTACTTTATTAAGGTCAAATCTCCGTTGGTTCCAACATCATTCAACCCATATCAACCATACCACAACATCACCCAGAACCATTGGATGTTGAAAAGGTAAGACCATCGGTTATTTACATAAGTAAACACCTTAAACCAACCATATGTAAATCATTTGAGTTGTGATGTAGAAAGAGTAACCATGAAACCCTAAACATCACTTATGTAATAACATAAAGGGGTAACCATATGTTGTGGGATTAAAACCCATAATTGGTTGTACATTTTAACCAAGCCATCATCTCAACAATCAAGCTCCTTAAATTGATCACATAAGGGAAACCATCAAATTCAAATTATTAGAAATCATATATAATACTATAGGTTTCAATACAAACAATTTGATGTTGAAGAATCCAATCACAACCATTGGATCAACCATATTATTCAAAACTATTAGATGAAGAAGTGTTAGATCCTAACCATTAGATCATGTTCATATTTCAAAACCATCCATTGGAGTATAGGTCTAACCATTAGATCAATTAAACCAAGAAACCATTGGTTTAGGGCTTAATTGATGCTAAAATTACACCCTTAAATCACCATTGGTGGTGATGACCTGATCCAACGTTGGTTGTGATCATTAAGTCACCATCGGTTGTTAGAACAACACAATATTTGTAATGACCCCGCTTCCCGATAACCCCCAATCAAGGGAGACCAAGAGGTCGGAGGCGTTATCCCAAAATTCAGGATCAATGGTTTAACAATTTAATCAAAAATAATTATCAAATTATACTAATACTAAACTGGAAAGATGGTATAAAATAAAACTTTTTCATACCTTTTCAAAATAGGATCTAAGAATTCTATCCACAGTAGAAATCTAACTATCTAATCTTCCTTTGGATTACTTAAATTCATCTTCACAGATTTCACTTTACTATTTGTCCTTTTAAGATAATACCTAAAATTCTGACAAACAAAATGTCAGTCAGTATATTGCAGTACTGTTATGTGGGGACAAACAAAACATCAGAAATAGGCTCTAACAACCTATATATAGCAAATAGTTGATTAACAATCCAAATTATGTTTTTAATGTAACTTCTCAACCGCTTTTACCCTAAACCCTAGATTACCCTCTCTTAGGGTTTTCTCCTTGCAAGGGACATAAGGCCACTAATGTAGCCCTATTTTAGGGCTCCATCCTGTGCCATTTTGTACTTAAGTCACATCTAAACATGTAGATTACAAGCTTTTTACCCCTAATATGCTTATCATCGCAAATATGCTTATGGATGTTCTTTTCACTGTTTTTCAGGTACTTGGACCATGCATAGATGGTAGAGAGAGAGAGAGAGAAGGAGTTCTAGGGTTCCCCCACTAAAGGAGGGACCCAAAGAAGGCCCCAAAGTCTCCCTCAACCTACCTCCAGTGGCCAAGAATCACCCCCAAGCAAAGACATCTGAAAATGACAAAGTCAAAAGTGAAATCAAGTCATGCAAGCCTCACCATGGCCGTGGCCACAATGCCACGGTCGTGCCTTTTTTTAGCAATGAAGTGCCAAGTTCAATAGGGAAATTCCACAGAATCCCACGGCCGTGGCCACTTGCCATGACCGTGACCATTGAAGACACTGTGGCCGTGGCCATCAGCACGGTCGTGGTCAGTAGAAGAGAAAACGGTCGTGGGCTCCACCCATGGTCGTGCGTTCATTGATCAAGAAGTGAGCCTCCAACAGGGATTTCCTCCAAGCCACGATGACCGTGGCCAATTCGCCACGACCATGGCCGAAGATGATCAAGACGACCGTGGCTCCTCCCACGGTCAGCTCCTCCTCCTCCAAAATGGTTGTGTTACCCAACACGGCTGTGGTGCCCCTTACCCACCACGACCGTGGCACTCCGCCACGGCCGTGGCCACCACCATACTTTGCTTTTTCAACACTTCCTTCACACCACGACCGTATTCACCCCCCACGGCCGTTTCCCACTACCCTCACCACGGCCGTGGCATACCCACCACGACCGTGGTGATCACCGACCCTACCCAACTTTGCACTACTTTTCCTAAACTACCCCTACTTACCCTAGTGCTTCCACCACCACCTATATATACTTGGGTGGCAGCCATAGCACTAGGTTAGACTCCCCCACAGCTGCTATACTACTCAACCCTCTATTCTTGAGTTCCTTGTGCAAATTCCTTGAATTTTGTCTCACCATCCACCATTTCCACCCTCATTCCACCATGGAATCCTAGTTTCCTAGGTTTTCATCCATAATCCCCCACCATTTCATGCTCCCCTGCACCCTTGGAGGAGGGAGGTCGTCTGCAGTAGCTTGGAGGTGTAGAAGAAGGCCACTTCATCAAGCTTCATGGAGTTTCTTCCTCTTCTACCCCTTTCATTTCTTGTTTTCTTGATCATGTCTAGCTAAGCCCCTAGTGGTGGGATGTTTGGGGTTAAAATGTGACTTTGATACCATGTTGGGGGAAAGTTGCTTGTAATGAACTTAATCCATATCTATGATGATTGCTTCTTGCTTCTATCTCATTTCCTATTTTATTGCATGTGGTTTGTGCTTATAACATGGATTGCTTGCTTTGAGATGTGTGATGACACTTAGCTTCTAGGAGGAATTGGAGTGTATGTGGCAATCTTAGGATTGGCTCCTAGGTCCAATTAGTGGATCCCTAGCTAGCCCCCTTTGTTCCTACATACACATCCCTCCTCCTACAAGTGAGTGTGAGATTTAAGTGTCTAGTGTAAGTGAGAGTGATGTAAATGCCTAGGGCCTTCTAAAGGCTAGAGTGGCTAGTGGCATGAGGATAAATCCACTCATCTCCACTCCCATCTCTACCCTCCACCCTCAATTGTCCAGTATCACTTACCCTAGAAACCTAGATTTGGCCAATCCCATTAGAATTACACCTAACCCTAGTCTTCTACTAGTAGTATAGGGTATGTTCTAATGGCATTGACCTTGTTGTTTGGTTTGGTAATCTAGATATGATTTGAGCACCATGCATGTTTAATGAACTCCCCCAACTCATATCAAAGTGACATTTCCCAAATGGCCCACCCACCTTAATCACTCTTGATTAAAACCTTAATTGCTTTGTTTGCTTTTTTTAATGCTATTGTAGGTCAATTGCTTTGGTTAACTTAGTTAATTGCCTAGTTTTGCTAGCTAGTGTTAATCTAGGTTTGTGATCTAGTTAGTGGTTAATTTAGTTCCTTAGTTGCTAATTGCTTGCTTAGTCTAGTCCATCTTGCCCTGCCTTAGTTTAGCTAGTTTGTCACCTAGATTGCTAGTTCGCTTTTTGATAACTTAGTTTCAATTGTGTCTTTCATGCTCGTTCATAACTATAATCAAACCATCAAACAACCTTAAAACCCTAAAACCCTAGCTCCGCAAAAGGAACATAGCTCACGCCTTCTAACTCTAGTGCCCCCTCTATCTCTGTGGTTCGACCCCGCATCTTGCCTTTTGCCTATACTACGACAGTACCTTGTACGCTTGCGGGCGAACTATTTTAGTTTTAGTGATCGAATCGATTTGGGACCATACAAATTTCAAAAGTGAAGATCCCATATCACTTGCGCTCTGACCTCGTGGGGTGCAAAAGCACCACTAGCGGAGATGCACCAAGCTTTCTGGAACCGTTGTCGGGGATAGAGGCACTCGGCCTAGTTAGATAGTGTAGCTTAGCCTTTCCTTTTGCCCTCATCATTGCTATTATTTATTCTTTGTTTTATTTTACATCTTGGCTTGCTAACTTGTCCTCTTTTGTTTGGTTGTGCCTTGTGGATGTGACAAGAAACCCTTTGGAGTCAAGATGGTAGACCGAGATGCGCGAGCCCCTTCAATCCCTCAACCACCCTACGTGATGAAGATGTTGGAAGACATGGTATATCTCATGCAGATTCATGTGGAAGGTTCTTCTCATCACTCTGATGACTCCATGGTGGCTTTTTGTGGAGACATGGTTCTACAATCATATGGCATCCAGAACAACCAAGGCTCCATGTCAAGCTCATACAAGTCAGAATGGAGAAATGGCCCAAACTTTTCATGGAAGGAACAAGGAGTCCAAGAGCAAGAAGACAGCTCCATGTTTGAAGAAGAAGTTCTAGAAAAGTTAAGAAGCCTTGAAGAAGTGAAGAGAGAGGTGTCTTTTCAAGGACAAACCATTGATCGGCTAGAGCAAAGGCTAGATGAGACTTCCCTTTCACTTGCCCTTTGTGAGGAGGGAAGATCCCTTTCCCAAACCATAGTGAACCCAAACAATGCAAATAGCTATATGGGCTCCCCTCAAGTTATCTATGATCCACCACCTCCTCAACCTTCGTATAACTTCCAACACACCTCACAACCACCACCACAACATCAATCACAAGAACCACCCCCATACCACCCACCTCCACAACAACCATCCTACATCCTTCACAAACCTAATCCGCCACTACCACCAACACCACCACAACCATCACTTGCTCTCCTTCTTCCCCATGAGCAAGTGGATACAATTTAAATCTTGAGGTGTGACAAGGTTATAGAGGATCTCAACAAGGGAGGGAAGCAATTATACAAAGATCATGATGTAGAACCCCTACCGCAAAGTCCTTGTGAGAGTGCTAAGTGCATTAAAAATTCTGCAGTTTTGGCAGATTTTGAGAAGATAATACCTTGTGCCCCATCTTCCTTTGATATGACACCAACACGTTCTCCCATTGCTGATCCAAGACATCCCAATGTGATATTTTTAGGATTGCAAGTGTCCAACAGGATGGAAACCCCTCTCTTTGATGCCTATGAAGACCCATTGCTCAAGGGTAGGCAAAACTATGGCATGAAAAGTTTGGATGTCTTAAGATTGACTAAGGCAGACAACTCATTGCTTGCCATCATCAAGCAAATACCAACTTATGTAAGGTTCCATAAGGGTGTTTTCACCTCCAAGAAGAAGATGAGAGGGAAGATGCCTAAGGAGGTCATCTTAAATGGGCTAAAAAGTTTTGTTGATGAGGATCCTTACATTGAGATCTATGATGATGACCCCGGAGGAGAGACAAATGAAGAAAGACACTTGAGAAACTCACATAACCCTTGGGAGGAAGAACAAACAATGAAAGCATTTGAGAGGATTGTGTATGATGATGAAGAAAATATTTTGCTTTTGGAGAATGCTTGATTGACGAAGGAACAACAAGCCCGGCTGAAGGCATAAAATTTAGCGCTAGTGGGAGGCAACCCACGTGGTTTGAGATTCTCAAACTTTGTTTTATCATACGTTCTTTTGGTTCCAAGAAACACACACACACACTATACTTGATTGTTTTTCTGTTTGAGAATCATGTTAGCACAAGTATAAGGAAGAAAAGATGATGCAGAAAGGGTTTAGCCAAAGTGGAGGTCAAAATGGAAGAAGAGATTACAAATCAATAGAGGAGCTACAGGAAGAAGGACAGAACGGTCGTGCTGTTCAGCACGGCCGTGGTGGCCATGTCCTACTCACTTAGTGTTACATTGACCACTCCAGCTCTTCGCGGTTGTCTTTCGCGACCCCACGCATTTTACCCTACTAGTCTAAACTTCTATTTTATGCTGAGGGTAGCATAATTTAAAAGTTTGGGGTGGTAGGGCGGTAAACCTTTCTCTCACCGCACTTTTCTCCATGTACCTTGTGCTAAATTTTTGCAAGATGATTAAACAGTTTGACTAACATTTCATACTTTTTTACCCTGACCTGGTGTGTTTGCTTGCATTCATGCATACATGTAGTTTAATTTCATGCATTTTTGTGTAATTTTTCAAAAACTTTGCTCCTTTTGCTCCTCCATACCATGCATTGCATCTTTAGGTAGTTTTTGTAGTTTCTTGTGCATTTTAATTAGGATTTTCTGCTTTATGTCTCTAAATTCCCTAAAGTAGGTTTAGATGTGATTTAGTGCAAATTGGCACCATTTTGGCCAATTTTGCCCAAATTTTAAGATTTCTTGTCTAAAAAGTATGTTTTGACCCAATCTCTACTATTTTGAGTAAAAATGGCAACCTTTGACTAGTGCAAGTGAAATGTCATGCTTTATTGCTAAGTGGTATCAATGTTTGACTTTTTACGTGTGCATCACCTCTCTTAGGATTGTGATTGAATTGGTTGAATTGTGAAATTGCGCAAGCTTTGAACGCTTAGTGTTTGTGGAATCACTTGTTTGATATATCAAATTTCATTTTTTTCATTCATGTGGTGTGATATCTTGGATGAAGTGTTGGATTAATTCTCATGCAGGATGTCTTATGTGGAAAATCATACCAATGACCCCTCTTTGACCCGACTATTCTTCCACCATCTTCATACCCCTCCGCCTCATAAAAAGATGCCCTAGTGCACATAATCAGCCTTGGCCACCTCCAAAAGTTTGGGGTGGCCATATCTTGATCTCCCCGCTTCACTCTATCCACCACTTGCCCTATCTACACCAAGGGCAAGAAAGAAAAGAAAAGAAAAAGAAAAGCAAAAACAAAATAAAAGGATGATCCTATTTAAGAGTATTCAAATAAAGAAAAGATGAGTGTGTAAAAACACTCCAAAAATCTTACTGCATCCCTTTCTTCCACTTTCATACCCATTGAGCTAAGAAGCATCAAACTTAGCTCATTTTGCCTTTTTCCGCAGCCACGTGGGTCATCTGGTATGATTTGAAATATAAGACTGAATGCATAAATGTGAAACAACACTCCTAGTCATCCTCGATTAACACTATCATGAAACGGTTTACCTGGAACTTTATGGCAGAAGTATGGATAACTTGTGTATTCTACACACTATATTTGAAGTTCATGTGCTTTGTGCTCTTTTCGTGATTGGTTTGTGAAAGAAGGAGAGGAGAGAGGTGAAATGCATGTAATTAGTCGTCTTTGATACCATTCAGCAATAATCAGCTTTTACTTTGCATTTGTCATTTCTTGTTTGTGGAAAATTTGTAGAGAGATCGAGTTAGAGCATACTTGAGAACAAGTATGTTTTAAGTTTGTGGTGGTGATGTAGCCCTATTTTAGGGCTCCATCATGTGCCATTTTGTACTTAAGTCACATCTAAACATGTAGTTTACAAGCTTTTTACCCCTAATTTGCTTATCATCGCAAATATGCTTATGGATGTTCTTTGCACTGTTTTTCAGGTACTTGGACCATGCATAGATGGAAGAGAGAGAGAGAAGGAGTTCTAGGGTTCCCCCACTCAAGGAGGGACCCAAAGAAGGCCCCAAAGTCTCCCTCAACCTACCTCCAGTGGCCAAGAATCACCCCAAGCAAAGACATCCGAAAATGACAGAGTCAGAAGTGAAATCAAGTCATGCAAGCCTCACCACGGCCGTGGCCACAATGCCACGGTCGTGCCTTTTTTTAGAAATAAAGTGCCAATTTCAACAGGGAAATTCCATAGAATCCCACGGTCATGGCCACTTGCCACGACCGTGACCATTGAAGACACCACGGCCGTGGCCATCAGCACGGTCGTGGTCAGTAGAATAGAAAACGGTCGTGGGCTCCACCCACGGTCGTGCGTTTATTGATCAAGAAGTGAGCCTCCAACAGGGATTTCCTCCAAGCCACCATGACCGTGACCAAGTCACCACAATCATGGCCGAAGATGATCAAGTGGCTCCTCCCACGGTCACCTCCTCCTCCTCCAAAACGATCGTGTTACCCAACACGGTCGTGGTGCCCTTACCCACCACGACCGTGGCACTCCGCCATGGCCGTGGCCACCACCATACTTCGCTTTTTCACCACTTCCTTCACACCACGACCATATTCACCCCCCACAACAGTTCCCCACTACCCTCACCATGGCCGTGGCACACCCACCACGACCGTGGTGATCACCGACCCTACACAACTTTGCACAGCTTTTCCTAAACTACCCCTACTTACCCTAGTGCTTCCACCACCACCTATATATACCTGGGTGGCGGCCATAGCACTAGGTTAGACTCCCCCACAGTTGCTAAACTACTCAACCCTCCATTCATGAGTTCCTTATGCAAATTCCTTGCATTTTGGCTCACCATCCACCATTTCCACCCTCATTCCACCATGGAATCCTAGTTTCCTGGGTTTTCATCCATAATCCCCCACCATTTCATGCTCCCCTACACCCTTGGAGGAGGGAGGCCATCTACAGCAGCTTGGAGGTGAAGAAAAGGCCACTTCATCAAGCTTCATGGAGTTTATTCCTCTTCTACCCCTTTCTTTTCTTGTTTTCTTGATCATGTCTAGCTAAGCCCCTAGTGGTGGGCTGTTTGGGGTTAAAATGTGACTTTGATACCATGTTGGGGGAAGTTGCTTGTAATGAACTTAATTCATATCTATGATGATTGCTTCTTGCTTCTATCTCATTTACTATTTTATTGCATGTGGTTTGTGCTTATAACATGGATTGCTTGCTTTGAGATATTTGATGATACTTAGCTTCTAGGAGGAATTGGAGTGTATGTGGCAATCTTAGGATTGGCTCCTAGGTCCAATTAGTGGATCCCTAGCTAGCCCCCTTTGTTCCTACATACACATCCCTCCTCCTACAAGTGAGTGTGAGATTTAAGTGGCTAGTGTAAGTGAGAGTTATGCAATTGCCTAGGGCCTTCTAAAGGCTAGAGTGGCTAGTGGCATTAGGATAAATCCCCTCATCTCCACTCCCATCTCTACCCTCAACCCTCAATTGTCCACTATCACTTACCCTAGAAACCTAGATTTGGCCAATCCCATTAGAATTACACCTAACCCTAGTCTTCTACTAGTAGTATAGGGTATGTTCTAATGGCATTGACCTTGTTGTTTGGTTTGGTAATCTAGATATGATTTGAGCACCATGCATGTTTAATGAACTTCCCCAACTCAAATAAAAGTGACATTTCCCAAACGGCCCACCCACCTTAATCACTCTTGCTTAAAACCTTAATTGCTCTGTTTGCTTGTTAATGCTAGTGTAGGTCAATTGCTTTGGTTAACTTAGTTAATTGCCTAGTTTTGCTAGCTAGTGTTAATCTAGGTTTGTGATCTAGTTAGTGGTTAATTCAGTTCCTTAGTTGCTAATTGCTTGCTTAGTCTAGTCCATCTTGCCCCTGCCTTAGTTTAGCTAGTTTGTCACCTAGATTGCTAGTTCGGTTTTTGATAACTTAGTTTCAATTGTGTCTTTCATACTCATTCTTTAGTATAATCAAACCATCAAACAACCTTAAAATCCTAAAACCCTAGCTCTACAAAAGGAACATAGCTCACGCTTTCTAACTCTAGTGCCCCCTCTATCTCTGTAGTTCGACCCCACATCTTGCCTTTCGCCTATACTACGACAGTACCCCGTACGCTTGTGGGTGAACTATTTTAGTTTTAGTGATCGACTCGATTTGGGACCATACAAATTTCGAAAGCGAAGATCCCATATCACGTGCGCTCTGACCTCGTGGGGTGTAAAAGCACCACTAGCGGGGACGCACCAGCCACCTTCTCCATCCTGAGCTTGGTGCCTAGGGTCACCACTCGGGTGCCCAATGGTCTTCTGTAATGACCCCACCTTCCGATAACCCCCAATTAAGGGAGACCGAGAGGTCAGAGCCGTTATCCCAACTTCTGGATCAAAGGTTCAAAAAATAATCAATAAAAATTATTAAATTCTACCAGACTATACTAAAAAGCTGTAATAAAATAAACTTTTTACATACCTTTTTAAAACTGGGATTTCTAAACTTATATCCACACAGATACTAATCTAACTAATCCTCCTTTGCACTTTAATTCTCATTGAATTCCACATATGCCACTTTACTGTTTGTCCTTTTCATATGTACCTAAAACGTAGACAAACAATATTTCGGTTAGCATAAAGTTGGTATGTGGGGGGGGAAAATAATCGTGCAATTAACCATAACAACATATTGCAGTCAATTACAGTTTAACAAACAACTTTACGTTTTAAATATAACTGCACGATCCATACATACCCTATCCTCTGTGTTGTCCCTGCAGTGGACCTGGATGCTACCTTCCTTATGGTAGATCCCCATTAAACCCCTCATGATCCTACCTAACAGGTGAATCAATTTCTAGGGTCAAGTCACATGGCACTACCCATAGGTAGCCCTCTCCTTAACATATGGTGTGCTAAGGAGTCTCATGGAACTACACGTGGGTAGCCCAATTTCTAACTCATGATAGCCTAGACCTTGCTCTAGGTTACCCCTTTTAGCATTTGCAAAGCCAAAGATGAGGACCAAGATCTATTCCAGTTATATATACATATTTATAGTGATAATCATAGTCACTTTATAGTTGCATGAAATAAAAGTCATCCAAGTAGTTATTTTCAGGAAACCGATAAAAATGTTTGGGAATCACCATGAAATTAAAGTGATTATCTATAAGCGTAACCACATACCTGTCAGGATGATTTGAGACAGAATAATCCAATCAATCAAGAATTCCAAATAGGCAAGCAAGCACATTATGAGATCTTGAAATATGCATACAATTTCCTATTATTAATCATACTATCAAGATCTATTAAACCTAGCTCACTTCCTAGGGTTTCTAGTCCACTTTTAGGGTTTCGATTGCAATTCGAGTTTCCCTTCATCTTTTACTATTTTAAACTCTAATTACCTCATATATTCATCATGAAAGATACTAAGGTTATCTTTTAACAACATATAACCCTAATATCAGAAAAAGCATAATTAACCATCAAATAAGTCCATTAAGCCTCTTTTACATTAAAGCGACCATTTTCATCCTTTTAGTCCATGACAAGATCATTATGCTTATTTATCATCAATTCATAGTTCATTATGGTCTAATTCACATATGAACTCTATTTGTCATTAATTCTACCTTTAACCATTAGAAAACCCTAATTACTACATTAAGGGTATTTATCCACAATTAGGAACTTTTATACTCGAAATAGCCTAGAATTATCATATCCCAACTTTAATCATAAAATTGAACAATTAAAGCCATTAAGATCACATTTACTAATATTAGGGTTTCAAGGCCCATTAAAGCATATTTATTCACATGAACTCTCAATTAAACTAATTACATGCAAAGTTCATCCTTTTTTATCTTAATGTATCTTTTCATGATTAACAGGCTAATATCAACTTTAATCATCCATTAAACTCTACTAATTACATTAATCATCTCAAAATAGAGTTTCTTAATCATTAATACATTAAAGTTAATAACTTCCATTACTTTTCGAATTACAATCAGACTTAGGCTTCAAATATATTTTTATTGCAATCCTTGAGTTCTCCTGATCAAAATTTATATATAATGCGCATCCATCTGAGCTATTGTTAATTAGTTATGATTTTTGTAAGAACCTACTTACTTGAGCCAATCAGAAAGTGCCAAATGTCCTTTCCATGCAACGTATCTCGGCTTGCTTGAAAACCCAACGAAATGTCGATATTGGCCTTAACTTAAAGATCAACACTTTGGCACGCGGAGGGGCAGAACTGTCCAATGCGCCCTGGTTCATCTTCTTCCTTGCTCCGACGGTCTGCTGCCGCCCTAGACGCTAAGGGCGCGGATCCTCCTTCCCCCTATTGACCTCGAAAGCCACCAGGGAGGGTGTCGTTGTTGGGTTTTAAGGGAGGTAGAGAAGGCAGCGGAAACAAAAAATTATCTCCTCCCCAAACCCAGAACAAGGAAACGCGTCAACGTCTATACAATAGGAAAGGATGGTTTGTGGAATCATACCTTGTCCCGAGGCTTGCTCAGCGACAATACCTCGCGGCTTGCGCAGTCTTCACCTCCGGTCTTGGATGGTGTCTGTGCAGCTCCTGGTCGCACCGGGACTGACAACTCCTGATCTCACCGGGACTGTCGAGATTGACAGTCGTCCTCCCAGCGGCAGAAACCTCCCG
Organism: Alisma plantago-aquatica; assembly: GCA_963693085.1. Classification (NCBI taxonomy): domain Eukaryota; kingdom Viridiplantae; phylum Streptophyta; class Magnoliopsida; order Alismatales; family Alismataceae; genus Alisma; species Alisma plantago-aquatica. Next base: position 924,735,276 of record OY856410.1, on the reverse strand, counting down.
CCTCTGAAGTAATCCACACGGACCACCTGGAACTCCAATCTCCTTGTCCCACAAGGAATTGGAAGGAGTCGCACCCTCCTGTCAGGGTACTAGTCATTGACACACTCTCCTGCCACCAATTACTTTCTGTAGTTGTCTTTCCCTTGTTGTGCCTCCCTTATCGGGTAGCACTTGCTCAGGCTCTCTCGGTTACCAAAACCAGAGAGAACGACAACTTTACAGAGCAACTGGTTGCACACTTTGTTGTACTTTGAGAATCCCCCAATACCCCTATATATAGGAGGGTCATGGGACAGGGTTCTCTATCTCGGGCAATGCGGGACTAAAGCAGGAGTAGAAGGGTTCGAGATTTTCCACAAAAACAACCAACTGCATAACCTGAACCGATCGTTTCACAACTGAAACGGTCGGTTGGGGACTTGAACCTGTCGGTTGACACCTCAACCGATCAGTTGGGACTCATGAAACGGTCGGTTTGTGGTCCTGGTCAGTTCCCGATATGCTTTCCATCTTTTGTTTCTAATTGGTATCAAATACCAATCCTTGTTCCAATCAAATTGGGCAAATGAAACAAAAGGAAATTTCTCACCAATCCTACTTTCTCAACTTGCTCGGTTGCATCAGTTGAACCGATAGTTTCAACACTTGAAGCAATCATTTCACCCTGTCCATGAGCCGATCGACTCACAACCTGAGCTGATCGGTTCACCAAGCTGAGCCGATCGGTTCATCATATGAGTCAATCAGTTGGAAGTGCAGATGGTGCAGAATTAGTCAATTGCAGTTTCAATCAATCCGATACTCCAATCAATGTGTCCAACACCTTGAACATTATGACATTGAGCTATCAATTAATTGAGTGTTTAATTGAACAACTAAACTCCTTTAGAAATCAATCTAAACATTGTGTGTGGACAAAACTCCTCATCCAGGTTAAATCCTATGTGTTTGACCATGCAGGTCCATTTCACGTTGGCAGTGAAAGTTGATAACATCAGTTTTTGTGATGATTTTGCCCTTTATTTTGTTATCAAAACTGTCCTTTTCTGCTATTTTCCTCTATTTTATTAGCATTTTCACAATAATTGGCCAGGCAATGCTCTTACTCCAACTTTCCTATCTTTTGCAGAGTTTCTCCTCGTTTTTGTGCAATAAGGCCGCTCCGGCCCAGGAATAAGTCCAAGCCTGTCTCGGCCTCCCTGACGCCTGATACAACCCTGCCCGACAAGGGTTGGGCGACACAAAGACGCTCGACAAAGAGGTGCCGTGCGAGAAGATGCTGATGGACGACATGCCTTCTACTTGACAGGGAACCCAACTCGCCCCGACAACCCAGCTTGTCGGGCGACACAGCCACCCACCGGCAGGCGCGCCGCCCGTCACGTGACCGATAGCAGACACCTCCGTGCCGATCTATACCTGTATCGGCCGTCCATCGACCGGCTCATAAGGGAGCTACGTGGCTCTTCGAGCACCATATCTCCTCCCAGCCAGCTGACTATAAATAGCAGCTACAGGGAGCCGAAAAGATAGTTAGACAGTTCGGAGTCTTGAATTCGGACAGTTGGGAGCTTGAGCGAGGAGACTGCGAGAGCATACGTATCGTGCCCCAGTGCTCGTATCGGGCGACACTAGGTGAGCTTCTCCTCATCCCGGGAGGGAGGGGACAATTCACTTAGGACCGTCTCGGGCGACACTGCGGGCCGATATCGGCCGACGTGGATGAGTGATACAAGTGCCTGACAGCAATAATGCGTAGCTCTTAGCCCGACGCGATATCAAACTGATACGCTTAGCCAGTCGGTGTGTGCCGCCCGAGAGGGTGTGCCACCCGATATGAGCATATCGGCCAGAGTCCTTGATCGATACAGTCGACAGTCGGTGCGTGCCGCCCAAGAGGGTGTGTCGCCCGACACCTCTATATCGGGCTAGGCCTCTGACCGATATCGGGCAGGAGAGCTACAACACCATGTCGTCCTTCTACATCAAGGAGGCGACACCTATCTTTTAATTCTGTTATTTAATTCTTTATTATATGGAATGTATTAAGACCCTTAAATGTTTATGGAAATGGAAAGAATTAATTACTTGTTGCTCTATGCTTGGTGTACAATGTTGGATAACTGCTCTGTTTAATATCTGAACTCTAGCTTGCATGTTTGGATCGCATTTCGCTTAGCTACTGAATCGTATTTTCCCATCGCAACAACTTCGAGAGTTGTGTTGCGGCTCTAGTGTTTGGTCCGATTCTAGAGTACGAGAGTGCCTGGAACGGAGCTGTTTCTGTAACATTCCACTCTAACTAAAGCCCAGCAACCTCGAGAGGGGTGTTGATGCAGAGGTTAGAGGTACCCGCTCTGAGAGGAGGGGTGCAGGGTGTTACCGTTGCCGCTTGTTTTACTATAGTCTTATCCTTCGTACCTTGCCTGTGCTATAGTCTTTATCTTTCTGCTTCTGTTGCATGAAAACCCTAAAAACTGCTAAATGACTAAAACCTTAAATCTCTCTAGTAGCTCCATTTGGAGATAGTTTTCTTGTTTTATTTCGTGACATCTTACTGTTCCCTTTTTGGGAATTTATATCTCTGTATACCTGCCAGAGTGTAGCGTGTCGATTCATGGTTCTCAACACTACCCCCTTGTCCCTGTGTTCGACCCCGTATGACTACTTCGACCCCGTAAGCAAAGTTGTGGGGGCCTAGAAGGATTCGGGTTTATAAATATAAAAGCTCGACTACCTCAAATCTGCCTCCATTTTTTGACGCGTGATTTAGGTCGGTCAACTTTTTGGCGCCGTTGTCGGGGACAAGGCAATAACGGTACTGTAATAGGAACCCGGATCCACTAACTACACTCCAGTGCCTCAACCTTAGAAATGAGCTTGACAGCACTCTTTTTCTTTTTCTTTCTTTTCTTGGCATTATCCTTTGCCTTAAAATAAAAATTCAATTTTCTGAACTCGATTTTCTTTGTGACAATAATGTAGGTACCTCAAAGAGAGGATACTCCACTCGTCTGAGCACCTACTCCAGATGTCATGCCTCCCCGAGTTGAGCCACCCCAGTCCGAAGGTGAACGCCCAGGGCATGCTAGGCACAACTCGCCTCCTCCTAACGGCGACGACAGATACGACGGGAACGACCAACCGGAAGATCCAGAAATGGATCAATCGGAGGCAGATCACCGTCGTAACAGACGTCGCCACCGCCGAAACAGAAGAAACCACGATCAGGAGTGGCACCAGGAGGAGAGTGACAGCGACGACTCTGAGGAAGAGGAGAAGACGCTTAGGGAGCTGGCGTCCTCGAAAGCCAACCACTCCAGATGCCCGGTCATCGTCCCACGTTTCAATGCAACCAACTTCGAGCTCAAGCCGTCCGTGATATCCATGATTCAGAATAAGAGTTTCAGGGGGAACTCCAAGTATGATAATCCCTATCATCACCTGGATGCCTTTAAGAATATCTGCGACACGATCAAGATGTGAGGTGTCCCTCAAGAAGTCATATACTGTAAGGGGTTCATCTTTTCACTAGAAGACAAGGCGTTGTCCTGGTACCTTGGGGTACCCCACCAGTCCTTGAACGGGTGGAGGGTGTTAGCCGACGCGTTTGTGAACAAGTTCTACCCCACAGAAAAGATAGTCAGGAATCGGTAGAAGATAACTTCTTTCACGCAAAAGCCGAGTGAAAGCCTCCATGACGCCTGGGAGGGATTCCAGGAGTACATGAGGGATTGCCCCCATCACAACTACAAGAGGGGTTTCCTCATCACCACCTTCTACAATGGTTTGACCCCCGAAGACAGGGTATCGCTGAATGCGGCAGCGGGCAGTGATTTCCTGGGGAAGAAGGCCAAGAAGTCAGAGTTAATCATCAAGAATATGGCCAAGTTGATGGCCGGTGCTGATTTTGATCGGTCTGATAGAGGACCAATAAAGAAGGTAGGTGAAGGGTCCACCATTGAATCAAAGGCGCTGGAGGCAATCACCTCGCAGATTCAGAGGATTGCTATGGATGTGAAACAATTGAGAGAAGCTGGTGGTAAGGGAAATAAACATGTAGAAAAAGCGATGAAATGTGTAACCTATGGAGAAGGTGGCCATGGGGTAGATAGTTGTGTCTACACCCGGCCGGAAGCATCAAGCGATACAGAGTCTGAGGCAGAAGAGACTGGAAATGTCTCTTTTGTAAACTTCAGAAGACTGGACCACCCAGGCTTCAACTATGGAAACAAGGATGCAGCTGAGAACTCTCATCAGCTGCATAACTCGACTAAGCCACCCCAGGCTTTCGAAAAAAGGGGAGGAGCCGGTCAGTACGCTAGAAACGCCCCCTTCCCGCAGAATAAAGGTAATTTCCAAGGCCAGGCTAAATACCAAGGAGCAGCCAAGGAAGAGGGACAGAACCAGGCTTCTAACCAAGCAAATGTAGTAGGGTAGTTGTTTGATTTTGTGAAGAGGCAGGATACGATTAACAATCAACTAGCACAGAGCACTTTATCAAATTCAGGCATTTTGAACTCATTACAGGCTTAACTGGCAGATATGCAGACGCACCAATGCCAGATTGACCAACAATTAGCTCAAATGGCTGAATTGATGAAGAACCCCTCAGGAAAGATATCGTCGAACACCGAACCTGCAAAGAGGCCAGGGCAGTGACAGATGGAAGACTGAGATCAAGTTGATAAAAAGGGGATGATGTTGGGAGACAAAGAGAGAAAAAAAAGATGGAGCCGTCAAGCTGAAGACGATAACTGCAGCGCTACTCGGGAGGCAACCCGAGCTTTATTTTGTTTCTTAGACTAGGATTGCAATTTACTTTCCTGCAAAACAAACATTACAAACATTTGGTATGTAATAAGGCCCGAGGTGGTGCATGCGCCACATGCACTGACTCTTATGTTTTATGGGCCACTGCCTTAGTTTTATTTACCGGGATGGGTAATACCATCTGAGGGCGGGAGCTTAGTCCTAGGCCAATGATATTTTACTCATCAGCCGCAGCTTAACCCATTTTGTTTTTACGTTGTCGCGGGAGGCAACCCAACCGGCACTTTGAATGCACCCTTATCGGGTGGTGGGACTTTGTGGAATGCAACAGTCGTGCCGACGGTTGGGCTTGCCGACTTACGTTTTGAGCAAACGGTCGACGTGCGTCCGGGTTTTTACTATAAAAGGAAAGCGAGATTTACCGTGTCGGGTTCCTTACCTTGTTGTTTTTACCCTCCCGTGTCGAGCGAGAGAACTTGTGCTTCAGCTCCCGTGTCGCGCGAGACCGCAATTCTCCTGTGTCACCCGACAAGCTCAGATCACAACAAGGTATAGCCCGACAGGCATGTCGCCCGACAGATCGTATCGGCCGACACGCTTCTTTCTCTACTGTTTATCGGTCTCAAGTTTTCTTCATTGAGCAGTTGCATCTCCCGATATGGGTATCGTGCAAGGTATCTTTGATCCGCGTTGCCCGATATACCATGTCGGGTGATAGCCGTGTCGCCCGATGTTGCATCGCATCGTCTATTTTTGGATATCAGCCGACACGCTGCTTCTCTTTCATAAGAACCGTATCGGGCACCTCGCCTTGTTGCCCTCGTGTCGCCCGACACGACCCTTATGAGCAACAGACCTTATGCGCTTCCACCGCCTTACCGACCTATCTTTATCGTGCGATGGAATCTTTCTACGTATCGGGCGATACCAATCTCTTATGTCGGACACAGGGCTTCACCGTTGAAACCAGTGTGTCGCCCGATACAAGAGTGTCGGGCAGCTCTGTAGAGAATATACCGGGTCACACGTTTACTCTTTATTATATTTTCAAAAGCCAACATACTTAATCAAGGCATTTCTTTTGTTTTGTTGACTTACAGAATTGGCCCGCACTAAGATTACCGCTGTCCCAGTTGACGAGCAGGGCAGGAGAATCTATCCTGAGGCTGCTGCTGAAGGGCAGGCTGCTCGACCCAAGCGCCCAAACCCAGGACAGGCTGGGACGTCGGGGACAAAGAAGAAGGCAAGGGTTGAATAAGCTACGACTCCTGCACCAGCACCGACACATCCTACAGCAACACAAACACCACTAGCTGCAGTAGAACTCCCAGAAACCTTTTCGGTGAGTTTCGATCCAAGAGACGACGAGCATGCTCGCCGCTATGCTGAGGTGGTGCCCAAGGCGTACAAGCCGAGCAGGTTCTGCCACAGGGCCTCGTTTGATGAGCTTGGGATCGTGAAGAGGCTGAAGAGCATCCTTGCGGCGGCAGGACTGAAGAGGATCTGCTTCAGCCGGACTTCCTCGTACACTAAGCTGACGATGGAGTTCATATCCTCTCTCCGCCGAGTGAAGAATTCATCAGCAGAGAAAGAAAAGTTTGGCGAGCCAGACAGACTACAGGCCCGATTGTACAACTCGGAGCACATCATCTCCGAGAAACTCTTAAACGGGATCTTCTCTTCCAACGAGGAGGAGAAGAAACAGATGGACAACGGTGAGAGGATCACCAAGGATGACGGGTTCAACCCCGTGGAGTTTTGGGGGAAGCTTACCGGTGAATCTTCATTCAAGCCGGGAGCAAAGGTCGTGGCAGTGCACTCCTGTTTCTGGAGGATCGTGCATAAGTTGGTGGTGTGCTTGCTATTCAGCAAGAACGAATCCAGCAGCATCTACACAGAGGAGCTCCACGTCATGTGGCACATTATGGAGGGCCGAGCGATCAACCTCGGTCGGTTCTTGATGAATAGGTTGCATCCGATGAAGGACGCTACTAAGGAGTACTGCATGGGCGGCCTCATCAACCTCATCGCAGAAGGACTCGGGTACCCATTCGAGCCGCACAGCCATATAAGGACGCAAGGCGATGAGGTGTTTGACACCAAATATCTGATGAGGACCAACATCATCAGGAAGGAGAGGGGGAGGCTATTCTACAAGTTTTCAAGGACAGACATACTCCTTCCCCTCCCCCGCTACGCCAACTACGACAACGAGAAGTTGGTCTTCACCATCGCCGAGATCAAAGACATAGCAGATGGCACGGCTATAGCCACCACGACCAGGGCCACAGAGAAGCTCGCCCCAGAACTTCCAACGACAACTGCTGATCGAGTTGTCGTCGCCCCAACCATACCAGCCACCGCACCAGCAACAACAATGGCGGTTGAGAAGGAACCGGTGGTCGTTGAGGTCACCAGGACGGAAACTTCAGGATCTGCCATGGAAGAGACAGTCGCAGTTCCCATACCTGTTATTAGAGCTACAGAGGCGGGAGAGGAGCCTCGACGGAGCAACAACATCAGGATGTCCGAAGAGATCAGGAGGGAACTCGAAAGGACACCCTCGCTGCCGCCGAAGTCCCCACCTGTAGCGGTCGAGGAGACCGCCGACAGTGCAGAGGTGGAGCAAAGTCCGCCCTCACCGCGGCCATCCCCAGTCAGAATAGAAGGCAAGGCGGCAGCACCTGAAACAGTGCCGACACCCCGCCTGAAGTCATCTGGATCGCAGACGATTTTCATAGATTCCACCTCTCTGGGTGGACCTTCACGCGGACTAGATGTCGCAAGGATAGAAGGGAGACCCACCGGACCCCCTCCGTCGCTTGGAAAGATGCTCGGAGACGAACTCGATGATCTACGGGAGGTAACAACCACCAACTCTGCTACTTGCACTTCCCTAACACACAAACTTGCATCCTTTCAAGACAAGCAGGACAGCCATGAGATCAGGCTGAACAAGCAAGAGAGCGAGTTGCTGACTCTTGCGGGCGTACCCGGCGGACTAGAGGCCTTGAATGCAGCGATGCAGCAAGTCCTCCAATGACTTGACATGCTCGAGGAGAGGATGGACAGAAGTGACGTTCATCCGCACCGAAGGCAGCCGAGACGGTCGCCGTCACCTCCCAGCCGAAGCCCTAGTCCCTCCTCTTCAGGTTCCCCCTCGGTAATAGCGTCCTCCTCCCACTCCTCCTCCAGCGGACGATCGTCAACGCCCAGAGAGGGGACGCAACAAGGATCTACCGAAGGGTCTCCCAGCAGACAGGAGAGCTCTTTAGGTTTGGGAGATGCTAACATCTCCATCCCCCTACATGAAGTTGAAGATGATGACGCAGATATCAACATCGGGGGAGACTCGTCTGATGAGTCCGAAGGAGAGGTGGGGGATGTCTACACAGTGAATAACAGGCATCCACCCCGAGGAAAGTGCTCATTTGCGGACACATTCCACGAGCCGTCTGAGATACCCTCCTTCGAGATGGCCGACTTCGATAGAAGAGCCATCGGGAACCTGACGATCAGATACCAGAAGCTGCTGAATACGGTCTTAAGGTCGCAGGCCAATGAAGAAGAAGTCGTCTGGAGCGACTGCTACCTCTCCCTACGATGGGAAGATATTCGGAAGATGTTCCGCACACCGGCAGTCGTCGGCAAATGAGTATTCAGGGTCCTGGAGAATGCAATAATAGAGAAGATCAACAGCAGGACAGGTCAGAGACAAATATACACAGCCACCCCGACCTTAGCAAGAAGGCTGATGAAGGGAGATCTAGACTCCCGTGCGGTGGTCGACATGCTGCAATACGTTGAAGAGAATAAACCAAATCTGGTGTTGGCCCCGTACAAGCATCACAACGTGTGGTTTCTCTGTATGGCGGACATCAGAAACCGCGACGTCCAGCTGCTGTGTTGCAGCAATGATGAAGTACCGTGCTCCGGGGGTATTTTCCGCCGCCCGGAGGACAGAGTGCTGAGACGTCTGCCAATACGCCTGCTACGAGCTTTAAAGCAAGGAATCCAACGTCTTCAAGGACCTTGGAACTACTTCGCTATCAGAAACCTCCCCGAACAAGAAGAAAAGGGGAGCAGAAACAGCGTTAGGGTGCCATTGAAGCGCTCAACTCAATCGGAAATTTGGGATTCCTCAAGGGCACGTCATTCTATCAACGCAGGGGCGTCTACGCCATGCTCCTAATCAAGGACAATCGCTATTTCCGGGACGCAGGTGTGCCGGAAGAGCTGCTGAATACTGATGTACAAGAAGATTCTTCTTCTCGATCCAGCAGCCCAGAAGAAAAAGAAGAAGAAATAGCTCTCGAAATTCATGGGGCGGGTAAGCAGCTAGCAATCCTGAAGAAAGTACACGGAAAGTACGACACTGCTTTGCCCGAAGCTTCTGAAGGGCAGATCACAAATTTCGACCACTTTTCATGTACGACTCTCACACAGGAGCAGGTCAACATCATCCAGAGGAAGCTTGCTGATTCAACCCCATCTGATGTTGCTTTTCAGACAAGAGACGTCTTAGTCCTGGCAGAGGATCTAAGGGACATGGTAAAGGAAGGAGGGTGCTTGACTGTATCAGTTGCAACTGCTTACATCCAATATATACAACCAAAGCTAAAACATGCATACATAGCCCATCCTTTGGTCTTCAATGATATCTGCCTCGCCGATGAAACGGGAGAGAAAAAGATGTTCCTGCACGAATTGAAGGAAGGCGTCGCAGGCACTATCTTCCTGCCTATTATGCATTACAATCACTAGACGCTCCTGGCGATGTATACTCGGCAACGAGCTGGCATTTTCTACAACAGCTCGGACAACAACAAGAATCATCCAGTGTTGTGTACATCGGAACCTTTGACACCCGTCGAACGCTTAGTTTAAAAATATTACGACGAAGTGTCAAAGATGGTCGATCCATTCCTGAACATACAGGGAGGCAAATGGCACAAACTCCAGTTCTGCCACCGCAGTCCGCAACAAGCTCCTTTATCCAACGACTGCGGCGTCTTCGTCCTGGAATGGATTGCAAGTGAAGCGACGCCTGACCAGCTCCACCACACAGGATATCACAGCAAACGAGGAGAATATGTGTGGGATCTCCTATCTAACGCAGGCGCGACCTCACTCGAATAAACATTACCTCACCTTATCTACTTCACAACTCTGGGACAGAGTGTGGAGTAAGTTTGGGGGGTACCATGTTCCAGTGAGGGAGGTACAAATTTTCTTCTTCTTCCACTATGTTCTTTTGTTCTTTTGTCCCATATTCGTTATTCTTTTGTGTACATATACATTTTCAGTTTTTGTACATATACTTTTTCATACCAAAATTTTGAAAATTTTGAAAAAAAAATTTTCCTATATTTTCCCCATGCATATGTACAAAGTTGTTGTAATAATAATGAAAACCTGTTGTGACTTTTTGCAAAGTTTATTTTCTTTGTGCTGAATGTGACGCAAGTCCTGTTATATCTTTTTGATAATGGTGCTTCGAACAAAAGAGTATACTTTGCCATGTCAAAAATTTCAAAAATATAATAATCTCGCAAACAGCTAAGAGACAAGTATCGAGAAGGAAAAGGTTGCCCAAACATCAGAAATCTCTTTGTTTCCCTCACCCAACAAAATCCCAAACAAGAGAGAGAAGCCTTAAGAGAGTGAATAAAAGCATGAGAGTTGTGCCCAATAAAAGAAAAAGAAAGAAAAAAATATATATACACCACTTGTTTTCCAAAAGTACCCATCTGTAGGCATGGTAGATCTGGGGCAGTGGTACGTAGGATGTGAAATCACTTCTCTAAAGCCAACTGGCTTGGACTGCAGGGACCACTTTCCCGTTAACGGACCCTTACCTGGATGGACTGATGGGAAACAAGATGAAAAACCCAAAAAGCCTTAGCCTACCCTATACACAACTTTCTGCCCCGAAAATAAAGTTGTTTGGTGTGTAAGCTAACTTCGGAATCATACAACAAGTCTCGCTAAAGTTGTAGAGAAAAATTTTACTTAAATAATAAGGCAAGGAAACGCATAGTCTTTTGTTTGCAGTGAAGCAGCATTATCTCTAAAGGCATTACTACACTTGTTTTACCTCTTGGCCTGAAAGTTATCCGAGCAAAAAGAAGCATCACAAAAAATATAGTTTAAATATTGATTGAGGACAATCAAAACGCTAAGTTTGGGGGAGTTGATAACATCAGTTTTTGTGACGATTTTCCCTTTATTTTGTTATCAAAACTGCCCTTTTCTGCTATTTTCCTCTATTTTATTAGCATTTTCGCAATAATTGGCCAGGCACTGCTCTTACTCCAACTTTCCTATCTTTTGCAGAGTTTCTCCTCGTTTTTGTGCAATAAGGCCGCTCCGGCCCAGGAATAAGTCCAAGCTTGTCTCGGCCTCCCTGACGCCCGATACAAGCCCTGCCCGACAGGGGCTGGGCAACACAAAGACGCTCGACAAAGAGGTGCCGCGCGAGAAGAAGCTGATGGACGAAACACCTTCTACCCGACAGGGAGCCCGGCTCGCCCCAACAACCCAGCTTGTCGGGCGACACAGCCACCCACCAGCAGGCGTGCCGCCCATCACATGACCAATAGAAGATACCTCCGTGCCGATCTATACCTGTATCGGCCGTCCATCGACCGGCTCATAAGGGAGCTACATGGCGCTTCGAGCACCATATCTCCTCCCAGCCAGCTGACTATAAATAGCAGCTACAGGGAGCCAAAAAGACAGTTAGACAGTTTGAAGTCTTGAATTCGGACAGTTGGGAGCTTGAGCGAGGAGACTGTGAGAGCATACGTATCGTGCCCCAGTGCTCGTCTCGGGCGATACTAGGTGAGCTTCTCCTCATCCCGAGAGGGAGGGGACAGTTCACTTAGGACCGTCTCGGGCGACACTGCGGGCCAATATCGGCCGACGTGGATGAGCGATACAAGTGCCCGATAGCAATAATGTGTAGCTCTTAGCCCGACACGATATCAAACTGATACGCTTAGCCAGTCGGTGCGTGCCACCCGAGAGGGTGTGCCGCCCGATATGAGCATATCGGCCAGAGTCCTTGATCGATACAGTCGACAGTCGGTGAGTGCCGCCCGAGAGGGTGTGTCGCCCGACACCTCTGTATCGGGCTAGGCCTCTGACCGATATCGGGCAGGAGAGCTACAGCACCCTGTCGTCCTTCTACATCAAGGAGGTGACACCTATCTTTTAATTTTGTTATTTAATTCTTTATTATATGCAATGTATTAAGACCCTTAAATGTTTATGGAAATGGAAAGAATTAATTACTTGTTTCTCTATAATTGGTGCACAATGTTGGATGACTGCTCTGTTTAATATCTGAACTCTAGCTTGCATGTTTTGATCGCGTTTCGCTTAGCTACCGAATCGTGTTTTCCCGTCGCAACAACTTCGAGAGTTGTGTTGCGGCTCTAGTGTTTGGTCTGATTCTAGAGTACGAGAGTGCCTGGAACGGAGCTATTTCTATAGCATTCCACTCTAACTAAAGCCCAGCAACCTCGAGAGGGGTGTTGATGCAGAGGTTAGAGGTACCCACTCTGAGAGGAGCAGTGCAGGGTGTTACCGCTGCAGCTTGTTTTACTATAGTCGTATCCTTCGTACCTTGCATGTGCTATAGTCTTTATCTTTCTGCTTCTGTTGCATGAAAACCCCTAAAAACTGCTAAATGACTAAAACCTTAAATCTCTCTAGTAGCTCCATTTGGAGATAGTTTTCTTGTTTTATTTCGTGACATCTTATCGTTCCCATTTTGGGAATTTATATCTCTTTATACCTGCCGGAGTGTAGCGTGTCGATTCATGGTTCTCAACACTACCCCCTTGTCCCTGTGTTTGACCCCGTATGACTACTTCGACCCCGTAAGCAAAGTTGTGGGGGCCTAGAAGGATTCGGGTTTATAAATGTAAAAGATCGACTACCTAAAATCCACCTCCACTTTTGGATGCGCGATTTAGGCCAGTCAAAAGTCCATAACACTTATGACTTCACAAGAAAAGAGCGGTGCATAGTCACACATCAATGCTACCCAAGTGAAAAAGAAAGTTGGAGAACAACTTTCAATCCTACAATTCGTGAATGGTGTTATAGTGAATGTGTAATTCCTTTTTCACTGATATCCCAAATGAACTCGAGGCATGAAACAGTCATCCTGTCAACGTTCATTCACTTTCTTGATCTCAGAGTAGAATAGAAGAGATATGTTATAACATCAATATGACATACTGATTCACACATGCGTGCATGCCTTTCTCAATCCTACTCATCAAGTGGCCATGGATATCAAACTCCCTCAGGAGGAACAAATCCCATATCTATCACTCACCCCTCAAAAGCCCCTTGTGTCAAAGCCACCCAATCATCACCTTTATAACAACCCATGTTTCAGGACTACGTTTGATGATGTCAAAGTGTGCCCAACGACATGTGTTGAGTGTAGTGATTTCAGGTCAAAGAATCACACTCACCACCATCACTGTGAGTACTGACTGTGACTACCATGTCATGGTCCCATGTATCAAACTCACGGTGGGTCTGTCCGGTACACTTGTTCTCTAACAAGTACCTATGTGTTTGGTTTGATATCTCTATATTATGACTAATGAGATTCTGTCATCAACCAACACCACAATCTAGTCTTGTGTGTCATTGCTGTCTATCTACCTTCCACAATGACATCCGACTAGGGACATAATGATAATGTACAAACTCTTAGCATCCGTATGATCTCATCGTTCAGGTCCTCAACCTGAAAGCATACGTCATTGAGTACTGTCATTTTCTAGACATTCAGTACTGTTCTATCACTATCTCATATGACTGAACCAGAAAGAATTGTAAGCTTGCCTTTGATGTTTATCAAATCAATCTTAATGTATCCCACCAATCATCCCATGATTGGCTCTTAGGGCATACATACCAACAGACTCCCACTTGCACTGCGAGCCAATTACCCTTGAATCATATTCATAGTGATCTTCAAACATGTCCCACATGTTAATCTAGTGCGATCATAGTGAGTAATGGCAACACCTTGTCAAAGTCAGTATTTAAGTGCATGTCTCTCATCTCTTCGATGTACGTCACACACATGAGTTGGAGTTGCCGTAATATGTGATCTAGTATACCTTTGCTAACCTTTAGCCACATTGCATGATCAAGGATTCCATACTTGTCATCAATGAGTGGAATATCTATAAATTCATCTCATGAACTTCCATATCCATATAGTATCCACTGTTGTTCACCAACACATAGATACTCGGCATTTCCTTTTAAATGGTTTTATTGGAACACTTCCAATTATCAACAAATTTTCACTTTTATATATACTATATATATATTGTGATTAATTTTCTATCCTTTCGGAAGTTCACATCAATATAACTCTTTACATTGAACTCTTCCTTATCTCCATAGAACTAGTACTTCTCAAGTACTTATCAAGTTCTCATGGTATTCCAGTAACCCTTACTAGAAGTAGACAGACATCCACTCGTCATACGAGTTATCAGGATGAGCACATCATATTGCCATGTCATACATACAAGATGATGAATGCATTTTGTTCTTGGCATGCAAGATAATGGGATGATTACATACATGATAGATCCATATCTATTCTTAGTGTTCCAATTCTTCATAAGAATTGGACACTTGGCCTTGGGATACTAACTCCATGTAATATGGACAAGTTTTCTCCCACTGAATCTGTGCATACTGAACCCTTCAGTACAGATTGCCAATGTATGCTTTCTCTTTTCAGGTTAAGAGGTTTTTCGAGAACTATCTCTATACATCTCTATTCCTATCACATAGGAAACATCTCTATCTTCCTTAAAGATAATTTCCACTTTTGGATTTCCATTCTAGAACATTTCCATTTCACATCAACATGTGGAATGTGAACACGCTCCCCCTAAATCACAGATCCCTTCTTTATCTTTGACATATCAGTCAAACCCTTTGACTATATCATCAAAGTAAAGATCCAATTCTGAGTTGCTTGTACTCAATCAATCACATTGATTAGTCCATTGTAACTTATAGACTTCATTCACATTATTGGATTCATAAACCTCATAGTTTGTGTCACATACACATCCTTGTTTTATTCCTTATAGGAATGCGGTTTTAGTATCAATATGCCAAATGTCTCAGTCATTAAGTTGCAATCAACAAGCATCATCCTTCTCAAAATGTTATCCATGTGTCTTAACGCTTAAGACTTATTTGCACTTATGGATTTCATCCAATGAGTGCTACCATCAAGGTCATACCTTATGGTTAACATGGATGTCATTTAGGTTGAAAAGGTCATAAATCATAACTCAAAATTCGGTTCCTCATATTCATCTAGATAGTTGACTCATCACATGAATAACTCATCGCATAGATGATTGAGGTGTAAGGATATAAGAATTCACAACCCTTGTGATTCTTAACTTCTTTTATTAGTGAGGGGTATTCTTTTAGTAAGAAGAATTCAGTTATTTGATAATCATTCTCTAACTCCTTAGAGTATGATTCCTTCTTGATTTAGACATCACCATGCCTTAATCATGAGTTCACTATGATACACTATCATAATCACTCATAAGGATCTCAAAAATTTGGTCTAATTATATCATTCATTGATCTCATCAAGAATTAACACTTTACCAAATTTGCACTTCATCTATGATAATATTGAACACTTCAAGATATTCATATTGGTATTTCTTTAAACACCATTTGAAGTATTAGCATTTGCTCTAATAGGTATCTAAATACATCGTATGTATTATACCTAATAGGACAATCATTCTCCCACTACCATTAGTGAAGATTGATTAATCATGTCCAAGATATTCATGTCTCTTACTGGTTCTCTAACCAAAAGAGTCTAGATTTATCCATCACATGGAAACTAGAAATGAATTTCTCATGATTGATGCTAATATGATTGTTTGAGTTATCTATAACTTTTAGGTATCATTTTATCTTATGCATATCAAATACCACAAGATAAACAAGGCATTGCCAAAAAGATCATATCTTTATAAATTGAAACATCTCTTTATTGATTGCCATCATTGTCATACAATATGCAAAAATAAAGTGTTTCTATTTATTAGCAAATATGAAATAGTAGTTCATAATTGTATTGCATGCCTTTTAGGCTGAAAATAAACGAAAGTACTCCTATCTATGGCGGCAAGACTTGCCCCATTTATTGAGTGCTTTACACTTTACATCTTGGTATCATATACCTTAAAAGTGTTACAAGTTTACTTTCATGACACCTTTAAGTAGAGACGTATGTCGCCTCCTTCTTCTTTTGTTCTTCTAGATAGAGAGGACAATTCCTTTTCCAATGTCCTGGCTTTTGACAATTGTGGCAATTTCCTTTCTTGGTCACGCCTCCCTTGGCCTTGAGAGCTGAAGACGACTTGGGCTCCTGGCTAGCATCAGAACCTTTCTTAGCTTTGCCCTTTCCCTTGCGCTTGGACTTGCATTTCTTGCTCGTGATCACCATCACAGACTTAGGTTTGTCCTTCTTCATCTGTGTCTTGGCTGTCCTCAACATGCCCAACAACTCTGACAGTGGCCTATAAAAGTTGTTCATGTTGTAGTTCATCACAAACTGACTGTAGGATTCTAGCAACGATTGCAGTATCAGGTCAGTAGCCAACTCTTGGCTCAGTGGAAATCCCAGTCTTGTCAGGTTATCCACATACCCAATCATCTTGAGTGTGTGAGGACCAACTGGATCTCCTTCTGTCATGACACACTTGAACAGTGCCCTTGAGACATCGTATCTCTCTTGTCGTGCTTGATCTTCATACAAGTTCCTGAGATGCCGAATCATCTCAATGACACCCATATTCTCATGTTGTCTCTGCAACTCGTGGTTCATAGAGCACAACATCAAGCACTTTGCATCAATGGCATCATCAGATTGCTTCTTGTAAGCGTCCCTTTCTGTCTTTGGTGCATTAGAAGCAGGTTCCTCTGGAATTGGAGTATCCAGGACATAGAGCTTTCTCTCTTGAGTGGGAACAATTCTCAATGTCCTATACTAGTCATGGAAGTTTGTCCCATTTATCCTGTCCTTTTCAAGGACCGATCGCAAAGAAAAGTGATTGTTGTTTGTTGTCATTTGTACTACAAAAGGAAATATGCAATTTTAGTCCAAAAACTCATTTTTGACTTATTTGATTGATTTGAAAAATTGACGATATAATTAGGCCTTTAATTAATTATCGCTCCCACTATTTTAGTTCAAATTGATAGCCCTCACTATCAATTCAGAAGATTGCAGCGTACAACCTTCTAGTGGGCAAGATCCTGAAATCCTCTAAGTCATGGACCAACTAGGGCTGTCACCCACAACTTAGATCTCTCAGGTAGGCAACTCTTGCCAATTGCATCATATGCAAATCTTGATAAGATGTCATATGCAACTCCTTGCCATGATCATCTCCATGCCTCAAGGTGCTAGATCCTATCTAGGTCACCTTGTTAATTCCGACCCAAATCAAACACGATGAATATGCACCCTGCTAGGGC
The DNA here is from genome assembly GCA_963693085.1 of Alisma plantago-aquatica. Taxonomy (NCBI): domain Eukaryota; kingdom Viridiplantae; phylum Streptophyta; class Magnoliopsida; order Alismatales; family Alismataceae; genus Alisma; species Alisma plantago-aquatica. The sequence continues at coordinate 924,717,927 of OY856410.1, read as the reverse complement.
AGACCCACACATTCTTCCTTCACGCTTCCACGAGATAGACGGTGCACCACGCTAGGGCGTGCCCACACTTGGCCGATCAAGCTTTTCATGTGTGTCGCGTTTGGAAGGCATCTAAAACTTAATATTTAATGAGGGATTTGGTTTTTATATACATATACATATCCAATCACCACAATACATAGTATGTATCATATACATGCTATATCCCACAGAAAACATGTGAAACGATAAAAGCGATGATTATGGCCATCCTAATGTGATTCCTCGAGCCAAGAGGAATCACGGTCATCTAGGTCTACATCACATGCAACATGTACAAGATGAACTCTGTGCTTTGCCTTTCTGGGTTTGATCAATTCATCACATGACTGATCGACTCGCCATCAGGCCGGTCGACTGGGTGCCACCAGCCGATCGGTTGGCTCCTCCAACTGATCGGTTTGCATGGTTGTCGTGCATCTCTTCATGGCCGCCACCCGCTCGTCTCGCTCCTCGAACTGGTGATCAACTGATCGGCTCACTCCTTGAACCGATCGTCTGGAACGTCAACTGATCGGTTCACACCTTGAACCGATCGTCTTAGTTGTCGTCAGGATGTCCTTCGTTCTTTGACATAACAGGAAATAAAATTCTATCCTATTTTACATTTTAAAAAGAGAAACCTCGAGTTACATTCGAGGGGAGCAAAGGTAGGAAAGAAATCTCGAATTATTTCGAGTTACATTAGGAATAGGAGAAGGAAGATCGGTGCACAGACCGAGATGCAAGCAACCGCATACAACCATACACAGATAGGGTTTATTGGCCATAACCACGCTATACATCCACCACAAAACTCGTTCAAGGGTGACGCGTATCGAGTGCATTAATATTACATATCATATATGTATATTGCGATTTATGGATTTAGGATTGGACATGCATAAAGCCAATTTTATTCGCATTGTATGCAATAAATAAAGGCGACAAACCAAAATCGATCATATCAATAATCCCTAAAGTATAGAGCAGTTGACGTGGCTCTAATACCACTGTTGGGTTTTAAGGGAGGCAGAGAAGGCGACGGAAACAAAAAAATTTCTCCTCGCCAAACCCAGAACAAAGAAATGTGTCAACGTCTATACAATAGGAAAGGATGGTTTTTGGAATCATACCTTGTACCGAGTCTTGCTCAGCGACAATACCTCGCGGCTTGCGCGGTCTTCACCTCCGGTCTTGGACAGTGTCTGTGCAGCTCCTGGTCGCACCGAGACTGACAACTCCTGATCTCACCGGGACTGTCGAGATTGACAGTCGTCCTCCAAGCAGTAGAAACCTCCCGCCTCTATAGTAGTCCACACGGACCATCTGGAACTCCAATCTCCTTATCCCACAAGGAATTGAAAGGAGTCACACCCTCCTGTCAGCGTACTAGTCACTGACACACTCTCCTGCCACCAATTGCTTTCTGTAGTTGTCTTTCCCTTGATGTGCCTCCCTTATCGGGTAGCACTTGCTCGGGCTCTCTCGGTTATCAAAACCAGAGAGAACAACAACTTTACAGAGCAAATGGTTGCACACTGTGTTGTACTTTGAGAAGCCCCCAATACCCCTATATATAGGAGGGTCATGGGTCAGGGTTCTCTATCCTGGGCAATGCGGGACTAAAGCAGAAGTGAAGGGTTCAAGATTTTCCACAAAAACAACCAACTGTGTAACCTGAACCGATCGTTTCACAACTGAAATGGTCGGTTGGGGACCTGAACCGGTCGGTTGACACCTCAACCGATCAGTTGGGACCCATGAAATGTCCGGTTCACTACTGAACTGGTCGGTTCATGGTCCTGGTCAGTTCCCGATTGACTTTCCATCTTTTGTTTCTAATTGGTATCAAATACCAATCCTTGTTCCAATCAAATTGGGCAAGTAAAACGAAAGGAAAATTCTCACCAATCCTACTTTCCCAACTTGCTCGGTTGCATCAGTTGAACCGATCGTTTCAACACTTGAAGCAATCATTTCACCCTGTCCATGAGCCGATCGACTCACAACCTGAGCCGATCGGTTCACCAAGATGAGCCGATCGGTTCATCATATGAGCCGATCGGTTGGGAGTGCAGATTGTGCAGAATCAGTCAATTGTAGTTTCAATCAATCCGATACTCCAATCAATGTGTCCAACACCTTGAACATTATGACATTGAGCTATCAATTAATTGAGTGTTTAATTGAACTACTAAACTCCTTTAGCAATCAATCTAAACATTGTCTGTGGACAAAACTCCTATTCCAGGTTAAATCCTATGTGTGTGACCCTGTAGGTCCATTTCACGTTGGCAGTGAAAGTCCATAACACTTATGACTTCACAAGCAAAGAGAGGTGCCTAGTCACACACCAATGCTACCCAAGTGAAAAAGAAAGTTGGAGAAAAACTTTCAATCCTACAATCCGTGAATGGTGTTACATTGAATGTATAATTCCTTTGTCACTAATATCCTGAATGAACTCGATGCATGGAACAGTCATCATGTCAACGTTCATTCACTTTCTTGATCTCAGAGTAGATTAGAAGAGATATGTTATGATATCAATATAACATACTGATTCACACATGCGTGCACACCTTTCTCAATCCTACTCATCAAGTGGCCATGGATATCAAACTCCCTCAGGAAGGACAAATCCCATATCTATCACTCACCCCTCAAAAGCCCCATGTGTCAAAGCCACCCAATCATCACCTTTATAACAACCCATGTTTCAGGACTACGTTTGATGATGTCAAAGTGTGCCCAACGACATGTGTTGAGTGTAGTGATTTCCGGTCAAAGAATCACACTCACCACCATCACTGTGAGTACTGACTGTGACTACCATGTCATGGTTCCATGTGTCAAAATCACGGTGGGTCTGTCCGATACACTTTTTCTCTAACAAGTACCTATGTGTTTGGTTTGATATCTCTATATCATGACTAATGAGATTTTGTCATCAACCAACACCACAATATAGTCTTGTGTGTCATTGCTGTCTATCTACCTTCCACAATGACATCCGACTAGGGACATAATGAGAATGTACAAACTCTTAGCATCCGTATGATCTCATCGTTCAGGTCCTCAACCTGAAAGCATACGTCATTGAGTACTGTCATTTTCTAGACATTCAATCTGTTCTATCACTATCTCATATGACTGAACCAGAAAGAATTGGAAGCTTGCCTTTGATGTTTATCAAATCAATCTTAATGTATCCCACCAATCATCCCATGATTGGCTCTCAGGGCATACATACCAATAGTCGTTGCCTGCTCCCTACCCTAGAGCACGCAAAGCGTCTCCAAGCTGTGGCTAAAATGGTTGTTCCTGAGCTAGATCCGCCCACATTTGTTGTTGTGTTTGCTACAGTCTTGCACTCCTATGGCAAGAGTTGCTCGAAGGCAAGGGCGCGGGTGTATATTCGATCCATCTTAGGTTTTCGTGGAGGCTTGGTGCCTCCATCAAGACTACAAAACAAACATTCTTTGCTCTAGGGATAGATCCCTACTCTCGACTAGGGTTGAAAGAAGAAGACAAGGAGAAGAGGAAGAGAGATACTTGGGATTTATCTTGAACTCGAACCAGGGTCTCTACCCCTTATATAGGGGAGGGTATACATACCCCAAGATGTCAATCCACGAGGACTCAAGTCCGTTTCCCAAAAGGAAACACATTTTCCTTAGTTAAGAAGCAACTTCTCTCTCTTCATTATCCCTTTAAATATACTATGTTCTTTATATATTAAGAATTCGAAATTCCTCTCACTTATTCTCTTTATTGCTTGACTTTTAACCCATTGGTACAAAATTCTATTTTTTATTTAGTAGAAAATACTTCCTTTTTAGCAATGCCACCAAAATCATTAATAATGTATCACATTATCCTCTTACTTTGCATTATTGGTATTTTCTCTTTCTTTCTTCTCCATTGGGGCTCCTTGGACCCCAAGAAACTCTAATATTTCGAAATTCTTTTTTAAGGATACTTATTATCCTTTTCGATGCATCTATGTCCATTATTTCTCATTATCTTGCTTATTTCTTTATTAAAATATCTCTTTTCAAGGATTTCTCTTTATCTTTCTTTTTATTTTCCTCATTGGCATTCCTTTTAACATTAGGAATCCTTTGGATATGAAAATCCACCAAGGGTAACTCAATTATATCTCTTTTCACTTATTTCCCACATTTTATCATTGTTTTCAATTTCTTTCTTAATAATGAAATATTTAATTGATCTTTTCTTTTCTTATTGCTTTTTCTTTGCAACTTTGGACTCCTTAGAACCCAAGGAACCCAAGAGGCACGAAATCCACCTTTGGATTACATACTTTTGCCTTCTAGAGGTTTCTACATCTTTCTTCTCTCCATTTCTTATTAATAATGGAGTTCCTTTTGTCATTTCCTTGTTATTGGGCCCAATAGCCAATAAAGCCCACAAAACAACCAACCAGGCTATTGTAAACGAAATCCATCTATGCAGAACAAATTATATCATTATTTGTTCAAATATCTTTAATATGAGAAATTGCATTTCTCACCAAATGAACCCAAAAGTTGGGGTTGTAACATCCTTCCCCACTTATAGGAATTTTGCCATCGAAATTCCATCAAGTAAACAAACAATTCAGGATAAGACTTTTACATGTCCATCATTGGCCCCTATGTGACTTTTCCCTATTCATTGCGCTTCCAATGAACCTTTATCATCACATATTCCTTTCTCTGAGTTCTTTCACCTTGGCATCTATAAACCTCATAGGTGACTCAGGTCATTACAGCCTCCCTTGGGGCTCACTAGGTTCATTGCTCCGCACATGGTCTGGGTACCTCACATAGTGCTCCAAATTAGACACATAAAACTCATCACACATCACATTATCCTAAGGGGTAAGGGCAAATTTAACCTTCTCCAGCAAACCATGTCAAAAGAACCCATGCATCGGGGACTCAGCTCTCTTATCTATAACTTAGAGGGGTCGGATTTTTATGTCACATATTCCCCCTCAGTGAACTGCATGTCACTCTACTTTGCATCAACTTAAAACTCACGTCGTCTTTGGGCTCCTTTCAGCCATTGCACGATCAAAGCGACTTCATCTGCACACACTGTGGTCCTTTCTTGACCTTCGTGAGGTCCCTTCACCAACATCATCTTAACAAAGTGGTGACCGACACAACCTCCCTTGTAGAGCTTCTTTAGATCCCGATACTGGCTATGGTGGTTATCATCACATCTTACAAAGGACAAAAAAATTGTCTCTATGTATCACCTTGAACGAGCACACATGCTCTCATCAGACCCTCTAGTCTGGATCGTACTAACCATTAGCTAGGGTGATAAACTGTACTAACATCAAGTTCTTCATGTATCTACTTCTACCTTATGGAAGTGTATCTTTAGGTTATACTCAAGAACTTTTAAACTCGCATCATGGTGTAGTTGAACCATCTCCTTCTCATATGTAGTTCAACCGGATCTGTCCCTTGATAGTACTCTTTCTTTCTCCTGTCATCTAGTTAAGGGGATCTACCATAACCCATATTGCATCTTGACCTTCCTTGGTCTAGGGGAGACTTACTACAACATCCATAGAGATGAACTCCCATTCCCTCTCAGGGGCTCTTTTATCATGTATATCGATACACTGGGTTACTGGTGTTCATCCTTCACTTTCTGGCTTGCATGGCATCATACCACATGCAACTTCATTTTAAGCATCCAAAGTACCACTATCACTTACTATCTTCATAGTACCATGGTGTATGGTGATCTTCAATCATGATCTCTTGTTTTGTCATAATTCCTTAAGGTCGATTCCTCAAAAACCCTAAACCACTCTAATTGGGGTTTCATCACCTTCCTTTCCAGAGAAGTGCATCTGAGGTTCTACAACCATCCTTGCATCATGGTAAGCCCTAGGCTGGCTAACCCAACAACCATTAACTTCATCACCCAATATTGTTACATCTGAGTGTTAGCCAAACTTATCTCATTTTTCAACCTTAGGGTTAGCCTAACAACTTCTTCTAGCCTCTAGCCAAACTAGGCAGCTGTATCTCATCCAGAGCATCCATTACCACTTCACATCCTTAGGTGTTAGGTAAAGTTGAAGACATACACCTCCATGTATTTTAATTATTATCTCATCTCAACTCTAAGTCTATCTTCATAAAGAAAACTCTGAGCTTATTATCTTAGTTTTCTGAACTCAACCTTGTATAAAATCATAGTTCATGATAAAAACATCCTCATAAGATAACTACCTTATTCTCTTAGTGTTTTTAAACCATTCATGTATCATTCACTCCATAAGGGCATGTTATCATCCTTGTCCTCATACCTCATGGCAACGTTCCAGCTCACATCACCTTTTATCCTTGGTGTATGCCATGTGTATTGTCTTATCTCTCACTCCTATAACAAGAGGAAATAAGCATTTGGCTGCAGTCCAAATACAGATTTCTTCCTGTTCTAAGACTAGAGATGGTACATCCCACCTTGCCAGTACACCTTTAAATCTAAGTTGAAACGTGCATCTTATGCCTATACATCACAATCATCTTGGTATCAAAGTTACTTTCATGGAAAACTGGTCTCGAACTTACTTGGGTTCACACACATTCCTTGGTCATCTCCTCTAGGTTTACAAAGTGCTGGTACTTTTGGGGTCATCCCTCTTCCCTTATGCATCCAGAGAGTTCCCTATTCATCTGCCCTTTGGGTCCCATGAGTTCATGAAGGTGATCAATCTCCTAACTCATGGCCCTCAGACAATGATAGTTGTTACCTCTCAACCCTATGGTCATGTGCAACTAGGGAATTAGGCAACTCCCACTTCCATCGGTCTTATCCCCACCTGACCCTAGGATAGACTAAGGATTCTCCTATGGTACATGTCCAAGTTAGAAACTTACCCAAGCCTTCATCATCTCTCTCTGCATTCATGGGCTGACTTCCATCCTTTCATAGGGGTCATGGCAACCTGCCTACCTTGGTCAGGCCCCATACTGGTTACCTCCATGGTAACACATCCACAAGCACTTAGAGATGGTTATCTATGGGTCTACAGGTTCATTCTCATACCATGTACTTTTCACTTATCTTCTCAAGATCCTATGAGACCTCTTTAGGTTTCCTCAAAACCCACCAAACTGGTATACACCCTACCAAAGGGTCCCTCTCCCAGGATAGGAGGAAACAACAACTCTTGACAACAAGGTCACAAACATCCTTAGGGTTTATATTCACATGAGCATGCTTAACCCAGCAACTACTAAGGCACAAGCAGACCACCTACTAAACCATGCTACGTCATACTTGTTCTCTTTCCTCCACGCTGTATCAAGATCATACCTTCCCATGCCATCAACTTAGGTGTGAGGGGTTCATCAAACATACCTTAAACTTCAGGGGTTTTGTTTTCCTCTAAACATGAGGAGTACCATGCTTGAATCTATAGAAACTCAAATCTCTTCATCAGCATCGGGTACACCACTTCCCCTCTTAGGCCTAGGAACCCTAGGTTCACTTTTCTGATGTCCAAATTCCTGCTCAACTTTTAACCACGAGCCAAGCCTATACAGGGTATGACATGCACTTCCCATGATCCTTCTGCTTGATCAACACTTTAGAGTGTAGTCCTCCTCAAGGACAACCAACAAGGTATAAGGCCTCACAACCTGTTACTAAACCTCTTCAGGGTCTAAGGAACTCTTCTTCCTATCACAGAAGGTAAACACCTATACCATAGGTTCCAGAAGCCTCATCCTCTCTTTAGGGTTTGGTTCCTCTAATGGCAACCAAGATATCATCAGCCTCCAGGGATCAAGCATGAGGCAATCACTATCATCCACTTAGGTCGCATCATCCTCAACTCCCCACTATTCCTCATATCTCGGAGTCTAGGCTTCCAACCTTCTTGCTTGGGGTCCTACTCTCTCTCTCTCTAGAGCTAACCCTACAAACAACCTAACTACTAGAGATCCTCTCTTCATGAAGGTGGATCAAGATCACAAGCATACCCTTACATGGGTGATACCTATGCTCAAACTTATGTTTGCTCAAGGTTATCCATAGCTATCATGTCCAGGGTTTTAACCTACTGCTCACACTATTGGTGTATTCTGGGTGCATACTAGTCATGCTCTTATAAGCCCATAGGGTTTCTATAGCTTCTTCTCTAACCTCATCATTGAAGGAGCTATCCTTCACTGTAACATGCACGACCCTTTTCCTAGGGTTGGGTCACCAAAGGCACTAGGTCATCCAATCACACATGGCTCATAACATCATGGGCATCTAAAATCATGTCCACACACCTGGTCTATCATGACATCATGTCATCATGCCATCTCCCTCTCTAACCACCACTTAGGGTTAGGGTTAGCATTATCCTCAGAGGATATGCCATGTCTCTACTTTTAATGGAGATCTCTGTCTCCATGACCAACTCTCTCTACTCATCCTCCTGACAAGAAGGTCTAGCCTCAGGTTTCTCCTGAGGGCAATGACAACTCATATCATATGACCTAAGCATGTATCTATTTTTTAGTCTACGCTTAATCTATTAAGCTTATGTCCATGACATCTTATTTACATACTTTTCATTAATTTACTAGAGGATTCCTTAAACCTTATCAACCTTACCCATACCTCGAGAGGGTGAGGAAGAGAGAGAAAACCCTAATCCTTAAGGTCCTTAACAGAATTTGAGTTGAGAAGGGATGAACAAGATGAGAGGGTCCTAAAGGTATCTTATTTTGAGTCAAATCCTAAGACTTTGGCCAGGCAGTCACACTAATCTGGGAGTCCTCATATTCCGACTAGCAGTGCGGAGGAAAATCTTGCTAGCCCTCGGACATGATCCTTTTCTAGACACCTCTGTCTTTTGGAAATTCCTCTAATAACTCCCTTGGGTTCTACGGAGTTTGTAAAATTTAATATTTATTAAAGATTAAATGAGGAACCTATGCTTTGATACCAAATGTAACGACCCCGCCTTCCGGTAACCCCCAATTAAGGGAGACTGAGAGGTCAGAGCCGTTATCCCAATTTTCGGATCAAAGGTTTGACCAATAATCAATAAAAATTACTAAATTCTACCAGACTATACTGAAAATTTGTAATAAAATAAAATTTTTACATACCTTTTTAAAAATGAGATTTCTAAACTTCGATCCACACAGATACTAATCTAACTAATCCTCCTTTACACTTTAATTCTCATTTAATTCTACATATGCCACTTTACTGTTTGTCCTTTTCATTTGTACCTAAAACGTCGACAAACAAAACGTCAGTCAGTATAAAGCTGGTATGTGGGGGAACAATAATCGTGCAATTAACCATAACAACATATTGCAGTCAATTACAGTTTAACAAACAACTTTACGTTTTAAATATAACTGTGTGATCCATACATACCCTATCCTCTACGATGTCACTGTAGTGCACATGGATGCTACCTTATTTATGGTAGATCTCCATTAAACCCCTCATGATCCTACCTAACATGTGAATCAATTTTTAGGGTTGAGTCACATGGTACTACTCGTAGGTACCCCACTCCTTAACTCATGGTTTGCTAAAGAGTCTCATGGCACTACACGTGGGTAGCCCAATTTCTAACTCATGATAGCCTAGACCTTTCTCTAGGTTACCCCTTTTAGCATTTGCAAAGCCACAGAGGAGGACCCGGATCTATGTCAGTTATATATACATATTTATAGTGATAATCATAGTCACTTTATATTTGCATGAAATAAAAGTCATCCAAGCAGTTATTTTTATGCAATCGATAAAAATGTTCGGGAATCGCCATGAAACTAAAGCGATTATCCATAAGTGTAACCACATACCTATCAGGCTGATTTGAGACAGAATAATCCAATCAATCAAGAATTCCAAATTGGCAAGCAAGCACATTATGAGATCCTAAAATATGCATACAATTTCCTATTATTAATCATACAATCAAGATCTATTAAACCTAGATCGCTTCCTAGGGTTTCTAGTCCACTTTTAGGGTTTCTATTGCAATTAGGGTTTCCCTTCATCTTTTACTATTTTAAACCCTAATTACCTCATCTATTCATCATGAAAGATACTAAGGTTATCTTTTAACAACATATAACCCTGATATCAGGAAAAGCATAATTAACCATCAAATAAGTCCATTAAGCCTCTTTTACATTAACGCGACCATTTTTATCCTTTTAATCCATGACAAGATCATTATGCTCATTTATCATCAATTCATAGTTCATTATGGTCTAATTCATATATGAACTCTATTTGTCATTAATTCTACCTTTAACCATTAGAAAACCCTAATTACTACATTAAGGGTTTTTATCCACAATTAGGAACTTTAATACTCGAAATAGCCTAGAAGTATCATATCCCAGCTTTAATCATGAAATTGAACAATTAAAGCTAATAAGAGTCACATTTACTAATATTAGGGTTTCAAGGCCCATTAAAGCATATTTATGCACATGAACTCTTAATTAAACTAATTATGTGCAAAGTTCATCCTTTTTTATCTTAATGTATCTTTTCATGATTAACAGGCTAATATCAACTTTAATCATCCATTAAACTCTACTAATTACATTAATCATCTCAAAATATAGTTTCTTAATCATTAATTCATTAAAGTTAATAACTTCCTTTACTTTTCAAATTGCAATCAGAATTAGGATGCAAATATATTTTTATTGCATTCCTCTGATCAAAATTCATATATAATGCGCATCCATCCGAGCTACAGTTAATTAGTTATGAATTTTGTAAGAACTTACTTACTTGAGCCAATCAGAAAGCACCAAGTGTCTTTTCCATGCAACGTATGTCGTCTTGCTTGAAAACATAATGAAATGTCGATACTTCCCTTAACTTAAAGATCAGCTCTTTGGCACGCGGAGGGGCAAAATCATCCAATGCGCCCTGGTTCATCTTCTTCCTTGCTCCGACGGTCTGCTGCAACCAAGGGTGCGGCTCCTCCTTCCCCCTATTGACCTCGATGGCCACCAGGGAGGGTGTCGTTGCCTCCACCCTACCCTGGCGCACGCGAAGCGTCTCCAAGCCATGGCCAAAATGGTTGTTCCTGAGCTAGATACGCATGCATTTGCTGTTGCGTTTGTTGCAGTCTTGCAGTCCTACGGAAAGAGCTGCTCGAAGGCAAGGGCGCGGGTGTATATCTGATCCATCTTAGGTTGTCAGGGGATTACCCTTATATAGGGGAGGGTATTCACATCCCAAGATGTGCATCCATGAGGACTCAAGTCCCTTTCCCAAAAGGAAACACATTTTCCTTAGTTAAGAAGCAACTTCTCTCTCTTCATTATCCCTTTAAATATACTTTGTTCTTTAGATATTAGGAATTCAAAATTCCTCTCACTTATTCTCTTTATTGCTTGACTTTCGACCCATTGGCACGAAATTCTATTTTTATTTAGTAGAAAATACTTTCTTTTTAGCAATGCCACCAAAATCATTAATAATATATCACATTATCCTCTTATTTTGCATTATTGGTATTTTCTCTTTCTTTCTTCTCCATTGGGGCTCCTTGGACCCCAAGAAACTCCAATATTTTGAAATTCCTTTTTAAGGATACTTATTATCCTTCTATATGCATCTATGTCCATTATTTCTCATTATCTTGCTTATTTCTTTATTAAAATATCTCTTTTCAAGGATTTCTCTTTATCTTTTTTTTTATTTTCCTCATTGGCATTCCTTTTAACATTAGGAATCCTTTGGATGAAAAAATCCACCAAGGGTAACTCAATTATATCTCTTTTCACTTATTTCCCACATTTTATCATTGTTTTAAATTTCTTTCTTAATAAAGAAATATTTAATAGATATTTTCTTTTCTTATTACTTTTTCTTTGCAACTTTGGACTCCTTGGAACCCAAGGAACCCAAGAGGCATGAAATCCACCTTTGGATTACATACTTTTGCCTTCTAGAGGTTTCAACATCTTTCTTCTTCCCATGTCTTATTAATAATGGAGTTCCTTTTGTCATTTCCTTATTATTGGGCCCAATAGCCAGTAAAGCCCACAAAACAACCAACAAGGCTATTGTAAACGAAATCCATCTATGCAAAACAAATTATATCATTATTTGTTCAAATATCTTTAATATGAGAAATTACATTTCTCAACAAATGAACCCAAAAGTTGGGGTTGTAACATCCTTCCCCACTTATAGGAAATTTTCCCTCAAAATTCCATCAAGTAAACAAACAATTCAGGATAAGACTTTTACATGTCCATCATTGGGCCCTACGTGGCTTTGCCCTATTCATGGCGCTTCCAAAAAACCTTTATCATCACATATTCCTTTCTCTGAGTTCTTTCACCTTGGCATCTATAAACCTCATAGATGACTCTGGTCATTACAGCCTCCCTTGGGGCTCACTAGGTTCATTGCTCCGCACATGGTTCGGGTACCTCACATAGTGCTCTAAATTTGAAACATAAAACTCATCACACATCACATTGTCCTGAGGGGTAAGGGCAAACTTAACCTTCTCCACCAAACCATGTCAAAAGAACCCATGCATCGGGGACTCAACCCTCTTAGCTATAACTTAGAGGGGTCGGATTTTTATGTAACATATTCCCCCATAGTGAACTGCATGTCAGTCTACTTTGCATCAACTTACCACTCACATCGTCTTTGGGCTCCTTTCAGCGATTGCACGATTAAAGTGACTTCATCTGCACACATTGTGGTCCTTTCTTGACCTTCGCGAGGTCCCTTCACCAACATCATCTTAATGAAGTGGTGACCGACACAACCTCCCTTGCATAGCTTCTTTACATCCCGATACTGGCTATGGTGGTTATCATCACATCTTACAAAGGACAAGAAAATTGTCTCTATGTATCACCCTGAACGAGCACACATGCTCTCATCAGACCCTCTAGTCTAGATCGTACTAACCATTAGCTAGGGTGATAAACGGTACTAACATTGAGTTCTTCATGTATCTACTTCTACCTTATGGAAGTGTATCTTTAGGTTATACTCAAGATCTTTTGAACTCACATCATGGTGTAGTTGAACCATCTCCTTCGCATATGTTGTTCAACCGGATATGTCGCTTGACAGTACTCTTTCTTTCTCCTTTCATCTAGTTAAGGCGATCTACCATAACCCATATTGCATCTTGACCTTCCTTGGTCTAGGGGAGACTTACTACAACATCCATAGTGATGAACTCCCATTCCCTCTCAGGGCTCTTTTATCCTCTATATCGATACACTAGGTTATTGATGTTCGTCCTTCACTTCCTGGCTTGCATGGCAACATACCACATGCAACTTCAATTTAAGCATCCAAAGTACCACTATCACTTACTATCTTTGTAGTACCATGGTGTATGGTGATCTTCAATTATGATCTATTGTATTGTCATGATTCCTTAAGGTTGATTCCTCAGAAACCCTAAACCACTCTAATCGGGGTTTCATCACCTTCCTTTCCGGAGAAGTGCATCTGAGGTTCTACAACCATCCTTCCATCATGGTAAGCCCTAGGCTGACTAACCCAACAACCATTAACTTGATCACCCAATATTGTTACATCTGAGTGTTATCCAAACTTATCTCTTTTTCCAACCTTAGGGTTAGCCTAACAACTTCTTCTAGCCTCTAGCCAAACTAGGCAGTTGTATCTCATCCAGAGCATCCATTACCACTTCACATCCTTAGGTGTTAGGTAAAGTTGAAGACAAACACCCCCATGTATTTCACTTATTATCTCATCTCAGCTCTAAGTCTATCTTCATCAAGAAAACTCTAAGCTTATTATCTTGGTTTTTCGAACTCAACCCTGTATAACTCATAGCTCATGATAAAAACATCCTCATAAGATGACTACCTTATTCTCTTAGTGTTTGTAAACCATTCATGTATTGTTCACTCCATAAGGGCATGTTATCATCCCTATCCTCATACCTCATGGCAATGTTCCAACTAACATCACCTTTTATCCTTGGTGTATGGCATGCGTATTGTCCTATCTCTCACTCCTATAACAAGAGGAAATAAGCATTTGGTTGCAGTCCAAATACAAATTTCTTCTTGTTCCAAGAGTAGAGATGGTACATCCCACCTTGCCAATACACCTTTAAATCTAAGTTGAAACGTGCAGCTTATGCCTCTACATCACAATCATCTTGGTATCAAAGTTACTTTCATGAAAAACTGGTCTCGAACTTACTTGGGTTCACACACATTCCTTGGTCATCTCCTCTAGGTCTACAGAGTGCCGGCACTTTTGGGGTCATCCCTCTTCCCTTATGCATCCAAAGAGTGACCTATTCATCTGCCCTTTGGGTCCCATGAGTTCATGAAGGTGATCAATCTCCTAACCCATGGACCTCAGACAATGATAGTTGTTACCTCTCGACCCTATGGTCATGTGCAACTAGGGAATTAGGCAACTCCCACTTCCATCGGTCTTATCCCCACCTGACCCTAGGATAGACTTAGGATTCTCTTATGGTACATGTCCAACTTAGAACCTTACCCAAGCCTTCATCATCTCTCTCTGCATTCATGGGTTGACTTCCATCCTTTCATAGGGGTCATGGCAACCTGCCTACCTTGGTCAAGCCCCATACCGGTTACCTCCATGGTAACACATCCATAAGCACTTAGAGATGGTTATCTATGGGTCTACAGGTTCATTCTCATACCATGTACTTTTCACTTAGCGTCTCAAGATCCTATGAGACCTCTTTAGGTTTCCTCAAAACCCACCAAACTAGTATACACCCTACCAAAGGGTCCCTCTCCCAGGATGGGAGGAAATAACAACTCTTGACAATAAGGTCACAAACATCCTTAGGGTTTATATTCACATGAGCATGCTTAACCCAGCAGCAACTAAGGCACAAGCAGACCACCTACTAAACCATGCTAGGTCATAGTTCTTCTCTTTCCTCCATGTTGTATAGAGATCATACCTTCCCATGTCATCAACTTAGCTGTGAGGGGTTCATCAAACATACCTTAAACTTAAGGGGTTTCCTTTTCCTCTAAACATGAGGAGTACCATGGTTGAATCTATAAAAACTCAAATCTCATCATGAGCATCAGGTACACCACTTCCCCACTTAGGCCTAGGATCCCTAGGTTCACTTTTCTGATGTCCAACTGCCTGCTCAACTTTTAACCACGAGCCAAGCCTATACAGGGTATGACATGCACTTCCCATGATCCTTCTGCTTGATCAACACTTCAGAGTGGAGTCCTCCTCGAGGACAACCAACAAGGTATAAGGCCTCACAACCTGTTACTAAACCTCTTCAGGGTCTAAGGAACTCTTCTTCCTATATCAAAAGGTAAACACCTATACCATAGGTTCCAGAAGCCTCATCCTCTCTTTAGGGTTTGGTTCCTCCAATGGCAACCAAGATATCATCAGCCTCCAGGGATCAAGCATGAGGCAACCACTATCATCCACTTAGGCCGCATCATCCTCAACTCCCCACTGTTCCTGATATCTTGGAGTCTAGGCTTCCAACCTTCTTGCTTGGGGTCCTGCTCTCTCTCTAGAGCTAACCCTACAAACAACCTAACTACTAGAGGTCCTCTCTTCATGAAGGTGGATCGAGCTCACAAGTATACCCCTACATGGGTGATACCTATGCTCAAACTTATGTTTGCTCAAGGTTATCCATAGCTATCCTGGCCAGGGTTTCAACCTACTGCTCGCACTATTGATGTATTCTGGGTGCATACTAGTAATGCTCTTATAAGCCCATAGGGTTTCTATAGGTTCTTCTCTAACCTCATCATTGAAGGAGCTATCCTTCACTCTAACATGCACGACCCTTTCCCAGGGTTGGGTCGCCAAAGGCACTTGGTCATCCAACCTCACATGGCTCATAACGTCATGGGCATCTAAAAGCATGTCCACACACCTGGTCTATCATGACATCATGTCATCATGCCATCTTTCTCTCTAACCACCACTTAGGGTTAGGGTTAGCATTATCCTCAGAGGATATGCCAGGTCTCTACTTTTAATGGAGATCTCTGCCTCCAAGACCAACTCTCTCTACTCATCCTCCTAACAATAAGGTCTAGCCTCAGGTCTCTCCTGAGGGCAATAACAACTCATGTCATATGACCTAAGCATGTATCTATTTTTTAGTCTACGCTTAATCTATTAAGCTTATGTCCATGACATCTTATTTATATGCTTTTTATTAATTTAGTGGAGGATTCCTTAAACCATATCAACCTTACCCATACCTCGAGAGGGTGAGGAAGAGAGAGAAAACCCTAATCCTTAAGGTCCTTAACAGCATTTGAGTTGAGAAGGGATGAATAAGATGAGAGGGTCCTAAAGGTATCTTAGTTTGAGTCAAATCCTGAGACTTTGGCCAGGCAATCACACTAATTTGGGAGTCCTCGTATTCCAACTACTGGTGCGGAGGAAAAGCTTTCCAGCCCCCGGACATGATCCTTTTCTAGAAACCTCTGTCTTACGGAAATTCCTCTAATAACTCCCTTGGGTTCTACGGAGTTTGTAAAATTTAGTAATTATTAAAGATTAAATGAGGAAACTATGCTCTGATACCAAATGTAACGAACCCGCCTTCCGGTAACCACCAATTAAGGGAGACCGAGAGGTCAGAGCCGTTATCCCAATTTTCGGAACAAAGGTTGGATAAATAATCAATAAAAATTATTAAATTCTACCAGACTATACTAAAAAGTTGTAATAAAATAAACTTTTACATACCTTTTTAAAACTGGGATTTCTAAATTCTATCCACACATATACTAATCTAACTAATCCTTCTTTGCACTTTAATTCTCATTTAATTCCACATATGCCACTTTACTGTTTGTCATTTTCATTTGTACCTAAAACGATGACAAACAAAACGTCGGTCAGCATAAAGTTGGTATGTGAGGGGGACAATAATCGTGCAATTAACCATAACAACATATTGCAGTCAATTACAGTTTAACAAACAACTTTACGTTTTAAATATAACTGTGTGATCCATACATACCCTATCCTCTATGATGTCCTTGTAGTGCAACATGGATGCTACCTTATTTATGGTAGATCTCCATTAAACCCCTCATGATCCTACCTAACAGGTGAATCAATTTCTAGGGTTGAGTCACATGGTACTACTCGTAGGTACCCCACTCCTTAACTCATGGTTTGCTAAAGAGTCTCATAGCACTACATGTGGGTAGCCCAATTTCTAACTCATGATAGACTAGACCTTGCTGTAGGTTACCCCTTTTAGCATTTGCAAAGCCACAGAGGAGGACCCAGATCTATGCCAGTTATATATACATATTTATAGTGATAATCATAGTCACTTTATAGTTGCATGAAATAAAAGTCATCCAAGCAGTTATTTTCAAGCAACCGATAAAAACGTTCGGGAATCGTCGTGAAACTAAAGTGATTATCCATAAGCATAACCACATACATGTTAGGCTGATTTGAGACAGAATAATCCAATCAATCAAGAATTCCAAATAGGCAAGCAAGCACATTATGAGATCCTGAAATATGCATACAATTTCCTAATTTTAATCATACTATCAAGATCTATTAAACCTAGCTCGCTTCCTAGGGTTTCTAGTCCACTTTTAGGGTTTCCTTTGCAATTAGGGTTTCCCTTCATCTTTTACTATTTTAAACCCTAATTACCTCATCTATTCATCATGAAAGATACTAAGGTTATCTTTTAACAACATATAACCCTAATATCAGAAAAAGAATAATTAACCATTAAATAAGTCCATTAAGCCTCTTTTACATTAAAGCGACCATTTTTATCCTTTTAATCCATGACAAGATCATTATGCTCATTTATCATCAATTCATAGTTCATTATGGTCTAATTCACATATGAACTCTATTTGTCATTAATTCTACCTTTAATCATTAGAAAACCCTAATTACTACATTAAGGGTATTTATCCACAATTAGGAACTTTTATACTCAAAATAGCCTAGAATTATCATATCCCAACTTTAATCATGAAATTGAACAATTAAAGCCATTAAGAGTCACATTTACTAATATTAGGGTTTCAAGGCCCATTAAAGCATATTTATGCATATGAACTCTTAATTAAACTAATTACGTGCAAAGTTCATCCTTTTTTATCTTAATGTATCTTTTCATGATTAACAGACTAATATCAACTTTAATCATCCATTAAGCTCTACTAATTACATTAATCGTCTCAAAATAGAGTTTCTTAATCATTAATACATTAAAGTTAATAACTTCCATTAATTTTCGAATTTCAATCAGAATTAGGCTTCAAAAATATTTTTATTGCATTCCTTGAGTTCTCCTGATCAAAATTCATATATAATGTGCATCCATCCAAGCTATCGTTAATTAGTTATGAATTTTGTAAGAACTTACTTACTTGAGCCAATCAAAAAGTGCCAAGTGTCCTTTCCAAGCAGCGTATCTTGGCTTGCTTGAAAACATAACGAAATGTCGATACTTCCCTTAACTTAAAGATCATCTCTTTGGCACAAGGAGGGGCAGAACCATCTAATGCGCCCTGGTTCGTCTTCTTCCTTGCTCCGATGGTCTGTTGCCGCCCTAGTCGCCAAGGGCGCGGCTCCTCCTTCCCCCTATTGACCTCGACGGCCACCAAGGAGGGTGTCGTTGCCTCCGCCCTACCCTGGGGCACGTGAAGCATCTCCAAGTCATGGCCAAAATGGCTGTTCCTAAGCTAGATCCGCCCGCGTTTGCTGCTGTGTTTGCTGCAGTCTTGTAGTCCTACGGCAAGAGCTGCTCAAAGGCAAGGGCACGGGTGTATATCCGATCCATCTTAGGTTGTCGTGGAGGCTTTCTGCCTCCATCAAGACTACAAAACAAACATTTGTTGCTCTAGGGATTGATCCCTACTCTCGACTAGGGTTGAAAGAAGAAGACAAGGAGAAGAGGAAGAGAGATACTTGGGATTTCTCTTGAACTGGAGCCAGGGGCTCTACCCCTTATATAGGGGAGGGTATTCACACCCCAAGATGTGCATCCACGAGGACTCAAGTCCTTTTCCCAAAAGGAAACACATTTTCCTTAGTTAAGAAGAAACTTCTCTCTCTTCATTATCCCTTTAAATATACTTTGTTCTTTAGATATTAGGAATTCAAAATTCCTCTCACTTATTCTCTTTATTGCTTGACTTTTAACCCATTGGCACGAAATTCTATTTTTATTTAGTACAAAATACTTCCTTTTTAGCAATGCCACCAAAATCATTAATAATATATCACATTATCCTATTATTTTGCATTATTGGTATTTTCTCTTTCTTTTTTCTCTATTGGGGTTCCTTGGACCCCAAGAAACTCTAATATTTCGAAATTCCTTTTTAAGGATACTTATTATCCTTCTATATGCATCTATGTCCATTATTTCTCATTATCTTGCTTATTTCTTTATCAAAAAATGTCTTTTCAAGAATTTCTCTTTATCTTTCCTTTTATTTTCCTCATTGGCATTCCTTTTAACATTAGGAATCCTTTGGATACGAAAATCCACCAAGGGTAACTCAATTATATCTCTTTTCACTTATTTCCCACATTTTATCATTATTTTGAATTTCTTTCTTAATAAAGAAATATTTAATTGATCTTTTCTTTTCTTATTGCTTTTGGTTTGCAACTTTGGACTCCTTGGAACCCAAGAGGCACGAAATCCACCTTTGGATTACATACTTTTGCCTTCTAGAGGTTTCTACATCTTTCTTCTCTCCATTTCTTATTAATAATGGAGTTCCTTTTGTCATTTCCTTATTATTGGGCCCAACAGCCAATAAAACCCACAAAACAACCAACAAGGCTATTGTAAACGAAATCCATCTTTGCAGAACAAATTATATCATTATTTGTTCAAATATCTTTAATATGATAAATTACATTTCTCACCAAATGAACCCAAAAGTTGGGGTTGTAACATCCTTCCCCACTTATAGGAATTTTGCCCTCAAAATTCCATCAAGTAAACAAACAATTCAGGATAAGACTTTTACATGTCCATCATTGGCCCTTATGTGGCTTTTCCCTATTCATGGTTCTTCAAACAAACCATTATCCTCACATATTCCTTTCTCTGAGTTCTTTTACCTTGGCATCTATAAACCTCATAGGTGACTCAGGTCATTACAACCTCCCTTGGGGCTCACTAGGTTCATTGCTCCGCACATGGTCTGGGTACCTCACATAGTGCTCTAAATTAGACACATAAAACTCATCACACATCACATTATCCTGAGGGGTAAGAGCAAACTTAACCTTCTCCACCAAACTATGTCAAAAGAACCCATGCATCAGGGACTCAGCTCTCTTAGCCATAACTTAGAGGGGTCGGATTTTCATGTCACATATTCCCCCACAGTGAACTGCATGTCAGTCTACTTTGCATCAACTTACAACTCACGTCGTCTTTGGGCTCCTTTTAGCCATTGTACGATCAAAATGACTTCATCTGCACACACTGTGGTCCTTTCTTGACCTTCGCGAGGTCCCTTCACCAACATCATCTTAATGAAGTGGTGACTGACACAACCTCCCTTGCAGAGCTTCTTTACATCCTGATACTGGCTATGGTGGTTATCATCACATCTTACAAAGGACGAAAAAAACTGTCTCTATGTATCACCCTGAACGAGCACACATGTTGTCATCAGACCCTCTAGTCTGAATTGTACTAACCATTAGCTAGAGTGATAAACTGTACTAACATCGAGTTCTTCATGTATCTACTTCTACCTTATGGAAGTGTATATTTAGGTTATACTCAAGAACTTTTGAAATGGCATCATGGTGTAGTTGAACTGTCTCCTTCTCATATGTAGTTCAACCGGATCTGTCCCTTGACAGTACTCTTTCTTTCTCCTGTCATCTAGTTAAGGCGATCTACCATAACCCATATTGCATATTGACCTTCCTTGGTCTAGGGGAGACTTACTACAACATCCATAGTGATGAACTCCCATTCCCTCTCACAGGCTCTTTTATCCTCTATATCGATACACCGGGTTACTGGTGTTTGTCCTTCACTTCCTAGCTTGCATGGCAACATACCACATGCAACTTCATTTTAAGCATCCAAAGTACCACTATCACTTACTATCTTCTTAGTACCATGGTGTATGGTGATCTTCAATCATGATCTCCTATATTGTCATGATTCCTTAAGGTCGATTCCTCAGAAACCCTAAACCACTCTAATCGGGGTTTCATCTCCTTCCTTTCTACAGAAGTGCAACTGAGGTTCTACAACCATCCTTTCATCATGGTAATCCCTAGGCTGGCTAACCCAACAACCATTAACTTGATCAACCAATATTGTTACATCTGAGTGTTAGCCAAACTTATCTCTTTTTTCACCCTTAGGGTTATCCTAACAACTTCTTCTAGTCTCTAACCAAACTAGGAAGTTGTATCTCATCCAGAGCATCCATTACCACTTCACATCCTTAGGTGTTAGGTAAAGTTAAAGACATACACCTCCATGTATTTCACTTATTATCTCATCTCAGCTCTAAGTCTATCTTCATCAAGAAAACTCTGAGCTTATTATCTTGGTTTTTTGAACTCAACCTTGTATAACTCATAGCTCATGATAAAAACATCCTCATAAGATGACTACCTTATTCTCTTAGTGGTTATAAACCATTCATGTATCGTTCACTCCATAAAGGCATGTTATCATCCCTGTCCTCATACCTCATGGCAATGTTCCAACTCACATCACCTTTTATCCTTGGCGTATGGCATGCGTATTGTCTTATCTCTCACTCCTATAACAAGAGGAAATGAGAATTTGGCTGTAGTCCAAATACAGATTTCTTCCTGTTCTAAGAGTAGAGATGGTACATCCCACCTTGCCTATATACCTTTAAATCTAAGTTGAAACGTGCAGCTTATGCCTCCACATCACAATCATCTTGGTATCAAAGTTACTTTCATGGAAAACTAGTCTCAAACTTACTTGGGTTCACACACATTCCTTGGTCATCTCCTCTAGGTCTATAGAGTGTCGGCACTTTTGGGGTCATCCCTCTTCCCTTATGCATCCAGAGAGTGCCCTATTCATCTGCCCTTTGGGTCCCATGAGTTCATGAAGTTGATCAATCTCCTAACCCATGGCCCTCAGACAATGATAGTTGTTACCTCTTGACCCTATGGTCATGTGCAACTAGGGAATTAGGCAACTCCCACTTCCATCAGTCTTATCCCCACCTGACCCGAGGATAGACTTTAGATTCTCTTATGGTACATGTCCAACTTAGAATCTTACCCAAGCCTTCATCATCTCTCTCTGCATTAATGGGCTGACTTCCATCCTTTCATAGGGGTCATGGCAACCTACCTACCTTGGTCAGGCCCTATACCGGTTACCTCCATGGTAACACATCCACAAGCACTTAGAGATTGTTATCTATGGGTCTACAGGTCCATTCTCATACCATGTACTTTTCGCTTAGCTTCTTAAGATCCTATGAGACCTCTTTAGGTTTCCTTAAAACCCACCAAACTGGTATACACCCTACCAAAGGGTCCCTCTCCCAGGATGGGAGGAAACAATAACTCTTGACAACAAGGTCACAAACATCCTTAGGGTTTATATTCACTTGAGCATGCTTAACCCAACAGCTACTAAGTCACAAGAAGACCACCTACTAAACCATGCTAGGTCATACTTGTTCTCTTTCCTCCACACTGTATCAAGATCATACCTTCCCATGTCATCAACTTAGCTGTGAGGGGTTCATCAAACATACCTTAAACTTAAGGGGTCTCCTTTTTCTCTAAACATGAGGAGTACCATGCTTGAATCTATAGAAACTCAAATCTCGTCATGAGCATCAGGTACACCATTTCCCCTCTTAGGCCTAGGAACCCTAGGTTTACTTTTCTGATGTCCAACTGCCTACTCAACTTTTAACCATGAGCCTAGCCTATACAGGGTATGACATGCACTTCCCATGATCCTTCTGCTTGATCAACACTTCAGAGTGTAGTCCTCCTCAAGGACAACCAACAAGGTATAAGGCCTCACAACCTGTTACTAAACCTCTTCTGGGTCTAAGGAACTCTTCTTCCTATCTCAGAAGGTAAACACTTATACCATAGGTGCCAGAAGCCTCATCCTCTCTTTAGGGTTTGATTCCTCTAATGGAAACCAAGATATCATCAGCCTCCAGGGATCAAGCATGAGGCAACCACTATCATCCACTTAGGTCGCATCATCCTCAACTCCCCAGTGTTCCTCACATCTCAGAGTCTAGGTTTGCAACCTTCTTCCATGGGGTCCTGCTCTCTCTCTCTAGAGTAAACCCTACAAACAACCTAACTACTAGAGGTCCTCTCTTCATGAAGGTGGATCGTGCTCACAAGCATACCCCTACATGGGTAATACCTATGCTCAAACTTACGTTTGCTCAAGGTTATCCATAGCAATCCTGGTCAGGGTTCCAACCTACTGCTCACACTATTGGTGTATTATGGGTGCATACTAGTCATCCTCTTATAAGCCCATAGGGTTTCTATAGGTTCTTCTCTAACCTCATCATTGAAGGAGCTATCCTTCACTCTAACATGCACGACCCTTTCCCAGGGTTGGGTCGCCAAAGGCACTAGGTCATCCAACCTCGCATGGCTCATAACATCATGGGCATCTAAAAGAATGTCCACACACCTGGTCTATAATGACATCATGTCATCATGTCATATCTCTCTCTAACCACCACTTAGGGTTAGGGTTTGCATTATCCTCAGAGGATATGCCAGGTCTCTACTTTTAATGGAGATCTCTACCTCCAAGACCAACTCTCTCTACTCATCCTCCTAACAAGAAGGTCTAGCCTCAGGTCTCTCTTTAGGGCAATGACAACTCATGTCATACGACCTAAGCATGTATCTATTTTTTAGTCTGCGCTTAATCTAATAACCTTATGTCCATGACATCTTATTTACATACTTTTCATTAATTTAGTGGATGGTTACTTAAACCTTATAAACCTTACCCATACCTCGAGAGGGTGAGGAAGAGAGAGAAAACCCTAATCATTAAGGTCCTTAATAACATTTGAGTTGAGAAAGGATGAACAAGATGATAAGGTCCTAAAGGTATCTTATTTCGAGTCAATCTTGAGACTTTGGCCAGGCAGTCACACTAATCTGGGAGTCCTCGTATTCCGACTAGCGGTGCGGAGGAAAATCTTGCCAGCCCCCGGACATGATCCTTTTCTAGACACCTCTGTCTTTTGGAAATTCCTCTAATAACTCCCTTGGGTTCTACGGAGTTTGTAAAATTTAATAATTATTAAAGATTAAATGAGGAACCTATGCTCTGATACCAAATGTAATGACCCCGCCTTTCGATAACCCCCAATTAAGGGAGACCGAGAGGTCAGAGTCGTTATCCCAATTTCCGAATCAAAGGTTCGACAAATAATCAACAAAAATTATTAAATTCTACCAGACTATACTAAAAAGCTGTAATAAAATAAAATTTTACATACCTTTTTAAAACTGGGATTTCTAAACTTCTATCCACACAGATACTAATCTAACTAATCCTCCTTTGCACTTTAATTCTCATTTAATTCCACATATGCCACTTTATTATTTGTCCTTTTCATTTGTACCTAAAACCCCGACAAACAAAACATCGGTCAACATAAAGCTGGTATGTGGCGGGAACAATAATCGTGCAAATAACCATAACAACATATTGCAATCAATTATAATTTAACAAACAACTTTACATTTTAAATATAACTGCGTGATCCATACATACCCTATCCTCTGCGCTGTCCCTACAGTGGACCTGGATGCTACCTTCCATATGGTAGATCCCATTAAACCCCTCATGATCCTACCTAACAAGTGAATCAATTGCTACGGCTGAGTCATATGGCACTACCTGTAGGTAGCCCACTCCTTAACTCATGGTGTGCTAAAGAGTCTCATGGCACTACACGTGGGTAGCCCAATTTCTAACTCATGATAGCCTAGACCTTGCTCTAGGTTACCCCTTTTAGCATTGGAAACGCGACAGAGGAGGACCCAGATCTATACCATTTATATATACATATTTATGTGATAATCATAGACACTTTATAGTTGCTTGAAATAAAAGTCATCCAAGTAGTTATTTTCAGGCAACCGATAAAAACGTTTGGGAATCGCCGTGAAACTAAAGCGATTATCCATAAGCATAACCACATACCTGTCAGGCTGATTTGAGATAGAATAATCCAATCAATCAATAATTCCAAATAGGCAAGAAAGCACATTATGAGATCCTGAAATATGCATACAATTTCCTATTATTAATCATACCATCAAGATCTATTAAACCTAGCTCGCTTCCTAGGGTTTCTAGTCTGCTTTTAGGGTTTCCATTGCAATTAGGGTTTCCCTTCGACATTTACTATTTTAAAACCTAATTACATTATTTATTCATCATGAAAGATACTAAGGTTATCTTTTAACAACATATAACCATGATATCAGAAAAAGCATAATTAACCATCAAATAAGTGCATTAAGCCTCTTTTACATTAAAGCAACCATTTTTATCCTTTTAATCCATGACAAGATCATTATGCTCATTTATCATCAATTCATAGTTCATAATGGTCTAATTCACATATGAATTCTATTTGTCATTAATTCTACCTTTAACCATTAGAAAACCCTAATTCCTACATTAAGGGTATTTATCCACAATTAGGTACTTTTATACTCAAAATAGCCTAGAATTATCATATCCTAACTTTAATCATGAAATTGAACAATTAAAGCCATTAAGAGTCACATTTACTAATATTAGGGTTTCATGGCCCATTAAAGCATATTTATGCACATGAACTCTCAATTAAACTACTTATGTGCAAAGTTCATCCTTTTTTATCTTAATGTATCTTTCCATGATTAACAGGCTAATATCAACTTTAATCATCCATTAGACTCTACTAATTACATTAATCATCTCAAAATAGAGTTTCTTAATCATTAATACATTAAACTTAATAACTTACATTACTTTTCGCATTACAATCATAATTAGGCTTCAAATATATTTTTATTGCATTCCTTGAGTTCTCCTGATCAAAATTCATATATAATGCGCATCCATCCGAGCTACCGTTAATTAGTTATGAATTTTGTAAGAACTTACTTACTTGAGCCAATCAGAAAGCGCCAAGTGTCCTTTCCATGCAACGTATCTCGGCTTGCTTGAAAACATAATGAAATGTCAATACTTCCCTTAACTTAAAGATCATCTCTTTGGCACGCGGAGGGGCAGAACCATCCAATGCGCCCTGGTTCATCTTCTTCCTTGCTCCGACGGTCTGCTGCCGCCAAAGGCGCGTCTCCTCCTTCCCCCTATTGACCTCGACGGCCACCAGGGAGGGTGTCGTTGCCTCCTACTTACCCTGGTGCATGCGAAGCGTATCCAAGCCGTGGCCAAAATGGCTGTTCCTGAGCTAGATCCGCCCATGTTTGCTGTTGCGTTTGCTGCAGTCTTGCAGTCCTACGGCAAGAGCTGCTCGAAGGCAAGGGTGCGGGTGTATATCTGATCCATCTTAGGTTGTTGTGGAGGCTTGTTGCCTCCATCAAGACTACAAAACAAACCTTCGTTGCTCTAGGGATAAATCCCTACTCTCGACTAGGGTTGAAAGAAGAAGACAAGGAGAAGAGGAAGAGAGATACTTGGGATTTCTCTTGAACTCAATCCAGGGGCTCTACCCCTTATATACGGGAGGGTATACACACCCCAAGATGTGCATCCACGAGGAGTCAAGTCCTTTTCCCAAAAAGGAAACACATTTTCCTTAGTTAAGAAGCAACTTCTCTCTCTTCATTATCCCTTTAAATATACTTTGTTATTTAGATATTAGGAATTCAAAATTCCTCTCACTTATTCTCTTTATTGCTTGACTTTTAACCCATTGGCATGAAATTCTATTTTTTATTTAGTAGAAAATACTTCCTTTTTAGCAATGCCACCAAAATCATTAATAATGTATCACATTATCCTCTTACTTTGCATTATTGGTATTTTCTCTTTCTTTCTTCTCCATTGGGGCTCCTTGGACCCCAAGAAACTCCAATATTTTGAAATTCCTTTTTAAGGATACTTATTATCCTTTTCGATGCATCTATGTCCATTATTTCTCATTATCTTGCTTATTTCTTTATTAAAATATCTCTTTTCAAGGATTTCTCTTTATCTTTCTTTTTATTTTCCTCATTGGCATTCCTTTTAACATTAGGAATCCTTTAGATACGAAAATCCACCAAGGGTAACTCAATTATATCTCTTTTCACTTATTTCCCACATTTTATCATTGTTTTCAATTTCTTTCTTAATAAAGAAATATTTAATTGATCTTTTCTTTTCTTATTGCTTTTTCTTTGCAACTTTGGACTCCTTGAAACCCAAGGAACCCAAGAGGCACGAAATCCACCTTTGGATTACATGCTTTTTCCTTACTAGAGGTTTCTACATCTTTCTTCTCTCCATTTCTTATTAATAATGGAGTTCCTTTTGTCACTTCCTTTGTATTGGGCCCAATAGCCAATAAAGCCCACAAAACAACCAACAAGGCTATTGTAAACGAAATCCATCTATACAGAACAAATTATATAATTATTTGTTCAAATATCTTTAATATGAGAAATTGCATTTCTCACCAAATGAACCCAAAAGTTGGGGTTGTAACATCTTCCCTCTGGGACTTGACCACACTACTACAGAAATGGCTTATAACGTCACTTTTGTTGGTGTCAGTTGTAATAAAAAACCGACACATAAACCATACAACGTCGGTGTTTAAAATAAGTCGACATCAATCTGTGAAGGGCGACCAGACACGGGTACCGCTTTTATTCAGTGTCGGTTCCTTTATAAGAAACCGACACCTAAAAGTAACCGCCAAAACCAAAATTTCCAGTGAAAAAAATTGCCTACAAAAATTGAGGTTTTCTGCGAGACAGAAATTTGCTCAATTTTTATCGTCGATTTTGTGACAATAACTGACGTCGTTGTGTTTTCGCGCGAATAACCGTGAAAATTTTCACCTCCCTTTAGTGTCGCTGGTTTGTTGCAAACCGACACTTAAAGTTTTTATTGTCGGTGTTTGTTAGAAACCGACACTGAATGTTAACTTAAATCACGCGAGCGAGCTCGACTCTTCCCCTTTCTCTCTGTGATTGCAATAGGCTATTAGGGTCTGGCGATTCCGGTGTTCTCCTTGCTCCCCGCCGCCGATCTCCTTGCTCGCCGACGTCGTGACGCGCCGCCATGAAGCGTCGCTGTGACGCACCGCCGTGAAGCGCCGATCTCCTTACCGCCGCCCTGAAGCGCCACCGTGGAGCTTGCCATTTGTGGAGCTCACCGGAATTCGTGGAGCTCGCCACCTCCGTGGAGCCCGCCGCCTCTGTGGAGCCCGCCGCCTCCGTGGAGCTCGCCGTTCGTGGAGCTGCCACCGTCGTTGGTCCTCTCCTTGATCCGGTCCTCCTCTCGCCAGTGCTAGTAGTAGCCAGTGCCAGTAGCCAGCGCCAACAGCAGCAGCCGGAACCAGAGCTTACCATTATCGTCACCACTGCCACTGCTAGAGGTAAAGCCTCCAATTGACTAGGTTTGCATCCTCAATTCATCCTTGGCTTAACCTATTTTTTAATGTGTGTTGTTGATGTGTGTTGACCTTGGCTTAACCTATTTTTTAAACAAGTAGATGTCAATGATAATTTAGTTAACCAATCCCTATGATTGATCCTAATTCAGTTCAGTATTGTTTTGCATTCATACACTTAAAGTTTTTATTGTCAGTTTTTGTTAGAAACCGACATCGAATGTTAACTTAAATCGCGTGAGCGAGCCCAACTCTTCCCCTTTCTCTCTGTGATTGCAATCGGCTATTAGGGTCGGGCGATTCCGGCGTTCTCCTTGCTCGCCACCGATCCCTATGATTGATCCTAATTTAGTTTAGTATTTTTTTGCATTCATACACGATCGTGCTAAAATTTGTAGTGTGCATTTCCAATTTTAGGTTTGACTTTTTTGATGTTACTAGCAGATAGGAGCCAGGCACCTTTTCATTTTCTGATTCACTTAAAAATGATTAGAATGTGCCTGGGTCCTTATTGTAAGTATGTTGTTTTATCCTTTTAAAAAGTATTTCAAACATAGTGTCATGTACTCATAAAACTAAATATGAGTGTTGATTAAACAAATAGATAATAAGTGTCACCTCATTTTATGAAATACTAAGATACATCAAATTATAGAAAATACTAGTCTGAAAATTTATAACATCATTATATGTACTTACACTTTTTCTGAAAATATATAACATCATTATATGTACTTACGTACACTTTGTTAATACTAATATTATGCAGTCTCTGTCCACCCACAACAGTCACTATGAACTGGGCCTCTATGTCAATGTTAACGTTTCCTATTGAAGAACAATTGTACATCATCCTAGATGATCGTTCCTTAAACCAATTGCCCATACCCAAACATTGGCGTTTTCTAGAAGGAAAACACTACAGGCCCGGTGAAGTGACCCTAAATTTTGGCAATTATTCACATGTTATCGAGGTTGAGTATGATTTGGCGGGAAATCTTGTATTAAAATCTAGTTGGAGTGATTGTATTGGAAAGATGCATGTGGGCCATAGCGATAGGCTTTTTCTCCGTCCAGTTGACCATAATAACATCAACGTTTGGATAACCAACATCAACTGCGAGACCCCTGATCATCTACTGTGGTATGAGTGCACGGCGAAGGATATCATCTATGACAAATCTGATTATGAGGCCTCTGTCAGTTCAGATTCGTCTAAATATAGTGAGGAGCTCAGTGACACAACATTATCAAAAAGGCCACGGTAGGTCCAATTAACAAATATAATTGTCAAGACAAAAAATTTGTGTTTACACTTTTTGTCTGAAAGCAATCAATACTCATAGCTGCTTTCTTTTCTGAACTTCAGGAGAAGATCGCCACAATGATAAGTCCTCAAAGTTGCTAATGCGGGACCATGTTGGTGTAGTATTTAGTTGTCTATCTATCTAGACTTGTCTATATTAATAGTTATTTTGATTATGCGCATGTTTAGGGGTACACCAACCCTTTGTTTAGCACCTGTTTAGGGGTACACCAACCCCTGTGTGTGGATGTAAAAAGAGACTAATTGAATGGAACTGAAAGTTGCTACATGAATGCTTCTATCTGAATTGATGATTGCCTTGGTTATTGAATGTTACAAATTACTGATAAATTTCATTATAAATGTTCTTTTATCCTTATTATAACTATGTTTTCAATGATCTCTTCGATTACGGTTCAGGAGTTCGCCGGCCTTCTGCCTGCCCATTCGGCTTCCACGTGCACTCATCCGTCTCGCCTCTCTCCCTGCTCCAGAGCAAGATGCCCGACTGGGCTCAAACAGAGGTAAACATCCCCAAAAACCCTCTGTCTCGCCCTCTGATTTGTATTTACTTAAATACTGATTTGTATTTACTTATCCACTCGTTCATCTAATGATTTTTTATTCATCACATTATTTAAATTTAGGGCTTTATATTTAAATGCATCTAAACATTCATAAGCTATTAATGTTGATTAATTTAAGAAGCATTGATATGTTGTTATGGTTGTCCACAAATGTTTTTATAAGAAATTGTGTGTTGAACGGGGTTGTGAACAAGGAATTGTTGTTGTATTTGTTGTCCTAGAAACCCGTCCAAGATTTACTCATTAGAAGTAAATCTTGGATAGTCCCCAGTTTGGGACTGTTCTTGAAAACCTAATCTCACTTAGGATGTAAGTGTATAATGTGTATTGGGTTTTCAAGAAAATTTTGGCAGCATTTCCCCGTTTGTTCTCTAAGTACATATGTACTTGGAGAACAGCGGGGAAATGCTGCCAAAATTTTCTTAAAAACCCAATACACATTATACAGTTACTAGTGAGATTAGGTGTTCAAGAATGGGATAGGTGGTACACATTTAAGAATGACATCACATGTTTAAACCCTAAAGTTTTAACCATAAACTCTAATCTGTTTACCCTTGACCCTAATCTTGTTGTAATATATACTTATTTTCTCTTTGATCAGAGAATGGATAGATCATGGATGTCCATTCGCAATCGCTACACCCCAGAGTTTATTTCTGGTCTTGATCAGTTTGTTAGATTTGTCGAGGAACATAGGAAACAACCTGGAGATAGGTTCTACTGTCCATGTAGGCATTGTGGTAACAACTTGAAAGTCAGTACTGGTGACGAAAACAGAAGTCATGTCATGTGCAACGGGATTGTACAAGGCTATACAGAATGGCACTGGCATGGAGAGATTTCAAACCTAAAACCAGTGGATGTCGATAGCAGTGCTTGTGTGGAAGAAGAAATTGCCTTTGATGACGTAGATGTGAATGAACCAGTTCCAGTAGACATCGTTGATGCGATGCTGCTGGATAGTTGTGGGGTAGAGCACACCGATCCACCTCCCATGTTTAGAAACATTGTGCATGATGATGAGATACCATTATATATGGGTTGTAAGTTTACGAAGCTTAGCGCTGTGTTGAGATTGTATAAACTAAAAGCTAACAATCGATGGAGCGACAAAAGCTTCACGTCATTGTTGTCTTTGTTGAAAGAAATTCTTCCTGAAGGAAATGAGCTGTCGATCTCAACATACCGGTTAAAAAAATTGTTGTGCCCAATGGGAATGGAGGCCAAGAAGATACACGCATGCCCGAATGATTGTGTATTATTTCAAAAGGACTATGTGAATTTGAAAGATTGTCTGAAATGTGGTGCGTCAAGGTATAAGTTGACGACTTCGGAGGAGTCCAAAACTGGTTCCCCCGCCAAGGTGATGTGGTATCTACCTATAATACCACGGTTTCAACGCTTGTTTGCCAATCCTATAGATGAAAAGAATTTGAGGTGGCATGCAGATGTTAAGAAAAATAATGATGGGATCCTACGACATGCGTCTGATTCCCCACAGTGGACGAAGATTGATCTATTGTACCCTGAATTCGGTGAAGAGGACATGAATCTAAGACTTGGGCTTTGTACATATGGGATGAATCCATACGGGACATTGAGCAGCCAACATATCACTTGGCCAGTCATGCTTGTTATATACAATCTTCCTCCCTGGTTGTGTATGAAAAATAAGTACGTTATGCTGTCGTTGTTGATATCGGGCGCTAAACAACCTGGAAATGATATCGATGTTAATCTTGAAACTCTGATTGATGACTTA
This sequence comes from Alisma plantago-aquatica, assembly GCA_963693085.1. NCBI lineage: Eukaryota > Viridiplantae > Streptophyta > Magnoliopsida > Alismatales > Alismataceae > Alisma > Alisma plantago-aquatica. The sequence goes on along the minus strand of OY856410.1, from coordinate 924,685,560 downwards.
AAGAAACTCTGGGGTGAAGGTGTGATGACCTATGATGCTTCACGAAGAGAGATATTTTGTTTGCACGCTATGTTGTTTTTCACTGTGAATGACTTTCCAACATATGGGAATTTGTCTGGATATAGTGTCAAAGGATCTAAAGCGTGTCCTATATGTGAAGAGAACACTGATTCAATACGACTAAAACACGGCAGCAAGACTGTATATCTTGCTCATCGAAGGTTTCTTCCAAAATTTCATCTGTATCATAGGTTGCGCAAAGCATTCAATGGACAGAATGAGGAATGTAGTGCACCTAAACCTATATCAGGGGAGAATGTTTATGAAAGAGTGAAAGACATCCCCAATGAATTTGGTAAGAGATCACAATGTATGATGGCCACAAGGAGTGACAAGTCTTTATTCAAGAAGTCGATATTTTGGGATCTTCCTTATTGGAGTTCTTTGACAGTCAGGCATTGTATCGATGTCATGCACGTTGAGAAAAATGTATGTGATAGCGTCATCGGTACTCTGTTGAATATACCATGTAAGAATAAAGATGGGATAAAATCCAGAATGGACATACGTGAAATGGGAATAAGGTCAGAATTATGTGAAATGGGTAATAAAATAACATACTTACCTCCCACTTGTTACACGTTGTCTAGAAAGGAGAAGAAAGCATTTTGTGAATGCTTGGTAAATGTTAAGGTGCCACAGGGTTACTCATCCAACATCTGTACATTGGTATCAATGAAAGATCCAAAGTTGATAGGTCTTAAATCTCATGATTGTCACATTCTAATGCAACAAATTGTCCGTGGCAATTAGATCTATATTGTCGAAGCATGTAAGGTTTTCAATCACCAGAATTTGTTTCTTTTTCAATAGTCTGTGCAGCAAAGTTATTGACCATGATACTCTTGATAATTTGCAAAGAGAAGTGGTTGTTACCCTATGTCAGATTGAGATGTATTTTCCTCCGTCGTTCTTTGATATCATGGTACATCTTGTTGTCCACTTGACTAGGGAAGTGAAAATGTTGGGACCAGTTTTCTTGCATTGGATGTATCCCTTTGAACGATACATGAGCGTTTTTAAAGGTGATGTTCGAAACTGTTATCGGTCTGAAGGGAGTATTATTGAGGGTTATGTGGCGAGAGAGGTTATGGATTTTTGCAATGACTTTCTGAGTAGTAATGACGCTCCCGTGAATGACAAGAATATTGAGGAGCATTTTGGCAAAGGAGTTTTGGGAGCACGGGTGAAAGTAATCAGCCGTGAGCAGTTGGAGCAAGGTCACTTGTATATTTTACACAATATTGATGAAGTGAGTGTTTATATCAAGGAACATACCAATTTCATCAAGAGACAATATCCTCGATCCAATTCAATGTGGCTTGCTAGAGAGCATAACAAGACATTTATTAAGTGGTTTGAAGATAAAGTCTTACATCAACTATCTCAAACACCAGATAATGTTACTGAAACCATCAAATGCCTCGCCTTTAAACCAAAATTGAATGTTATCTCTTATGAAGGGTTTGACATAAATGGTTTCTCATATTACACAAAGCGTCAAGATGATAAGAGTGTCGTCCAAACAAGCGGGGTCACCCTTCAAGCGTCGACTATGTATTTTGCAAGTGCAAAGGATAAAAGTCCACGTGAAGCTAAAATGTCATATTACGGTGTCATTGAAGACATATGGGAGTTTCACTATGTAGATTTCAGAATTCCACTCTTTAAATGTAATTGGGTTGACAACAACAAAGGAGTTATAATGGATGAATTGGGTTTCACGTTAGTGAACTTTGAAAAGATTGGCGAGAAGGGTGAACCATTTATATTGGCATCACAAGCAAAACAAGTATTTTATATCGATGGTCCTGCAAATGATAAATGGTCGGTTGTTCTTCATGGTAAAAGACAGTTCATTGAAGATCCTATAGATGAAGAACAGTACTATGATAAGTATGATGACTCCAATCCATTCTCAGTTGGGTTGCCAACACCACCAAACATTGAAGCTGGGGATGACAATGACTTCTATGTTCGCGGGGATCATAATGAAGGATTGTTAATTGATAAAAGATCACATATTAGAGGCATGGATGTTTGTATTTTTATTATGTTCCCATGATGACCATGCTGATGATCACCGTGAGGGTGAGGACGTGCTTGCACCGCCTGATAATGTAAGTTTTAAGAATATATCCTTGAGGTTTCTATCTATATGTTCATTTATAATTATATTATGTAAGTGTGATTTTTATCAAAATTTTTGGATACTAATTAATAGCAATTCTATTTAATTTTCAGGCGTTTGCCATAGACTACAGGATATGTAGGATGGCCATGACATAGCTATGCATGCCCTCGACATTGCTTTGTAAATCCAAAGCGCAACAGTCAGAGAGAAAGCAAGCATCCCACACTATAGCTTAGTACATATATATAGTGGGACTAAGGTGACGATCCCACATGCTAAAACAGGTTACCGACAACTACATGTTATGACTGGGAGGTCGTGATTCAACAACCGTATGCATTAGAAGGAGGACAAACAAATTTCACCACGAGTTAACATTGAAGAAGGTCTACTAACCTACACTGAGCTAAACAAGTTTATTAGTACTAGCCTAAGGCACAAGTACCATTCGTCGAGACAATGACGGTCGTGGAAGCTTAGTGGCCACTACATGTTCAACTGGCCAGTGGCCACTAAGCTTCGATGACCGTCATTGTCCCGACGAACGGTACTTGTGCCTTTGGCTAGTACTGATAAACTTGTTTAGCTCAGTGTAGGTTAGTAGACCTTCTTCAATGTTAACTCGTGGTGAAATATGTTTGTCCTCCTGCTAATGCATACGGTTGCTGAATCACGACCTCCCAGTCATAACATGTAGTTGTCGGTAACCTGTTTTAGCAGGTGGGATCGTCACCTTAGTCCCACTATATATATGTACTAAGCTATAGTGTTGTATGTAAATTCAGCACTGCTGTTATTATGCACTATATATGTGTTAGTCTGTCATGTTGTTATATGAATATGAAACACTTATGCATGTTGCACTTTATGTATTGTATCTGTATCATGCTTCCCTTCATTGTGGCTTCTTTTGCTGTTTCATGGCTCTTTGAATATATGATTTTGTTGACAATGATGACAATGTGAATGATTTTTTATGAATTGTGTGTGAAAAATCATCAATACATGAATGTTTCTACATGTGTCTGAATGTGAAAAGAGATAAAATGTTTGCAGGTTTGTGGCCTGTTGTTGGCTGATATCAATGGATGTCATAACACCTACAGTTCATAACTGAACAGTAGGTTTCTCATCCTGCGACCAGCCACAGCAGGTCTACAGACTGACAGAAAAATAAAAATAAAAACATCAGTGTCAGTTATTTGAACAAAATCGACCATATGGTTACAATGTCGGTTTCCATACTAGTAACCGACGTCGATTTCCCTAATGAGGCTAGAAACCACGGCCGTGCTAGCCAGCACGGCCGTGGCAGTGGACCAGACATAAAACAGGCGTCGGATATTTATATAACACCGATGACATAGGATAACAGTTTCGGTTTGCCTACTAGTCACCGACGTCGATTTCCCTAGTGGCCAGACAACACAGCCGTGCTGGTCAGCACGGCCGTGCTGGTCAGCACGACCGTGTCAGCGGGTGAGATGGCGTCGGTTATCACTAGGAAACCGACGCCGATAGTGCCCGCCGAT